>JAYJLV010000056.1:16971978-17024553 GCA_036873485.1 Torymus texanus
TATGTAGGGGTCAAAATTATTTATCAGTCTAAATTGTTCTTGAAAGGTCTTTCAATTACCTACACTTTCGTTTTTTATTTTTCATGGTTACAATGGAGCTTTTTGGGAAAACAGGGAATAGTTCATTCACCTCTGAAGAATGAATCCATACGAGTGAATTTTACAAATAAGATTTATTCTTAAAATTATATACAACGTGTATTATTATTTTGAGTAATAATGTGCATCAGAACGGAACAAATATTGGATATGCATTATCAATGAATATTTACTTTCGAACAATGGAAAACACGCCTTGTTTCAATTCATTTCATTACAATTTCGCAAGCTAAACATCAAGCTTATTTATACATTGAAAATTGTTCATTTGATCGAGGAAAACATAATTTTCCCCAATGTATTTTTGAAAAATACTTCAAAATAATAATACATGGATATTCGGGAAATATTCCACGTTTGACAACCACGTTTTTTGCATTCTCTCTTATCACGAAAAAGAAATAATTTCCAAACACACACACACACACACTGCAGCTCAAAAACTTCATACACTTAACTTTTACCACCATCATAGATACACACATACACTCGCGTATGCGCACAACAACAAAACGCTTGCTCGAGCCGACCGTTAATCACGCGCCACCCACCCGGCGAAAGAAAATCCTCCTCGGCTAAGACCGGATCCCAACCTCTCTCTCTCTTGCGTTGAAGAGAAAGACTCCCACACATGCACGTATATATACATGTATACACGTACATATATATACATACATACGGAGAGAGTCCACGCACGCCCCGCGCTGCGGGTAGAAAGTCCACCCAGAGATGGAAATCTATATCTTATTTTACTGCCTGGCCTTAACGGCGGAGAAGAGAGAGAAAGAGAGAGAGAGAGAGAGAGAGAGAGAGAGAGAGAGAGAGAGAGAGAGAGAGCAAGCGGGTGATAAAAGCGCGCCGCGTATAAATCTCAAGCTAGCTCGGCCGCCCCCACCGTGCGCGCACGATAAGTGTTTTCTTTCCGCGCTCGTTCACTCGCGAGCGGTTAGAGCCGCGGGGTGTATTATGCGGATGATGGTGGTAGATGGGTTGAAGGTGCGAGTGTACGTTATGCCTGATGATTAGTGCGTATACTATACGATCTTGGGTGCAGATCGCAAAGGGTCGTTATCTTCGTTAAGTTTAGATATGGTTAAAAAGTATAATATGTATACATATTTTTTTTTCTTACGTACAATGATATCATTTTTAATAAATATAGAGGTGATTTAGAATTGTTACGTACATTCTATATTATAAACTTACCGGCTAATCTGATAAGCATATATACATACGCATGTGCATACGTTAAATATACTGCAATGTGCAAGAATAGTACAACGGCGGCTCTCTCACGTGGTGTACGCGTATGTTTTCTCCAAAAAAAAAAAAAAGGTCGAAAGAGATTCGACGAAGCGAGGCGAGAACTTTCTATATAATGAAACAGTATAATAATAGATGTACTGGAATAATTCTTCGGTTTCATTAAAAATTTTAATTTAAGCACCGTTATATCCAGGCGATTCGTGAACGCGCGCGCGCAGCATAGTGATAATTTTGCATAAGAAAATTGAAGTCCCAAGCGTTCGCGTGAAAGTGCACACGCGCTTAATCCATTATTATTATTCATTATAACTGTCATAGCCGGCCATTTGTATTATCAATTTGTATTCAATTATAAAAGAAATTATATATACCGACTAAAAAAGTAAATATATAGTATATAGAAATCTGTGTATATATATTATAATTCAGGATTCGGACCGTACACCATGTGTGTATGTGTGTGTGTGTATTTATTATACATAAATCCGTGCGTAAATTATTGTCACGAGCGTCTTTATACATCTCAACGAGAAATTCACAACAGATACCTATTTAACTCCTTTTATATAGTTTACTTAACCATGAAACGATAACGAACGCTAACCATATTCTTCCCTCTACAAAAAAACTCATCTCTTTCCTACCCCTTCTTCCACCATCCGCTCTTTTTTCCCATCTACAGCCATACCATCTTCGAACTATTCGTACTTGCAAATCAACCGCTACCAGCCTCTTATAATATACTCCCATACTCTCCCTCACACGTATATATAGTATATATGTATATGTGTATATGTATGCTTAACCTACTGACCGGCGTACGTCGCGTCTCGCGGCGATAAAAGACAGCCGCAGCCGCCGCGACGCAAGTCGATTAGAAAGTCGTCCGGATGGCACTCCACATTTTAATCTAATGAAACTACTCGCCGCGCGTTGTCTGCGCGCCCGCGCGTCTATATGCATAAACCGCGTATGTATATGTATGCATGGATGCATACGGTTATGTTTACACCGTGCGAATAACGAGTGCCATAAATATGGACTAGACGAGCTAGCGCACGTGTTATCAATGTCGTCGTTTTTCGCTAGTACATGAAAGAGAGAGAAAGAGAGAGGAAGTTTTAACGGCCCTGTGAGGCTGGCGATTTTATAGATCGTTAATCGATGATTGACACTCGCACGCGCGTGTATGCGTTGAGAAGAGTAGTAGTGGCTGTTTTCTTTTTTTTTTTTTTACTAAGTGAGAGCGTTAATGGCTTGTACAGTTTTGGGGATTTATCGTGGCTGTAGGCGACGAGAAGAGACGGAACTAATTTCACGTGCACCGAGGTAAATTTGAATTTATCGTCGTTGTCGTCGCGAGTGGCAGTATAAATAATTCTTTTTCACAAGAAACGATTGCGATGAGTCGCATGCGTGCTCGTACAATCCTGAACTGAACAAATCATTTGCTATTTCAGTTCGTGCGAATATAAATGTTTACTCTTTCAACCATCTATTCTCCACCATTGTCTTATATATATATATACACACACACAACCGTACATACGTAAACTCATGCACTTATCCTATTTTCGCATATAAAAAGATCGTATGCCAAAAAAGTTACATCATCGCTTCAAGAATATCGCACTCATGATTCACACTCACACTCTCTCTCTCTCTCTCAGCCCACCTTTTCTCCATCCATATCTTTCTCACTCTTTCGAGCTTTTCCGCCCCGTGCGCTTTAATTGCGTTAGTCACGGGCTTGCACACATACTCGCGTGTGGGAACGTGCTCTTCTCTACAACGCATCGACGTATATATGTACATACATATATACTCGTGGTCATACCCTCCTTACGCAGGCGTGCCGCCGGTGCGTTCTTTATTTTATATAGACGGCCACACGGCGCACCTATCCTGCCCCGCGTACGCTGTTCGCTCGCGAGATAAGGATCGCGGAAACCGGCCTGCCCGAGAAATTAAAGACGAGCGGGCGTGTATATATATATATATATATATGTACATGTGAGTGTATATGTGTAGGTATGGGTGAACAGAAAGTGGATCGCTGAGAAAATCCAAGGAGAGAGAAGGAGGAGTGTGCGTATGGATTTGCTTTTTTTTCTCGGTAACAGTAATATAGGTGGATGCGTATTTGTGAATGTAGAGGGAGTTTGGTGAAAAAAATGTTTGATTTCTTAGTTGCGATCGAGATGGTATATATATAATGCATTTCTTGGCACTTTTTGAATTGCGTCATTTGTATAATGGTTGGTGTACGTACGCTGTTAATGTGATGAAAAGTAGGTTTATTTTTACTCTAGGCAAACCTAGAAAAGTGACTAATAAGTCGTTGTTAATGGCAAACATGCAATCGTAAAAATTCATTTACGCTAGAAAAAAAAAAGAAATGTTCTGATTCTTATATATATGTACTGACTATACTAGTTGGAGAAGATATTTTTTAATTAGAAGAAAAAAAAGATGCCATACTCTGTTGTTTCAATAAAACCTTCTAATTGTACAATTTTCTCTATATTACACGCTGCATACCAAAGAATCACTTATCATGTTCAGAGAAACATTTTTCCAAGCTCATAAACCTCACGGTGCACCGAAAATACATCTTGGTCGAATGGAAAAAAATTTAAACTCCACCGATCTTCTGTTAACGCTCTCAATTATCCTCGTTAAAAAGTTAACGCACGCGCATCTTTTTTCCATAATTACCCGGGACCTTGAGCGCTCTTGCGCTGCTTGATTTAGCGAGAGAACGAACGTTTAATGAGATGAAAAAAAAATAAAGAGAGAAAGACCTTCGAGGACGAGAGATAATAAAGACGAGAGTCTTTGGAGACTCACAAGCGCGTGTTATTTGCTCTTCGCAACCTCGCGCGCCTTGACGACGCTCCGATTTCACGGTCGACGCGTAGAACTGCAAACGTTTTTCGGCAGCGTATTTTTCACTGCGATATTCTGCATTAAACTAGAAAGGAAGGTATAATCGTTTTTACTACGATATTTGATATATACACATACACGAAGGTGGCGAGTGAGTGTCTTTTTCAAGCACACTAGACTTGCAGTTTTCGATTCTGCCATAACTATATATTTTCATGTTAAATGCGCGGTTAAAAATAACTTCTGCGGCTAGTTTCCGTTTTCAGCAATCGTGTCGTAGCGTGCGACCGTCACTTTCCACGATCGAATATTCACGTGACGAGTGTTTATCTCTAAGGACAAAAATATAACGAGACATTATCACTAGTGAAGAGCAAAGGGGGGAGAGAGAGGAGTAATATAAAACTACATTCAATCGTAGAATCAAAGCAAACATCTCTGTTTCGTACTCGCTCGACGTGCACGCTATAATACCGATTGAAAAACGCGTCCGGGGCGAGTTGTCACTTTCTCGCGGTATGCAACTGCATCGGGCGCTGCTGTGCCGTGTCGATAAGATAAGAAGTCCGAGCTAAAAAGTCGTCCTCCATGGCAACAATATCGGGACGCGAACGATGCAGTGTCGCTTGTGACGCGATCGATAGTATATGCGAATTTTCAATTTATTATTAGTTGGAGAAAAACGAAGGAGTGTAGTAGGAAGAAGGTGCTTTTTATATACAAGAGGTGGAGTATGTGAAATCGCGTGGGTATATAGAACGGAGAAGTTCATGATTGTTGGGGATGCATTAGTAATGAGATTATAAGTAGGTGGTGAATTATTAAGCGGTCATTGTATCTACGAGGTGTGAATTTTTTAACGCGGCGAAGAGATTTTAAAGCTACGTTTCCAATTGTAAAAAAAAATGCAGATAGAAATTGTTTCTTCGGAAGGGAAATGCGCAGAGCGGACGTAAATGATTGAATAATAACATTGAATATTCAATGTATCCAGAATTGATAATTACGACTGAATAATTAACGAAATACAACCATGGGTATAAATTGATCAGGAGCACTCAACGTGTTCGTTTCCGAATGATCAATATACTTAACGAGTTAATCAAATTTTTTCTTCAATAAATCTAAAACCTGTGAACAGTACACGTTGATGCTCACTTAATTTCCCCTTCAAAAAAAAAAAACTTCATCCACGCCGTATTCAGTACCCATTAGCCCACCGTATCCATCCACATACGATGAAAAAAAAAACCGAGCGTACTATATTACACACTAATCAAACGTGCCGCGTCATCGCTTCCAAATTGAAAAAATCTAAGCTACCCTGTACCCGAAAAAAAAAACTTGTAGACTTACGCATAGCCCCAGCACACAAAGAACATAGAGACTGAAGAAAAAAGTGCGATTAGAACTCGGCCGCACGTAGTAGGCGTTGTACACGCGGGGCTCTATTCAAATGAACCCTCGCGGAAGGGTTAGACTGAGGCGCACACGGCGTGACTAGGTTAAACAGGGCCATACGGACGTCCGACTAATTTCCATCTCCTGTACGCTTTTTTTTTCTCCCTCTCTCTTTCTCGTTTCCTCCGTTCTTCTTGAGCGAGTTGCGTAAGGCACGCAACCCTTTATTTGGGGATACGTGTTTAACGAAGTGCATATGTGTGTGTGTATGTTGATATAGTACACGAGCGTTCGTTTCGGTAGACGATTAGCGAGGAGGAGTAATTTGAATGCACTCGAATGGTATAGTTATGGATGTGAATGATACCTTTTTTGTATTTCGGCTAATAAATCAGTTGCCTGTATATATATATATATTTGTGTGTGTGCGAGTGAATGAATGAATGTTCTGTGCGTGTCGTGTTTGAACATGTTGAGCGCCTTTGTGCGAGTATATATGAGTTTCTATAGAACCGTTAATTTAATATTTTGAATATCGAGAAGTTTGAAAAAAAACTCTTTGAGTTCTTATAAAAGCTTTATTACAATTTAATTAATAATTGCCTTATAAGAATTTGTCGTTACAGTATGAATTAAAATTTTTATCTATTAATGTATAACTTCAAAACTACTTTCTTATTCCCACTTCTTATTAAACGTCAAAAATTGCATTAACGATAAACATAGCATATACGAAACGTTGAGGAATTTATCGATAAGCAAGCGAGTCTTGTGCGCGACCCCGAAAGAATTCGCAACGAGGCGAAAACCGAGAAAGAGACTTTGTGCGCGCTCACTCTCTAGCCCGTGCAATATTCTTTCTTATTCATTCAGCTTCTCCTCCTCCTTCTTCTCTTTCCTCCTGGAAAAGGAGGGATAAGCAGATCGCGCGCGCGCGCTTTCCGCCGACAAGTGGCGGATGAAAACGTCACTCGGAAGCCTAGCACTGGCGCTTTATTTAATCTTTAATTCCGCGCCATTTGCTCTCTCTCTCTCTCTCTTTCTCGTACTGTGTAAAAAGAGGCAAAAAGTGGCCAAAGGACGTCTTTTTAAAGACTGGCGTTTCCCGTTGCTTTGATTTTTCTCTACCGAGGGCCGCATGAATTCGCAAGACTGGGAAATTAGCGAATTAATACGGCGAAGGAGAGTTTGCAAGCCAATTTGCGTGTCGTCTTTGGTTTTCCCAGAGATGTTAATGTTTTTTTTTTATGCTGCTACTGCTGCTCCTACAGGATGGTGGAAAGAATGACGAGGTCTTTGATGTTTCGAATGGAAAATTCATAATTTTACGAGGTCATTTTACATACGACAGGAACTAAATGGAAACGAAAAGTAAAAGTCATTTTTATTAAAACTTGAAAAATTACCAAAGGAAAAAAGGGTTAAGATTTATATCGAGAAATTTGAATAAAAAATGACAAAATGTAAAATCTTCCTGAAAAA
The DNA here is from genome assembly GCA_036873485.1 of Torymus texanus. Taxonomy (NCBI): domain Eukaryota; kingdom Metazoa; phylum Arthropoda; class Insecta; order Hymenoptera; family Torymidae; genus Torymus; species Torymus texanus. The sequence goes on from JAYJLV010000056.1 coordinate 16,979,116, forward strand.
TAACTTGAAAATCTCATACTCATCATCTTTGCACGCTCCCTCGTCGTTAACTTTTCCAGCACCACACCACGGGACCCCTATCCACCCCCGCGCTCTGGTAATTTTTATTCATGCGGCAACGAAACGGCAATTTTTCTCAGCATTAAGTGGGCTTTAAAATTGTCCGGTCAATTTCGCGGCGAGTACGTGACGCTTTTTTCAAGCGCGCTCGCGCGCCCTGAAAGGGGTATAACCACACGAACGAAGAGGAAAACGAGCGGTACGCGGGGGCGGGTCAAGAGAGAGAGAGAGAGAGAGAGAGAGAGAGAGAGAGAGGATGGCTCGATTTTTCCCTTCGTAATCAAACTTGCATCGGAGCGGTGGCTTTCATTGCCGCGCGACTGTATAATCAGCATTATCGTAAAAAGCCAGGGATAAATTTCCCTTTTACGGCTCGATCGAGCGACCGCTTCCCCCATACCCTTTGCGATGAGATGGATGCGGTATAATAGCGTAGTAACGGGCGATCGTATAAATGCGAACGAATCGCGCAGTTAGCTTTTCTTTTTTTTTCGTTCTTGTCTTTCTTCGTGTTTTTGCTGAAAGCTGCGCGTGTTTTTATCATCTGTGTTCGATCGTGGGTGAGAAACGGTTGCTTTCGGTACGGATTTAACGACTTGTCGATATACTTTAGAAAAAGAAACTGCCGTTTTAGGAACTTTATAAACTACTCGATCGACTGTTTGTATCAGATATAAAAAGCTATTCGACGAACAGAAACATCTGCATCGTAGACATGCTAGGGGTTACATTTCCGCGCAGTAACATTTTGTCAGCTTGTGCATCCTGTCGAAAACAAGTCATCAAAACGTCGTCATTATATCACGGTGATCGTCATCGTGCGCTATACCTAAACTAATTCCGGTCTTAATAGATTTTTGCCACTTCGAGGCGTTGTGCGGGCGCGCACACGCGCAATTACAAAGCGCATCCGAGCGTGTTAAACGTCATTCGCGATGCGATGATTGCCGCACTTCCGTCATCATCATCGTCGTCGTCGCCGCCGCCACCGCCGCCGACACTGCACCCCCCTCGATCATAACCATATCTCCTTCTCCCACTACTATAACTAACGCTTCCCCTCTATCTAACTTTGTGCTATTTTTCAATGTCTTTTAGTGCTTCCGTTACAGGATATTGCAGTATTGTTTATATCCATTGTTTTATCGATTTTTAAATGAAGAATATTGTGAGTATATAGATAGAAGTTTCCATCAGTATTGGTTAATGTAAGTATATCTTTATATGATTTTTTAATGTAACATTACGTGTAACTGAAGATTTTACTTATTTATAGATTATAATTTATGTATCTTATTTCAAATTTCAAAAAAAGAATAGTCGAAAATATATTGTTGCATGCAAATAATAATATAAATTATCTGTGCAATGTAGGCTTTTACCTAAATTATTTTTTACAGATTTATGACACTTAATAATAGTTAGTAATGAAATACATTACTTTTCTCCGTTTCTATACAGGATAAAAATAATTCTGGACTAATGCATTGTTTTCATTTATCTTAAATTTCCTTATCAACAACTCCCTCCGGCACTTTTCATCGGGACGCGTATCTCATCAGGCCGCACCCTTCACTCGTTCAACCCCAGATCATGAGGGGGCCGCGAATTTTGAATTTTCAATTCGATTGCAACAGCAGCGTCAGCATCAGTAAGCTGCACGTCGAACATTGTTGCATCGCGTCGCGTCGTTTGCGCTCTCGCGCTCGTCGCGAAAACCGATTAAGCAGCCGCCGCCGCTGGCGTCCGGTCTATCATTAGATTTTGGCCTGGAAATTGAATTTTGCGTTCGAAGGGATAATCTTCCCCGACTCTGTCCCTCTATATCTCTCTCTCTCTCTCTCTCTCTCTCTTGATTCCCCCTACGCATACGCATTCTGGGGGAGGAAGAGCATATGTGTCGCAGGGACGCTGCTGCGCACGCGTGACTTCCATTATTGAGCGAGCTGCACTGGCGCGAGTACTTTAAAAATTCCCGCGCTTTTTTCTCATATAATGCGCACACGCAGCAGTGCACGGTGCTAACCCCCCACTCTTTCGGCCCGTCGAGTAGCGGGGCAAGCGCTATGGTGATTGGCCAGCTGCGGCCGAGCGAAACGAGAGAGAGAGAGAGAGAGAGAGCGCGCGCGTCGATGCACCGGAGCGCGGGGAATAAGAGAGACAGAGAGAGAGAGAGAGAGAGGGTGGGTTGTCATTGTGCGCTGCGCTGCGCTGTATTTGTCTAGGCTCGGGGTGCCTCGCGCTTGCCCGCCGCTTCTATATATTGACCGGCTATCGATATCGCACACTCGCCACTGCACGCATACACACATGTAGTATATACATATACGTGCGAGAGAGAGAGAGAGAGAGCCATTATGGGTGGATGTAGGTTGCGCGCGTAACTTCGCACGATAGAGCGAGAGAGGGCGAGAGAGAGAGAGAGAGAGAGAGAGAGAGAGAGAGAGAGAGAGAGAGAGAGAGAAAGAGCAGTACAGCGCGAGCCCGGCCAGCGAATTTCGGTTAATGAATTATATATGCGCCCGGGTATAAACATTATAATGGACAGTTTGTTGGGGAAAGGGGAATTGCGCGGGGGAATGTTGCTGCAGTGGCGGCAACGGCGGCGAAGCTTTTCTCTCTCTATATATATGCATAGGTGTATATGTGTGCATGGGTCTCTCGAGTGCGCTCTGTCTTTATCGCTGCAAAATTATTCGATATCCAATATATATATACACATTAAAGAGAGTTTACGTACCGGGATGCATGGTTCGGGGGTATATGTACGGATGAGCTAAATGGCTTTTCGCATTTTTCCGATCTTGACGTTATAGCGGATAAGCGTATATATTATATTGTGACTGCGTATGGGTATTTTGCATGAGTATGATGAATGATGAATAAGCGTTGGTGGATTGAACTTCTCTACAGAACAGTGGTATTTTTACAAGTTTAATGAATTCATTGAATACAAGTTTTTTTTATATTAACACATAACAATTTAATTATCATTGATGATATTTGCTCAATACATTGCAAGTTAATGCAAAATTAATTCATGTTTATTGCAGCAATACCGGTAAATGTGAATTAATAAATTTCAATTTGCAATTAATATTGATGGAATATTTATCAAATTGGTTATAGTTATAATGCGGATAAATAGTGTAATTTTCCACTGCATCTACGTTGTTATTATTATACACTGAATCGATGTATAGGCAAAACTAGACCTAACATTCTATGATCAGTTTATATCATTTAGACGTTTATGCCAATAACATATTCGCTAACGAGACTTTCACGTCTCAATTTCCATCCCGACCCGTGGCATTAGAATAATTAACAAACTAAAACAATTATTTAAATAATCACAATTTGCACGTGGAAAATTATCAACAAACCTGCGTAGTCAGAATGTTATATATTTGTCCCATTTAGAATGTAATATTTGTACAGATTAATCGACCATAGGTATAAAGTAAACCAAATCTCTAACTAAACAAATATCCTCTACTTCAACAACCATATAACTCTAACCATGAATTTTCGACAACATTATACCATATATATACTCCCTATTCTCAAATGATCAAAAATTTTACATCACCGTATTACCAATTCACCACACCAAACCAATCGCTGGCCATTCATTATACCTACATCTAAATAATTAAACCCCACTTAATCACTCTCTCCCCCCTTCGAATTCGACTGTGAGTTCGAAAAATAGGTTTCCCATTCAATTACAATCGGCGCACAACGCTTCCCCCAACGGGTATAATAAACGACCCGCCCTCAACTGGACGCGCGACAAGGTCCGTGGCAACTCGCACTCGGTAGTAAATCCTGCGTAATTTTCCGAATTCGGCGCCAAATCGTGATTTCATTGCGGGTACGACGTACGATAGGGGGAGGGTAGAGACCGCGAAGTCAAACGTGATTATTGTCGCTGCGACACGGGGTAATTGCGGTTTGGCTTTTTTTCTTTTGCTTTACAGACGCCGGCTTATAGATGCGGTGTACCTGCTAATCGGGAAATTCAAAGTTACGTTACTACGATTAACCAGCTTAATATCTCGATACATATATATATATATGATGGAAATTGTTACTTTAAAGGCTGAGCAAGCAACAAACAACCACATCAGATCCATTGTAAACGAATTATTGAACGTTAAATTCGAGGAGAGAATTTGCTACCATAAAATATTATTAATCGAATCACCACCATTAGCCTGTCGATTAAATGATGTTCCCATGTTCTCCTCCTATATATGCATTGTTTAAATATCCATCGGCGGAAAGAGCGCGCACGTACGGCCTCGGTTGGTCTCTCTTCACCGGAGAGTATATACGCGGCGGTGGCTGCTTCGCTCGGTCGAGAGGCCAATTATTAATGCGCGATGCATTTGTGTAATAATTATAATAATAATCGAAGCGCGGAAATGTCTATATCTATATTCGTGGCCGATCGAATTCGTTTCTTTTTTTTTTTTTTAGAGGAAATGTGGATTGGTTTGTTTTTGGGTCATGTTGGTTTGGTTGTTTTATGTAAGAGAAAAGTCGAAAGATGGAAAAAGGGATGCAGGGCGAATTTTGGTTTAATTGAAGATTGTTTTTATTGTGGTAAAAAAAGGGTGCGATTGTAAATTACGGTATAATTATTGTAATTAATTAATTACAGATATTGAATATCGCAGTATTTTACAAAAGTGTATTATAGTATAATGAAATACGAAACATTAATTTCAGAACATTACGCGCATTACTAATGTATTCTGATGAAATACGTATACACACGAGCGTAACCATATAAAATATATATATCGGTATGTATTTCCCGAATGCGGATATAATTCTCGTGCTAAAATTTTAATATGCTTCGATGTAACGTGTATTATACTCGCGGGCGATGTAAAATATACATCCAATGCGTCCCATAAACAATTATTATTACAAATAAAAATGTACTTTGTTACACGTCTAATTGTATCTAAGCTCAAGTCGCATTACCTTGACTAAGAATTTTCAATCAATGCGTTCGGAAATATCTGTGAAATTATTTAATTACCTTTGCGAGGAATATATTAAACGTGAAAATAAAATCAGTAGAATGCAATCAGTCTGGATGAACCATTGTATTTCATTTATTGCGAATAATTTATACACGGTATTATTTGGGTAGGATAAGAGGGAAAAAAACCACCCCTGCTGTACAATTTTCGCGAGGCACATTTCGCATGTTCTGTCGATCGGCAGAAATCATTATAGAAATTAATTCCAAGTACTGTACGGAAAGCTCGATATATTTATTTAACGAAACATACATACGATTTCATGCTGCACAGAACGCGTTAGTGTGAATGGTAATGCATTGTATATGTGTATGTATGTTTGGATATGAATATTTTAATTACAAATTATACGCGGCGATTCGAAGCCATGCGAATTCTCAGTGTACATTCAATTATTTCATTGAGAGCTGATTTTTCTGAAATTTTTATCGGTAATTTAATTTTAAAGGCCCACGCATGCTCGTCTAATTAAATTTCACAAGATATTACGATCTTAATGTTCTCTATATCCGAATACAATCGCGTAAAACGACAGAATCTGTAAGTATCTGATATGTATTGTATATTTTAATAGTCACCGCTTCAACGAGGTAATATTCTACTTAAATTTTTAACTATATATACGTATATGTATAGCACCGCACGCGCGTTATATATTTGCACTTTGATTGATGATATCTCTATTTAACGCTATTTATATATATACACACATACACCACGACCATACATCTATCTTATTCTCAATCAACATACATTAGATCAATTTATTGGTACTCGATTCACAAGCTATATCGCCTCTACAACTCTCTCTCTCTCTCTCTATATATCTCTACACCAGTGCAAAATCACTTGCAACAACTGGCCTGTTTTCTCATCCCGACGAAGTCTCTCACACATACACCTACACACTCGCATGTATATATACCTAACGTGCGAGAACGCATCTATATTCTACGGCGCGGACTATAGGAAAGCCAGAGAGAGAGAGAGAGAGAGAGAGAGAGAGAGAGAGAGAGAAGGAAAGCCTGCAGCACTCGCGTAATTGTCGGCCCTAATCGCCCGGAATCGCCTGTCTATGCCCTGCGAAATTGATTTCGCGGTTCTCGCTTGCTCTTACACACAGACATATATGTATATATACGTATGTGCATATGTATGGGTCGCGTGCGGAACCGGAGATGATCGGTCGATCTCTTTTCGCTTTTAGAGGATGGATTTCGGAAAATTTCGCATAGAGAGAGAGAGAGAGAGGGGAAGGGAGAGAGAGGAGAAAGAGAGAGCAGGTGTCGGGTGGTTATCGATTTTCACACTAGGCGTAATTTTAGCCAGCCGTTATGTGGAGAACGTATATGTATATAGATATATATGTATAAGCGTACGGTACATGTGCGGGAGTGGAGAGATTAGGGCCGCTGCTCGTGTGATTTTGGAGCTTTGGAGTAGGCAATTAATTGAAAAAAGAATGGTAAATGAGTAAGGGTTGAATTGAACAATTTTAATGACGAAATTGTATAAGAATTATATATAGTGTATAATTTTTTACAGAATAACAGAGTACTACAAAATTAAAACTCGCTTATACGTAGAAAAAAACAACATTTGTTTACTCTCGCGTCCCCTCACCCCTTATACCACACACGGCCTGCTATACACAGGAAAAAAATTCTTCTTTCAAGCGACACGTTTCGGACAGCCTGTAATAATCTCCCTCTCCTAATTGTCGAGCGTGGGCAAGAACAAAAAAAAAATAAAGGATCGGAGAATTCGTCGTCGTCAAAGTTGTCAGGGCGGGTTATTAGGACCGGGGCGCCGAATCAATGCGAGCAACGTGCAACCCTTTCTTTCATTTCGTCGTGTAGCTTAGAAATTGAAGAGGGAAGGGGGGGAGGAAGGGGGATTATTAAAAAAGCATTAAAATTCATCCGACGCGTTTGACGATACTCTTGGCTGCGTCGAAAGATTCGTTTCGATTATACGCAGGGTGAGAGTAAGCGAAAGGGTTGTATGTGTGTATATATATTGGGAATGTCGGATTATACGGGCGAGCGAATGAAGATGTGTATTGAAAGAAAGGGTCAAAATGCGACGTGTAACTTTTTTTTCTCAATCTTTGTATATTTATTAGCAACATAATTGAAAAAAAACTATCAAAAATCCTATATATAAGTAGAAAATTTTTCCTCACTTCGTTGCATCTCTAACGCGAATATAATTAAAGAAACATCACTACGCGGCAAGAAAGAAAGCAACTATTAAAGGGGTCGCTGAGCAAAGTTGTTTTTACGGTAAAGTAGAAGGGTAGGAAGCAAGGGATGAGTAAAAAAAAAGAGAGAAACTTTCTCGCACGCGTTCTCTCTCTCTCTCAATCCGAAAAGATCTTGGTAACTCGCCAGATTAAATACTCGAAATTCCCGCGCTCCCTTTTTATTTATTCTCGCGAGGCTAGCCAAAGTGAATTTCTTCTTTCTCTCGTTCACGCGGGGGCGAGTTGGATATCTCGCGGCCGCTCCCGGATATGCTCCCGAGGGTCCAGTCGCGTGCCGCACGCTTTAAGGACCGCCGCTGCCGCTGCTATATGCGTAATGCCTTTTTAAGGAGCCGCGAATGGGTTACGAAGTTTCTTTTCGCTCCTCGTAATACTGTTTTTCTTTTTGCTCTCTAGTCAAATATTCATACAACAACGTGTACCTATATGTTCGTATTATTATCTTTACAGAAATATTAACAAATTATTTATCGATAATCATTGCAAAAATCTTCGTGCTCCTCACATCTTGTTTTCACTACCCTAAACCTGTACTAACTTTCTACTACTTTAAAATTCTCTTTAAAAAAAAAAGTAAAAGACCACGGAGAAACAAAAAAACGCAGGCGAAGTCCAAGGGTGCACAGTGGTACGGGCCGCGAGAGTGAGTCCTTAATACCTTCCGAGTGACTACGCCCGACTCACTCTCTTTCTCCCACTCATCCCTTAATGAAATTCTTTCTCCTTTTAATCCGCGCGCTCGGCCTCTCCCCTAGAGAAAAGAAGCCTGAGAGCGAAGGCAAAGAAGAAAAAAAAAGGCTTTATCGCTCGCTCTCTCTCTCTCTCTCTCTTGCCTGAGGGCTAAGCTAAATAACGAGATACATCGCGGCCCGTATATATACACGCGCTCACGGCGCCGTTATCACTTATCAGTATTTCCCTGACATTCGCGCACGCAAGCGCGCCTTTATCGCTGCCGCGACTCTCTTTGCCTAGGCTTACGTTCATGTGTGTATATATACATATATGTGTGTGTATATGTATATATGTTTGTGTGTGTAGTTCTTGCGTCTTTTATGGGGCGGCAGTGTGTGTATATGTGTGCGACGGGGGGTTTTTCGAGCGGGTACATCGTGTGGACGCAGCGACGGTACAAATTTCGCGTATGCAAATCCGTGAGGAAGAAAATTTTATCAAGCGCGAAGTACGTATACGTACGAGGGGTTGTGAATTTGTGAGCATGGACACTGATATTCATGATAAAAATATGTATTTTTGTATATTTAACGAGTGTTATGGATTATTTGATTGTTATATGTTCCACATTTACTTATGACAGCTAATGTAGGTTTTAGAAATTTATCGTACTTTGACTAATATTTTAAAATCGTTTAATAAAAAAAACACCACGATTATTTCTACATCGAATTCTCAGGTTATATTGTAGAAACCCCACGTATCTCTTTCTACAATACTGCTTTTCACCGCTCAATCGCGGCCTCAACCTCATCGACGTCAAAACGCATAATACCCGAATATATTATAATACTTTAAGAAATGTTATGTATGGTACTCACCGGTATGTAGCCTCGTATGCTGTTGCACATGGCTGAGTTGTTTGAACCTGCGATCGCAGTAGCTGCACTTGTACGGTTTCTCACCCGTATGCACCCTGATGTGCTGTACGAGTTGGTGATTGCTGGAGAACGATTTGAGGCACTGCTGGCACTGATGGGGTTTCACCTCGTTGCCGGTGATCATGCCACCGGGGCCGACGCCAACGCCACCGAGGCCACCCCCGAGGCCGGCTAAGCCGCCCGTGGTAACACCTGGGGCACCGCCGGGTCTACCACCGCCGGCCGTCAGCTCACGTGCGTGCATCTGCATCACGTTCTTCTGCATGAAGATCTGCGAGAAGAACTGCCGGGGTTAGTTGGTATGCTGTGCTCTTGCCCGAGTCTGGGGCGATGGCGATTGTGTATGTTTTTTTTTTTACTTTTACTTTTATTGTTATGTGAAAGGGTATATGCATGCGTAAGTTTGTTCTTTGGAGTGGTTGAAGTTTTTGTTATTGCACTTCAAAGAACTATTGAAGGTTTGGGATGAGGAATCAGCCATCGCTTTTGCACTGTATAGTATGTACATTCTGGATTTCTCGATATGTACGTATATGTATATTTTGTTATTCCCTCGTTGGTCATCGAAAAATTCAGAGTGTTATCAGAATGATGTTCTATTAAACTACGATGTAATAAAAATCTTTTTGTTATTGATGGTAAAGTTAAGAAAGAGTTTTAACATTACATTGTGAAAAATATTTAACAAAACATTTTTCTGAATGTTTTTAGCCTGTGCTTTATTTTTTCAGCGTATTTGGGGCATGCATTTTCTAGGCGCATTCACATCAAAACACTTAGACTAGAGTTGCAGGCAGTACTTTTTTACGTCACAATTAAAAAGTTGGCTTAAAACGGATAAGAATCTCGGATTAAAACTTATCCTGAGTTTCTTTTCTTAAATATGTTATGTATATATATGCTAGACATTTGTCATAATGATGATTTATGAAACTTTGGGGTATGATAATGTAACTGGACAACGTTAATTACAACAACTTTAAAACTTTCTACGATCATTGTTTTAGGGTCTTTCAAAATAGAAAAGCCAAACAGTATATAATTTCTTAACAAACCACTTCTGAACAACGCAGATATATATTTGTAAAATAGGGCAATTAAAAGATTATTTCTACACAACACCTTCACACATACTATATCCAACTTCGCCGTCTACGCTTCATCGTCGCACTTTTCCTCGGTTCACCCGACACAAACTGTACGCGCGTCTATATACACACACCCGAAACTCCACCGGCGCCCGACGAGGATCCCGCGAGACTGATCCTCCCGCGCAAGCTGCGCGTATACTGCACACGTCCGCGCGCTTGTATATATACACGTAATAAAAAACGAGCAAGACGAGAGAGAGAGAAGAGAGAGCCGCAGTGTGCGCAGAGCATGCTTTGCGAACAGGTGTTTGCGGCGTGCTTAGGGAGAGTGTGGGGGCGGCCGAAAGGGTTAGAAGAAGGAAGGAAGGAAGGAGAGAAGAAAGTGTACGTATGTGTATGTGTATGGAGTGGATAAAAGTCAGAGGATTTGGAGTACCGCGAGGCGAAGGGTTTGCCAGTAGGATTAGTGGCTGAACAGTGCTATGGCCTTGAGAATGTGTTTTACTTGGGTGATGATTTTTTTTTTCTTTTTCGAAGGTTAAGTGATATCGAGGTGTTGTTGGATTAGAGGATTATTTAGAGAATAATAATTTCTGTATAGCGATTTAATAAGGATTGAATAAGTTTGGTAAGGATTAAAAATTTTGTCAAGGATTCCAGGAGAGCCCAATTAACATTAATATCATTTCTCCTAATTCACGGGAAATCCTTTTCCGCCTCTCTGTCGCTTGGCAATCCTTCTTTAAAAAGCCCGAGCGCGTCGTAGCGTGTAAGACCTGAAAAGTCGAGCGGTTGCTCACGAAAAAGCGACCCTTTCTCTCTCTCTCTCTTTCCCTGGGATTTTATTAAAATATGTTAAAACTGTAATTAAAATCGAAAAATCTCCGTTCCCCGGCTGCCGTGCTCTCGTTCTCGAACTTTTAAGAATCTTAGCTCGCGAGTGAGCGAGCGAGAAAAAGGAGCAAGAGAGAGAAAGAATTGAAATTGTCGGGACTCGCGCGCGCGCGCTCTCTCTCTCACTCAAGTTTCTTCTCATCCTCGGCTCGGGAAAAGTCGAACCACTCGCGTCACCCCTTTCATCTCTTTCTCTCACTCTCCTCTTTCTTCTTCTACTTTTTTTTTGCTCCCTCTCCTTTTTTTCTCTCTCTTTCTCTCTCTCTCTCTCGGGCTCGAGTCGATCCCACGGGAGAAAACGATTCTACAGATGAGCACGAGGGGAGTGGGGTAGCTAGATCGGACGGGCTGGGCATCCCCGACTCTTAATTCCCGTGAGAGAGAAAGCCTGTTCCCGATTTTCTCCTTTTCGCGAGTGTACGCGCATCTTTTCTTTTACCTCTCACTCCGAGGTTGCACAAACAGACATCCTTTTGCGTACGCGTTTGCGTTTTTGTAAGGATTCTTCTTCTTCTTCTTCTTCTTCTTTTTCTTTTTTTTTTTTAGAGGAAAGAGGATGTAAGGATTTTCGCGGATGCGTTACGGTGATTAAAAGTTTCTTAGGGGCGGAGAGAAGCTTCTGCGGCGTTTTTCTTTTTTTTTCTTTTGGTTGAGTAAAGGTAGTTTTGCGCTGAGAGATTTATTAGCCGGGAGATTTATTTCAAAAGTTGCATCGCGAAATTATTTAAGAGCGCGTTGCTGAATTGTTGATTCAAGCGTGCATATACACGACAAATTAATTAAGAGATAATTTACTTGTATAAACATAGCATTGATTTTTTTCGATAATTTAATTATCCAAGAACGGTTTGACCGTATACTTTTATTTATAGCCGCTGTCGTGTACTTTCCATATATAGTCACATACACACATCGAGGAAAAACCAATCAATAAAAGTATCGCGAGAAAAATCGCACGACGGGGTGCAAAGTTCATACGTTGATAACGACAAATCATTAGTTACTAAGCTCGAACAATAATAGTATTGCGTTTGAAAAGTACGCTTATTAATCATCACGCTCCACTTTTGTCATTTTAGTAAAAATACCATAAAATCAAAAACTGACATAAATAACTTCGATAAAATAAGTTAAATGCGTGAATTGCTCGACGAATCCAATCGCAATAATTCCATCATTTAAAATAAATTATGCAATAAATACAAAAAAAAAAAAATAAAGTTACACTAACAAACCTCTCATCCATAATGAAAGAAAAGAAAAACCTCATTTCCACTAACGAGTGCAAAGTTCGCGCCCGATAATGCAAACAGTCGATTGATCATTAGGGCTCTGAGTATATATACATCTCCCCCTCCTCCTCTCTCTCTCTCTTTCTCGAGACCTTCGGCGATTAACCCGAGGAATTTTTAACGACTTCGCGCGTCTCAAGTGGCTCTCCTCCGTTTTTCCAGTCAACGCGAAAGTGCACGGCCTCGACGACGAGGAGCCGGAAGCGGATCACGAGTGCACGCCAGTGGATTTTTGGCATTGGAAAGTCTATATAGTTGCCCTGATATATAAGTTCAGGGCTGACGTTTTGAATCAAAATATGTTTTTAAATGCATGTTGTGTCCACTAAATTTTGAATACACGTTTTATATTGGATAATAAAGTTTTCGTTGCGTCACGCTGGTGAATAAATCAGTCAATAAAATCGCGTGCACACAGTATAAAAAGTAACCTTCCAAGGTCGTTAACAGGTTTCAATCATAGCGTTTTCACTGCAGCGTTATCCCGGCGCCCTCATCACCGCTTGTTTACATTTTTTACAGCCTCGATTAAGCCACATCCGATCTTAATTCCCCTCCTATTCCTGCGCGATCTTGTCACTTTATTTCGCCGATCAATTCCTGCCAATTATTACGCAATAAACTTCTTCCACAGGGCGCCGACAAATCAACACAATCACTATCACAAGGCATAAATTAAACGTATAAATCACCGACGTTTAAAAAATTATAAAGGATCTACGCCTGGTCATAAAACATTCAACCTGCAGTCAAACAAAAGCAGAGAAAAATCACACACACGCGCATGTGCACAGCCTTTCCCTCCGATCGGCCATGCACGTGATCACTCGCTCTTCTCTCTCTCGCACTTCCGCGATCCCCGCCGCTTAATAACACCACGCGAGCGAGCGCACGCGAAGGCTATACCACGACGATCGCCTTATTTCACACTGGCGCCCGCATCGTCGTCGTCGTCGGCGTCGCACGTCCATTAATCAGCATTTTTATCGGACGCGGAAAATTGCGCTCCACGAGAAATTAGGGGAAGGGTTTTCGGATTCTTTTTTTTTCTCTCCCCGTGCGCTCGCGCGCCTGATTTATCGTCCTTCTCGCGAAAAAATGAGCGCTCCCGAGAAACGCTGCGAGCGCAACGCTTCCGCAAGAAAAGAATCATGGTCTCTGGCCGCAGGCCATTGCGGTCTTAATGTCCTTAATAATGGAAAAATATATCAAGTGACAGTAGAGTAAAACGGGAGAGAGAGAGAGAGAGAGAACAGCTCCGGACGCGAGTGTATTTCCTCCGCGGCGGTGGAGGCGGTGAGGAGCGCGGAAAAACTGAGGATTTAAGCTGGGGATCTGCTGCCCCGCCAGCTTGGGTTTTCAACCCTTTAAGTGCTCCCGGGCTTGTGCTTAACTTTTTGCGAGGCGAGAGATCTGTACCTCGTGGATTTTATTTCGCTGTGATTCAGTCGTTGTGATCGCGTTGGTTTATTTGGCGCCCAGACATTTTCTAGGTATTTTATATTGCTCGATGCATTTTACGATGATAGTTCGTAATTACATAAGAATAATGTAGAAAAAGATAGAGGAATCAATTAAAGACCATAAAAAATTTGGCGCCCAACCGAAATTATTACAAATAATCAATCCATTCGTCACCTTCCCTTGATTTGGCAATAATTCATGTATTTTAAATTAATGAATTAAAATGCAAAGGAAAAAGAACCTTAATTCAACCTTGCAGATTACACGCATAAACGCTCGAATTCTCGTTAAACCAATTAACAGCTCCTGTAAGCCGTAGCTATTAATCACCAAACATCAACCGCAAAAATTCTTTCCTCTCTTTCCTCTCAGTCAAGGTCACCGCGAAACCGACATTCCCTTTGCACGCACACACACACACATACACGAAACCGTCTCAATCGCAAGAGAACGAAACCGACCGCGCCGCAGCAGAAGAACAGAACAGCGCACAAAGAAAGAAGGAAACCCCTTTTTTGCTCTCTGTCTCTCTCTCTCTCTCTCTCTCTTCTCTATCTGCATGCGATGATCCATCTCCATTGACTTGCTCGAAGGGATCGTTAGCATTTCGGCCGGCAGCAGCAGCAGCAGCCCTTTTATTCGCTCACTTGCGCGCATGTCGCGGGGAACAACACAAAGAGGAAAGAAAGAGAGAGAGGAGATCTCTCTCACCTGCGCGCCAACCATATGCCCTCCTACACGCGGCCGATCGTAAGTTAAAGTAATCGGCTCTTTCCCTTCGCCTTCTCCCTTTTTTTTCATTTCGGGTACGGAGAGTCGGTTGATTCCGCTTTGATATATACTCGACGTTTGCTGCTAAGGCTACTTTCTTTATCATGCGCTACAGTAGTGGCTTTTGATCTCGCATTAAGCAGTTTTTTTTTTCAAGATTTTATTTGACTTCTGTTAATGTTTGTTAAAAAACGCTTTAGACGAATAACATTCCTCATATAGGAATATACACGAAATACGAAATATTATTCTTCATATGAAAAATCTCATGAAACTGTTAACCAATATACCTACACATAATTTTCTATACAATCAAATCAAACCCTTTGCATACAATTCCACAAAACGTATTCACCATACAACCGACTCCAATTTTCGTTACACAACGTTAGACCTCTCTCTCTCTTTCCCCTCCTTCTCTCTTTCTCACCGCTGTGCAAACGTACGTACGTACGTATACGCGTATACGCACGCGCGCGCGTGCAGCCGCCCCTTGCGCGCGCCACCCACGCACATGTTCCTCCGCACCGCCTGCAGCCGAGCGAAACAGAGAGACAACGATAGAGAGAGAGAGAGAAAGAGAGAGAGAGAAGAGGCTACTGCTCCCTTGAACTAACCTTACCCGAGGGCCTTAGCTGCGCGTTCCCTTCAAATTACGGGAAAACTCGTATGCGCATGTGTGCAAGGGACGCTATATAGTGAGGGAGAGACAAATGGTGATGTATACGTATACAGCGGGAGAAGGTCGAGAACGGATAGATTGTGAGATGGTACACGTGTATGTATAAATGAGAATTTTGTATAAATATTTTTGTGTAAATTTTGTATAAAATATAAAAATATGTATAAATGAGAATTTTGAAATTTTGGATTGCCATGGGTTTAAACGAAGCGAGGCGCAAGCTTCCGGTTTCGTTTCGCCTCCTCGCGCTTTATATGCTGCACAAGCGTAGAGAGATGAGCGTGAACCGGCGATGCGCGAAAAATAGCACAGGGTGATTAATTGAGCCACGCGGACGAATATGAGCGCGCGAATTGCGGAGGATGGGTTTCACGTCAAGTGTGATTTCGGATTACTATAATTTTAAATTTAATTATCGATACTCTAGAGGTGAGCTAATTAGTAGGTTATAATCATAGATATATTGAAGGTAGTTTTGTTATCGTTGCGTTTCGATTTGTTTGAGAGAGATAGCGATGTAAATGTTTATTTAGTATATTGAAATATCATGCTCGAAGAATTTCAAGCACTTGGCATAAAATACTTATTCGATTCGACCAGTTAAAGTGGTTTCTTTTCAACCCCTGTGTCACATATATTTTTTCCCACCTAAATATTTCCATTCTCTCGTTTACTCGTTTCGGTCGCTGGTCTAACATTCCACGTAATGGACTTTTAATAATCGGTCTTGTCAGTCAGAGTTCTCGGTGTTCCGCTTTTTTCCGATGTTTGCTTTGCTGGAGGGCAGGAGAGGCTCTATGTATATAAACCACGAATTGTAGAACTACAATTTTTTTATGTGTATAAAGCCACCAAATGATGATTTGATAAAAATGACTGTATATAAATCTTTTAATAAGGGTTATTATATTTGTCGAATTCTATAATATTCTATTATATGGCCCGTGAATTCGAAATTCTATTGATCGAGTTCTGTATTTGTAGAATAATTTTAATCAACCACGAAATTAACAATTCCGTACCTTATTATCGACGAACGCTCCGAATTCGAAATACAATAATAGAGTACAATAGTATTGAGTGAATGTTAGTTTTGGCTGCTAAATTAACATATAAATATTCTATATAATATTCAAACTTATGTTCCATGAATCAAATTAACCGTCGATAATGTGTATCTGTTTAGATTGTGGTTTATTATACAATAAAAAAAGAAAACAATAGCTTATTCCAATTTCAATCTATTATTAATATAGGTTTGCCAATTTCCAACGCCATACATAGTTTCCAATAAAATTATCTGCACCACCTCAGTTTTATCCCTACCTCATCGCCCGAAAACTCCTATGCAAACAAAACACCTCGAACTACACCACCTCCACGTCCCAAAGTACCGTAACATCCTACATAACGGACCCACACATATACTCTCTTTCTCTCTCTTACTCTTCTACTCTCGTAACTCGATCATCGCACCTCCTTCTACTGCTGCTGCTAACTCTCTTGCGCCACGCCGGCAACAAAAACAAATTCATCGAGTTTCGAAAAGAGCCTTCGCGTCGTCGTCGTCGTCGTCGTCTGTGAGGTATATACACATACATATAGAGAGGAGATTCCCTCATAGCAACGTGGTCGCACACTGTACACGCGCTACGCATGTCAGACCGGCTGACAGCACGCGCTATAGAGAGCTACGCGTATACGTATCGCTTTCTGGGCCGGTGTCATTTTTCTCTGTGGATTATGTAAAACCGCGAGAGAGGTGCAGCAGCGCATAGGTAGTCGTCCTTCGCGCAACGGAATGCGGTGCAGAGACGACGACGAAGAGGAGGAGGAGGAGGTAGTGAAGGAGGAATTGGAGTGTAGTGTGTATAGTGTATAAGAGCTGAGATTTGTACGATTGCTGAATGCGATGTTTGGGTTTAATGGATTGAAGGGAACGAGGTTTACAGTGGTTGATAGGAATGATTCGGGCGAAATCTGATTGAGAGATTTTTACAGACGGTTTGAGAGATTTTGTAGGTTGTGAAAGGCATTAGGGTTCAGGAAGTGTTTGCTCGATTTTTGGCCTTGCAGAGTTTTGAAAACGATCGTTTATGGAAATTTTCAAAATGTTAAATAACTCGTTGAACAGGTTATATATGGTAAAAAATTACGTTATGGTGTAGTTATACAGATTTATACGCGTTGATATGAGAGTATATGCGATTAAACTCGTTATTTTATACCCTTGAATTTTGAACTCATTAGCTTTAAATGAAAATTTACAATTTCAGTACGTCGCTTCAGCGCTACCTTGACTTTTGAGAAAATTACAGCTACTGCTGTTTACGTCTGTCAAGTTTATGGTCACTAAAGTGTAAAAAGAATTGTTTTCTGTTTGTTTACGCAGTACATAATTTACTATCTTCTCAACAGAAACCAAAGTACGTGTAAATAATCAATTTCCATATATTCCTCAAAAAACCCAGGTAATTATATAAAAAAAAATCGATACTTCACGTCTGTCATTTTTCCTACCATGCTACACCTCTATTATTCAAAAAGTCCATTTAATTACCACTGGTCATTCTCCAACAGTTCAGTTGGAAAACGAACGACACGAGTCTCTCTCTCTCTCTCATTCGCGTGCGTTGAAACCCTTTTCTCTCTCTCTCTTTCTCTCCCTCACGATGGGAGTAAAGAAAAAGCGAGCATCGTTAATTATACCGATCGCGGACCTCTTAGACCATCTGCCGGCTTGCTCGCTCGCTCGCTCGCTCGCGCGCGCGCGCGCCATTAAACGCGTGCTTTTATCTACATCGATGCGCTCTCTATGCGTGTAGTACTCTCCTTCCGTCGCGCATAGAGCGAAGAATGAATTTTCTCGGAGAGCACAATGGGGATTAGTTTTTTTTCCTCCTCTCTCTCTCTCTCTCCCTCTCTGTTGCGCGTGCGTACGCGAGCGATCGGTTTCCTTTTATTATATACGCGGCATGAATAGGCGACCGGACAGCGGAACCTTATATCGATGCTATCGGCAAAAGTGCAATTTAATTTAGAGCTCGGTAAAAATGCGTCATTATACAGCGTATTTCGCGGCAAGCTTTGAAAAATCTGCGATGTTAACGATCTTCTCGATCTACAGCTTATTATCGTTCGGGTAATGATAAGAAAAATCGAATGCGTATATACGATGTATGATGAGCACTGTATTCTTGATTTTTTTTATTTGCTCGAACGTAATCACCGTTAAAAACTCATTAAAGAATTTACCAACTAATGCAATTATTCTATTTCTATCTTGTTTTCAAACATCATTTATACTGATCAACATTTATATATAAACACTCTATACTCATCATTTTAATCGATAACTTTAAGATTAGGTATAATTTTTGTCACTCTAACTATAGCAACTTATCAATATATAGCAACGACCTTTTCCCCGATCTATACGGTTATACAAGCAGCCAATTAAAGACAGCATTGTCCCTCATCATCACCCCATCCCATCAAAATCCTCGCGAACAAGTACTACTATACGCGCACATCAGCGTCATCACTCTACAACATACAATCCTCGTGCTCCATCGTCATCATCATCATCATCGTCGACGCGTCGGCTAAATTACCGTGATGCTGTCGCACGCTCAGGGCAGATCGAAAAGAATCGATCGACGGCGTATAATCGAGGAGAGATCGCCCGTTAATTACCTGATGGGGTGGCAAGTGATGATGATGGGGATGTGGCTGGTGATGGTGGTATGTTGCCGGTACATAAGCTGGGTGATGGTTTCGTTGTTGTTGCTGTTGCGACTGTTGTTGTTCTTGCTGTTGTTGAGGATGTTGAGATGGATGCTGAGGTTGATGCTGATGATGTTGGTCGTCGATGCCTGATGAAGGTAGACTTGGTGGTGGTGCTGAAGCCGGTTGAGGCGGTGGTGTCCACGCCCCATGGGTTTCTGCGGCCGTGTACATCTTGGCGCATTTGATGACTTTTTTGTAGGGTTTAATATAGCGTTACGTGGTAAGTATCGACGATGACGTACTCTGGCGATTTGGGCGCCAAATTAAGGTCAGGGTGGTCTACTTTTTTTTGTCGTTAGAGAATAGACCGTTGTTCTATTCTGCTCTCAAAGCTGCTCGACACTTGATGCTTACATAAGCGAGGGAAAAAGCGAAAAGAAGCGCCTCCGCAGTCCTCTGATACAGTCAAGTTGCATAAGTTCGATTCCGGCGAGTCGTAGAGTAGCGAACATCGAAGATTCCTATCGAATTGTGCCGGATGCTCGCCTGCGACTTGACTTCTTTTGTGTTTTCGCTCTTCGCCTGTGCGCCTCCGACTTCACTGTGCACTATGTTTTGTCCTCTTCGTTGCCGGGACGTGAAGATTGTTGAACACTGAATGATAGGGCGCGAGTTATCGCGTGAGTTTTGCGTTGATTTGGTTGTCGTTTCAAAAGTTAGTTTTACTTAGTTAATCGATAAAAATGATTTTTTTCTATATATTTTTTTTATTGTTATGTCAATATTTCAGTATTTCATGGAAATACCAGTTTATGCTAATTTATGTGGAATGTGAAATAAAACGTATTGTAATGCTATTTGCAAGACCCCCATAAAGGAATAATTGTACAATAGAAAGAGAAAATGATACAGCACTGACAACTTTGTTTACGTCTATTGACATACATATTGTTATTTATGCCGGCCAGTGAAAATAGACAAAACAGTCAGACATCGTTGCTCATCAAGCGATAATTGACTTTTACTGCTTTCTTCGTACCAGCACTAGTAAAATTATTATGTATATTGACTCTATCACCCCGCAATGACTAATAGCGCTTTGATAACTAAAATTTTCTACTATCCCACAAAAATCCAGCTTATTACAACACGTTCATATAAAAAAAAAGTAAATTCCACCACATCCACGTCTCTGAATAATTCTCGAAGTACCTTATCGTCCAAACCAACGCAAAAACTACCTTGCGAAAAATCCTCCCGCGTTTCAAAACAACGATAACGAACTTCGCTCTCTCTCTCTCTCTCTCGACTTTTTCCAAAAAAACTCCGTATATATACTTTACGAGCAATTGAGAGAGAGAGAGACAGAAAAAAAACGCACGAGAAGCAACGGACGCGGGGCGTAGCGCCGAGCGCCATGCGGCGTCGCGGACTAAGACGGACTCTCGCAACTTGCGCCGATCGCCGGCTCTCACTCGTGCGCGCGCGTGAGTACGCAAAAAAAAGGCGAAAAGCGAACGCGAGCGTTGATAAGGAGAGCTTATACACATACGCATATATGTGTGTGTGTTTGTGTATATGTGTATGTATATGTTTGAGTAAAAATTGGTAAGTGTGCGTGAGTCTATCGATTGGAATAACGGCGGGAAATCCGGAAGCGCGATTCGCTTATTCCTCCCGTATCTCTAGCTGACGGTACTCCCACCCCTGAACAAGAGATGCACGCGAGTGTAGAGTGACGGTTTTCGCTGACCAGAGCTGAAAGTGCATACTATCACACGTTCGTATATGCGATGGTATAAGCAATTTTTTTGGTTCTAAAGCTGGCCCACCTTTTGATATTCTTTTGAAAAATTTTTGTTTGATCTGACGTTCTATGGTGACTATGTGTGATGTAATTTACTGATAATTTGCATAATTCAATACTGCTATGATGATTGTACAGAACAATCTATATTCTATTCTTGTCTATTTAACGATGTATAAGTTGTACTCACGCATGAATAATATTCTCGATTCATATAGTCTCAATATAACTGCGTGAAACATTATAATAAGATCGAAAGTGCAATGAGCTTCATTTCAGACCATTAATAAACATATGACAAATCATTCTCTCAAGGTTCCAGGTCTCCGATTTTCGAGTCTTTCCTCTCACTCGTCATTGCGTCTCTTACCAATCACATTTTTTTTAATCTTCCTAGCCAAATAGCAACGCACGCACCAACGTGACGAGAACGGCCAACGTGACTCTCCTCTCTTCTCTCTATATGTGCACTCAATCTTATAGATAAAACGCTCGTCTATTGCTTATTGCTTTAGCACATAAGCGATGCCCTCCGCGCCCTGTCTCTCACTCATACATACATGTACACGCACATATATATATATATATATACACACACACACACACACACACACACACACACACACACATTCACTCTGAAGAATCAGGAAGCGATCGCGACACATTGGGTTTTTTCCACGAAGGTCGTTTTGCGCACTTTTTCGCAATCGAGTGTAGCTAATAATTCGCACGAGCGCTCTTTGTTTTCGTACGCGACTTATCAGGGATTATATATATATATATATAGTTTTTCTACGTCGCACTATTATAGTCCCCACAGAGGAGCCGAGTTTCATTAACGATCTGATAATAGTGCCGAGCATCTATATCTAAGACTGGATCGAGTTGGTGACATGTTTTTTTGTGGTATGGTGAGTTTAGATTATTGGGTTATTGGTGGCGAGGTAAAAAGTGCAGTGAGCAAACATTGATTCATAATAGATTATGAATACCCTTAGGAAGTTTTTTTTTTTCGTTTCGTTATTTTCTATTATCAACGAAACTAGTAGAAAAATGTTCCATTTTATCAATCGAATGTTCAACTAAAGCTATTTATTTTCTAAATTATTATTATTATAATTTAGAAAAAAATATCGTTAAATACTTGTTCGAAATATCGTATATATTGTAAGATAAAAATAGTAAGAACAAAATAATCAAAAGTTATAAAAAAAAAAATGTTAGTACCGATCAAACGCAGCCGTTATTTCCTCTGATTTCGCACGAAAATTCCTCATCGGCACCTCTAATAATAATTCCTTCGCGCTCTCGCACAAACATTCCGATAAATTTCCGTCGGCCCGCTATTATATATACATACACACACACGTTCTCGCACTCGCTTGCGGCATTGGCTTAAAAATGGCGTGAGATGCATAAAATCGTCTACGCGCGCGCGCGCGCGTCGCTCGAAAAATGGGGCGGAGTCTCAAGTGGAAGAGGAGACTGTTCCCTATCCATCATGGCTGCTTTTTATCACTGACGTCACGATAAGAGCGCGAGCGCTAGAGAGAGAGAGAGAGAGTAGCTTGTGCCCTGGGTCTATACTTTGCACTCGACACCGACGGTATTTCTCGACGAGAAAGAGAACGAGAGAGGAGACTACTCTCTTGGTCTTTTCTCTCGCGAAAAATCGCCAGATGAGTAATGGTCGCGCGCGAGAGAAGAGAGTTGCGTGGCGCTTGATGTAAATAAATAGTGCAGGCTTGTGTGGTAAATAGGAATGGAAAGAGAGGAAGGAGAAATTATTAGAATACAATGGGAACAGGGATGTTTTCGTTTTTTCAGGGAATATTCGTTTCTGTAAAATATTCTCGTGAATGAGGTTATTCAATAATATATATCTGTTATAAATTTTGGTTCAATATATTTCCTGGATAAGCTTTACCTTTGCAAGAATCGACCGCTTTTGACGATTCCCAAAAACTTCTTTTTTTTCCTTAACTTGCCGAACCGCTATTCATACCACAAACTTCATTTTTTAAATCAATCGGGAGATCTCAAATCGCTGACGTCAGCGCGCAAGAAGAACATCTGACGACTCCGAAATCGCAGAACCCGTATAATACAATTCCTGCGCAAAACCCGATTTCTGAAAAGGCGCAAAGGTCAGCCGCAAAAAGCCTATACTGCAGCCGAACAACGACCAAGAGAGAGAAAGAAAAAAAAACAGTCGAGAATCGTACTCCTCCTTCTTCTCCTCTCCTCTCATAACCGAAAGAAAACCTTCGGATTAAAGAACAACGCGCGTCGCAAACTCACGCCAAGTGAAAGTAATATCCCCGTCGTAAAGCTCGCGCACGCGAGCGGGCAAAAAACGAGCAAGCCGATCGGTTTTCCGAGAATAAATCACTCGCTCTCCGCGAAAACTGCGTTTTAAACTCTCTCTCTCTCTCTCTCTCTCTTTCTTTCTCTTTCTTACTCCCTGTACTGCTGTATAGCAGCAAGCAAGCGCAAGCCCTTGATATAAATAAAGTCGCAAATAAACGAGTACGCGCGAGCGAACGAACGAATGCGCGAGAAAAGAAGGGGCTAAGGACCGCGTGTTCAAGAGGAAAAAGAGAGACGCGCGCACTCGACCTTCGCTTGCGTCTCTCTCTCTCTCTCTCTTGCGCGCATATACCCCCTACTCGAAATTACTGACCATGGGCAATGAACGAGCGAGGCCTTCTTTCTTTTTTTTTCGCGGCGACGGCAGCGGTGGCGGCACGAGCGCAATAAAAATAAAGCTGCGCTGCAGGATGAAAGAAGAAGAAGAAGAAGAAGAAGGAGGAGGCGGAGGAAAGAGAGAAGCGAGTTTAGCTTCGCTCTTTCTTTGCGGAGGCGGAGAGCTGCATACTTCTTTGCGACGCGCGCGCGCGCGGTTACAGAGAGTATTGGTTGTCTAGGAGGTTTTACGGCCACGAGAGATGTGTATAATGCGCGTGTAAAGTGTAAAGTAAAGTGTGGATAATAAAGTTTTTTTTAAACGAGGGGTAGAGAGGGAGGAGGAGGAGAAGCTGCGAGAGCATGTATGTATGTATATATATACGTGCGGAGAAGTGGGATGGGCGCGCGAGAGCGTGAATTTTCAAGGTTTTCGAGGTTGTAATGAAAACGATTAAAAAGTCGGAAGGTGTGCATCAAGATTTGCGAGAGTTTAAAAGAAGTATTCTATATATATATAATATTTTTAATGGTTTATCGTTGTAAGCACAGGAAAAATTCTTGAACGATTATAACTTTAATATTTTATAATGATTAATCATTATCGTCAATGGTATGCATTAAAAAAGTGATTGCTGAATATTCCACGATTCAAAAGAATATAAATAATATTACGAACGTTCAGTATACACTTTTCGTAATCTCTATTCGCAAAAAACCAAAATTTTTCCCAAACTCCAAAAATCCAACATCACACTTTCCCGCCAACCTTAATAAATCGCGCATAAACCATTCGATAAATAATCCCCGGCGCTCGTGCATTCCCAACGCAGTGGCTCTCTATACTACAGCAGCAGCATCCCTCGACTCTCTTACTCTTTCTCTCTGGCTGCTCGCGCGTATACGAGAGACACCCAGCCGGAAAAAAACGACGACGCGCGGAGGAGTGGGAGTTAGTGCAATGCAGTGCGGCGGCGAATGCAGCCTCCGCACCGCTCATTGCCCCCTTCTTCTTCTTCTTCTTCTTCTTCTTCTTCTTTCTTTCTTCTTCTTCTTCTTCCTCGGCGCGCTCTTTTTCTCCGTGGCGGCGGCGGCGGCGGCGATCGCCGTGTGCACCGCGAAAAAGAGAGAAAATAAAAGTACGGCCGGTAGGCCTTGGCTGCTGCTGCTGCTGCTGCTGTAGCCGCCGCGTTGCCAAGTCTCATTTGTTTATCATATTACGCGGGTGAGTGTATACGTGTATACGTGTGAAAGAGGAGTATGGGACAAGGGGGAGAGAAAAATGAACGGACGGTTGAGGTTTTTGGTTTTTCCAGATAGGAAATCGAGATGAGGTTAGAGAGTCGGGTCCTAAGTTATAGCCACGCGATGACAGGTGCGGTGTGGATATATAATCATTTTTCTATGTGTGTGATTTTTTTTTTTTTTTAGTGAAATTAACGAAGTTCAGGTGTCGCGTTGATTTATAAAAACAGACCCTTTTTTATTTTTTTCGCTGCGAAAAACATTTTTACGATATATTTTGCGATTAAAATACGGATAAAAAGACCAATTATAAATTGACAGATGTGATTTATTCTCACTCATCACCCCAACAACATTATAATAACAATTATTGATGACCGTACAAATACTCAATCTGCTCAATGTCTGTTTACTCATATATGATTACCGCGTCACTGCAATACCATGGTAAAGCATTATTCGCTCCTTAATTTAAAAAATATCCACTATCAAATTTTACACAAATCACTCGAAATATATACCCATAAACCCCATCACCTTTTACCAAAACAACATCTTCCCCCCTAATTTCTTAAACCCGTACTCTCTTTCTCTACCGCATATGTATATATATGCGTACACGCTCAAGCGAACCCGTTTCTGAGTCATCTCTTACTTGCCTGACTCGCGCTCGTGCTCTCGTGCATTGTACGTGCATTTGCGTATACACGCGCCTTACATTACGCGCGCACTTTCCTGTATAATGAATGTCTTTCTTCTGGCCGCGTGCACGCGCGAGCGAGTGTTCGACTTTCTTTCTCCATGCTTTGCGCGTGTCTCTATACTCGACTTATATACCTATCTTTCTCTCTTTCTCTCTCTCTCTCTCTCTCTCTCGCCCCGCGGGTGAGGCGAACCGTTTTCTCGGACTCTATTGCGCATTCAAGTCGGACGATTTTTTTGCGTCGGGGATGTGTCTGTCTGCGTGAGAGAGAAAGAGCACTGCACTGCAACGCGTACATATGTGTATGTGAGATGCGAGGTTCAAAGAAATCGCTGTGGCGATTTGTTTTGGTCGGAGTATATTATAGTGCTTGTAATGTTGGAAATAATTGTTGTTGCATTTGAAGAAAGTTTTTGTTGGTTGTTATTGCGGTAGGGATGGGAGGATAAATAAAAAAAAATGTTTTGTGTTAAGTTTTTATTACTGCTATTAAATAATAATGTTATATGTATATGTGCTATTTATAATATGCATAGTATACATTCATAATAATTGAGTATATATGGCGATATCGATCGTAATTATAAATTAAATTGAAGTTTGCATTTGTTCGCTTATCAATACAAAATTTTGCATGTAATTATCATATGCATACATTAATGTATGTAATGAATAAAAAACTAGTCTACTATAGTACGATGTAGGAGAGAAATTTCTTGAATTGAATAAAAGTCCATATAAACTGGGAAAAACTATACCTCGATAAACGTATAAGAATCAATCAATATTATTTCTTCTATAATTACTTTCTCACCGTGCGAAAGAACAAATACCATCCACCCGCAAAAACACATTCAACAATTGTTTATTTTATCTCCCCACCGCGATAATAAATAAACAGACACACACACACACACATATACCATCAGCGACAAACTTAAAGCGCATTATCTCAAACACACACTTTTCCGCCGTCCGGGAAAAACTGGTTCGCTCACGATCAGCAATTTATTATTAAATACACCACTCGACGTTTCTTTTTCCACCACGAAATCGGCGCAAGCGTGAATTAGATAGTGCGAAAAATTTTCCGATGCACGGGCTGCTATACTGATAAGGCGCGAAAAGAATCGGCTCGATAACAAAGTGTGCGGCGCGAGCTTGAAGAGCGCGTCCCGCTCTTTGCAGCTGTAATAGAAGTGAGAAAGAAAGACGAGGACAATATATGATATCGATTGATATTGCGGCGACTTTTTATTTATATCGAGACATCGGGCGGTTGATCGGATTGCCCGACTTATTTTAATTAGATTATATTGCCAACTAGAAGTTTTTAATAATTAAAACTTGCAGTATCGTGAATCTTGGAAAAAAATTAAATTTCTAAGAGAGTTATAGTAGATTGAAAGAAATGATTTTATTTCGAATGTATTCTTAAAAAAAAATATGCATAGATTTTTTTTTGAGAACGTGATTTAACTCTAGAAAATGAAAGAAATTATTTATTCAATTTTGTAATTATGATTAAAATTCTAAAAAAATTGACTAAATTTCAATACAAGAAAACCCTACTACTATACCATCCCCAGACCCAATTTCGAACCACAGACCACCGCCGTGCGATTCCGCGAACTCGCTCTCTGAAATTAAAAATAAAAGCGCAATAAAAAAGCCCAGTACAGCGCGCCGCAGCGCTGTACAACACTGCACTACAACACGGCACCTCGACTGCGAAAGAAAGGAATATAAAGAAAAGAGCAGCAACAGCAGCAGCAGCAGCAGCAACGGCGGCGCGTCTCTCTACGCCAATGTTATTTATACACTCGTGCACGCTGCATTATCGCGTGCGTGCAACGGCAGTAGCAGTAGCAGCAGCTTCTCTCCCCTTTTTTCCGGCGCCGAATCCGCGAGAGCTTTTCCCGCGCGCGTAAAAATATAAATCGAGAAAACGCATCTGCGCACCGCGCGCTCACTGCACCAGCGATTATAAATAGAGTAGCGCGCAAGGGGAGGGAAGGGAGAGAGCGAGAGGTTTTTCGAGGTTGCAAGCGCAGGAGAAAGAGAGAGAGAGAGAAGTGCGGATGTGGATTTTCGGTTTTGCGAGGTGAATTTTTGAGATGTTGGAAAATTTACATCGGGGGTTTATTGGAACGCAATATTTTTGTAGTATTCGATCTGGAATTTTGTGGATGGTAATATTTTGGTAGGACTTTTATTTTAAGAGATAGTTTTATTTTATTGAAAAATTCTTATTGCGTGAGGCGCAAGAAAAACATTCGTTGCTCGTAATTGAATTGAAATTTATGCGCTCGAAAACTGCTGGAATTCCAATTTTATTTTAATACAGGGGAGGTGCATAAATTTCTCCTTTAACAGGATATTTTCGAGATATAAGCTATGTACTTTGTGGACAAATGAATAATTTTAATGAAATTGTGCTCGACTTTTCTGTTTTTCCCGTACAAGGTAACAACTTCTAACATTCGCATAATATGTCGAGAGCAGATTAAATCGCATAATATTGTAAACAAGAGTAGAATGTCGTTCTTGAATTCGTATATAACAAAATGTAAATACTCGATACGCGTCCCGTGGTTTGCGGTCGATGTAGCGCAAAAAGACCGATTTCACGTGAATTATTGGATATTCGATTGTGTCGTGAGGAAAAATAAGTATATCGATATATTGATTTTGTATGTATTCCAACCTATTTATTACTCTTTCTTATAGTTGAGGTAATCAATAAACAAAAAAAAATAAGCATAAACCTGATGGAATAACGTGAAAATTTTGTACAGATAAATTTCAAATGTAACTGATGTCATATTTATTTGTCTGAAAATAAGTCTTATTTAGTTATTGACACGACAGAAGCGACAAAATTTAATTTCGTTTCTCCAATTTAAACAAAAAATCAATATTACATCTTTTTGCTAAAATCAATAAAATAAATTTTTTTACCACTAATATTATTGATATAAACCACGATAATTATTAATTCTTCAGCAAAAACTTGTATCCTCGTTAATAACAATAAAAACAAATAATTGCTCATCATTAAATCAATTACGCTCTACCGAATCGCTCATCAAATAGCTATTCGCTAATCGCTAATCGAATCGCCATTTGCTAATTCGCTATAATCGAATCTTCATTCCTCGAATATTTTTCACGCAGTAACGCATATATATATATATATATACTATACAACACGCGTAAAACACCGCATAAATACAATCACACTATTCCACTAATTTCTGCATACAAATTTTTTTTTCAACAAATTCGTATATATCACCGTATACAATTCGTGTAATATACACTTTCGAAATTTCCTCAACCCACAACAATTAAAGAAAACAAAAAAAAAACAAAAAAATAACGAAAACGAGCTTTCTAAACAAGCGACTCCCCGCATCCTCGCGTAAATCACGCGCCAATACCAACCACCGCTAATCGAATCCCCCGTTTCCGCAAAAAATTCCCTTACTCAAGCGAGTACATAAACCACCTCTTCCAGCTCTCGCTCGTTACGCAAACGCATCGTCGCAATAAACATTCCGCCGATCAATTAGGAAACCCTCCCTCCCTTCCTTCCCCACCTCCCCCTTCCGCAAAAAGGCCGCTAATCTGAATTTACAAGCCGCATTGTGTCACCGCGTGCGCGCGTACGGAAGACGAGTTTCTTGCGCGTACGAGTGCGATGGGAACTGGTTTGTTACTGCTGTGTACATCTCGCACTCGGGTTTTTTCGGGGGTGGTGAGTGAATGTGGGTCGCGAGGCGACGCGCGAGTTGAATTATTCAAATACGTGAG
This sequence comes from Torymus texanus, assembly GCA_036873485.1. Taxonomy (NCBI): domain Eukaryota; kingdom Metazoa; phylum Arthropoda; class Insecta; order Hymenoptera; family Torymidae; genus Torymus; species Torymus texanus. The sequence continues at coordinate 17,008,297 of JAYJLV010000056.1, forward strand.
GATTGATTTTTTTGTTTTCTGTTTTTTTTTTAAGTGGCACGTGGAATGTGAAGAGTGATCGAACGATGGGGGTTTTTGCGGGGGTGATGACGCGAGAAGTGAGTTGTGTGGTTAACGGTGAGGTGAGTACAGCTGGTGATTGATATGGTTTTTTCGATGATTTGTCGGATTGTAAGACAGGAAAACTTGCGGAAGAAGATTCAGATCTACAGCGTAGTTGCGATTATTCAGGTTTATCTGATAAATGGGTTTCTTTTTTCAGATTTTATGATTATTTCGCTTAAAACGATTTATTTTAAAAGAATGTACACTTTTAAGCTTAAATGATTTATTCTAAAATGAAGGTACTTTAGGAACAAGGAAAACCGTTAGCGAAAGTAAGAAAATGCAGGCGTAAAAGTTGTTAGACGAGATTAATAGGATGATGTATACTTTGATAAAAGTAATTGTTTTCCGCATTAATGTAGGTGTAGCACGAAAAGTGATTAAAATAATTATAATTTTCCAACGTGTGATTACCATATATTTTCGGCGCGGTAACACACATCACACACACACACACATACACATACTTCGCCCGACGCCGAGAGAATTAAGAAGTTGATCGCAAGTAGATACCGCGTGAAATTGGTAAGACAACGCGATTTTTCGGCCTAAAATCTCGTGCATCGTTATAACGTATTATTACCCAATTCTCTTCGTCTTATCTATATTAGATATCTATGATTAATTTAGTTACGATCGATTTTCTAAATGGTGTGAAAATTTGTTTCACCATAAAATTTTCAATTAAAAACATTTTTTTTTACCTCTAATTTGAAAAAAATGTTTAATTAGATAATATCATACATTTAATACAACACATGAAAAAAAATGTTCACTTAACCAACAAATGCAATATGAAAAAGAGGTAAGAACTAGAGACTTCCCTCCCAAAAAACGAAAACCTCAATACATACAAGCACTCATCCTCTCGCCGATAATCGCCAGGTACATCATTCACGATTCGCTCGCTCCTCAGCGTCGGCAGCTGCGCGCCACCGTTATTAATACGGCCCGAGAATAGCCGTCGGCGGCGGCGGCGTCGGCGCGTTACACTCGCGAGCCGCAGAATGAAAATCTATTATTACGTCGCTCTCTCACTCTCTCTCTCTCTCTCTCGTGTACGCGAATCGTGGCGACAATGACTCTTATCCGCGCGGCGTGTGCTAATGTTTCATTCATCGGCGCGAACGCGCGTTGCAGCCGTCGGACAGTTATTTATTTTTTTTTTTATAAGTATAAATAAGCAAAACCGATAACGCGCGCGTGTATGTTTATGGTGCTGATTTTTGTTAGGGTGTAGATGAGAGAGGAAGATTTAATGAAGAGATTTTGGGGAAAGTTGAAGCGATGGTTACGCAAGCTTGTGAATGGGAGATACCTGAATGGACAGAGGTGGAGAGGGGAGGTTACGTGTGCATGCGTTATGCGTGATTAGATGGAGATTTCACGTGAATGGGCGAGAGAGTAAGAGAGAGAGAGAGAGGAAAGTTTTGGGCGAGTTGATGATGCGCGATGGTTACATGAGAGGCTAATTAATGGTTGCGTCTCTCTGATTGAATTGGCGGTGAATGGAAAATTGCGCGATAAAGAATGGTAAAATATTCTTTCCTTGTCGGAGTTCATTGACAACGTGACCTTAAATTGCAGCGCAACGTGTTATATGTATGTGCATATAGCTCTGTGTGTCTGTGTATACGTGTGTATGTGAGCGCGATGTTTTTAAGCGACAAAGAAACCAAAGTTAATTTAGACAATTAGAGAGAAAGAGATTGATTGAACTGAAGTAGACTTTTGTTATTGCTGATGTAATCTAGTTTTAGCTTTCCTAATTCTAATCAGCGTATAATTTTGAAAAATTCTATAATTTTTACGTTATTTTCATCAAATTATCGTTATCTTATAATATTTACTATATTTTCTAAAAATAATTGCATGAAAAATTAAAAAAATACAAATTTCATCAAAACAGTTATACAATTATATACCTAACTGTTTTAACTAAAAAAAAAAACATGACGAATTTCAATTCCGCAAACTCATTACCACCTTCTTACCTCTGCATTTCCCTGAATCTCCATCATTCCCCAAAACCTTCAAGAAAAAAAAAACTCTTTAACCCACCGAAATTCTCACCCATCCGGCATATCCCTATATACCTGAACCCAAGCCGCGATTATCTCGCGTTCGCAACTCGCTCGTTTATTCACGGCCGCGCGGCGTGCACGATCGACCCGCTCGAGCACGTGCTTTCTCTCTCTCTCTCTCTCTGTTTCTCGCTCGGTGTATATAACCTTGCGCGAGCGCGCGAACGGCGCCTCCGCCTTCCTTTTTTCTTTCTTCATCATCAGCCTCGCGGCAAGGTGAGAGACAATAGCGAATTTGTCGCCTGACTCTGTGCATATATATAAAGTGAAGATGCGAACTGAAGATTTTGGATATGTTTACGGTTAACTGATTTCTATGTGGTTAATGAATGGTTATTTCCTTTTTCTTTAGCGATGAATTTGTCAACGTAGAGTATATTGCAATTTACAGTCGGAGAATTTTCGTACGATATATATGCACACAGGTATGCGACTCACGTACGTATACACGCGCTCATGGGTTGCCAAGGTTAAGGTTAAATCTGCAGTACATGAAAGAGAGAGAGTCTCCTCTCAAAAAGTAACTTTTCCTCCCAGACGCACCAGATTAATTCCACGTAACCAAACCTCTCTCCCTCTCTTTCTCTCTTGCACGTATACCCACACAGCCATCCCCGCTCATTTTTTCCAAGGTGACGACGCGTCGCATGCACCTCGCACTGCACAAAAGCCTCATCGCGCTTCTCTCTGCATCTCGCAAACAAAGAAACCACCTCCTCCCTCGAAAAAAAAAAAAATCTCAATCAGGAACTCTTTGCACACACACATATATACATACTATCTCGAAAGAGAGAAAAGAAGAAGAAGAAGAATAAGAAAAAAAGAGAGAGAATCACCATCACAGACCGCCATCAGTAGTGACGCAAGCAGACGAGGTCGCGCGAGCGGGCGACAACCGAGCAAATCGCTCGCAAAAAGAAAATAAAGAGCGCGAGTGAGAGAGTAAGCGAACGCGCGACGACGACGACGACGACGACGATGATATAAAAAGAAGGCCGCGAGCCGCCGCCGCCGCCGCCGCAGCCGCCGACCTGATAATCTTTAATTTATTTTAATGACGTAGGAGCGTGACTCGGTGCAAGCTCTCGCTCGGTTGCTGCACTCTCGCGTGTGCTGAGAGAGAGAGAGAGAGAGAGAGAGAGAAGAATGCAGCACCGCCGCTGACGCCGCCGAGTTGGCGGAGGTCAGGTTCAGCAGCCGCGAGAGCTCAGACCGAGTTCGTCCCGGTGTGAGGTGGAGCTGTATGGTTTTTGGAGTTGCGGATGGTTAGGGATACTGTGGTATATATTGGAAAAACGTTATACGACGTATAAATCTTTATTTATCTTTTGTTATAGATGCGTATATTATATTGTATTTTATATATATACCACGCGATTTAATTTACAAGTTTAATTATATATTCTGGAGTCGAAATCAGGGTATACGTATGCGCGATCACATATACGTGGAAGTTTCATTAATCAACAGACTTATCTTTTACAGGAAAACGCCTGAAGGTTTGCTAAAATCCAATGCGTTGATGTATCGGCCGATGTCACGCAAAAAGCAATGGAAGAATCGCGCATGTATCGCGCAATTTATCAATTAAAAGTCAAAACGTTCTTTTTTTGCTTACGTATAGAGAATTTACATTTTCATGTAAACGACATAATAAACTAAATAATACGCCGGTCATATTGATGAAAATTAAAATTACCAACGAACAAAGAATGCGGATCGTCGATCCGTTAACTATACTTTATTCCGTCCGTCGCCTTGTATACTTATACATACACAGATATATACTCGTTTCGATTTTCCTTAGGCGCGAATTCGCTCTGGCGTGCGACGAACTCTCAGCTCTCTTTCCCCATATTCTCTCTCTCTCTTTGGCAGTCCGATAAAACGTCACTCGCAGCCTCGACTCTCCTGCGTTCTCGCATGCCCGAACGATAACAAAAATATGCCTCGTGCAAATAACACACCAACATGCACTCTCTTCTCTCTCTCTTTCTCTTATGCCCGATTTATCGCAAAAATTAAACATTCGCTTGGTGGCGGCTCTTCGTATATAGTATCACGGTTTCTACTTTTCTCCTTCTCTCTCTTTCTCCTGTACGCGCGACCCTCAACGAAAGAAATCGCTCCACATTGGATGCTGCTTCTACTGCTGCTGAAGCGCATCTCTCGCATATATAAGTACGTTTTATGTCAGTGTGCGCATATATATATACGGCTGCACTCTCTTGCGAGCGCAGTTGCCACGTCTCTCTCTCTCTCTCTCTCTCTCTCTCTTTCTCTGTGCAAGCGAACGGGCTGCTGCTGTTGCTGCTCCTCCTCCGCTCTTTCTTCTTCTTTCTCCCTTCTTTCTCTCCTTTTTCTTTTGCGCTCGGTGGAGAGCTGCTCGCGCGCGCGCTCTTTTTCTCGCTCTCTTCTTTTTCGCTGTCTTCTTCTCCTTCTTCTTCTTCTCAGCGTGCAGTAGAGAGAAGAGAGAGAGAGAGAGAGAGAGAAAGGGGGGGTGAGGTAGAAGGAGAGTTTAATAATGATAATGGTAAATATTGAAGATAAAGCGCGCCAAGCGTATATATGCGAGCGAGCGAGCGATTTATTTATTAAGTTTGTTATACTTTCGTGGTGTTTTATTTGGCGTAAGGTTGCGCGCGTATACGATGGCCGCCACGTCTTGTGATTTCCATTCCGTTCAATCTCGAGTATTTTGTTTTTAATGCGTATATTAATATTAATGCTGTCGGGAATCGTCGACGCTCTCTTTTTTCTATCTCTTTCTCTCTCTTTCTCATTCGATCACGTTTAATGATTCCCTGAGTTATAATTATAGCGTTGCGCAGAAAACAAAAGTGCACATTGTTATTATCCGAAGGAAAAGTATTGCTCTTGATATAATAAAATTATTGCTTCAACGATAATAATTCAATAAGACTCTGATCGAGTAACAATCATTGTTGACCCTGGCGATTAAATGAAAGAATTATACAAGTTTAAGTTTTTTCAGCTTGAATGATTTTCCTAATATATACTACACGATCCTAAACTACCTAACTATGCCTCATTAAAATTTCCAAAGGAAGGCGCACAAAGGAAGAAGCCAGTCTAAAATCATTAAAGAAAACTTCTCTTTCGCAGCCTCTTTCGCTCGCTCCTCGCCGTACCGTATAGAAAAATCCCGACACCGCGTCTTCCCATAACATAAATAAACTCTTTCTCTCTCTCTCTCTCTCTTCTCCTCCCGCGCAAAGTCTGTGCGCGCAGCGTTCGCGAGACTTCTCTTGACACTTCTCTCTCTCTTGAACCCCCGTCGCGTCTCTCTCTCTCTCCCTCCCTCGCGCGAATATAAGGAGTCGTTGAACTCGGAAAAAGGGAACTTATATGCGCGAGGATGTGGAGGAGAGAGAGAGAGAGAGAAAGAGTGAACGCGCGTATACGCGCGTGTATATACGTCTACGTACATACGTACATGTACGCAAGCGCGAGAGAGTGAGTGCAAATGAAAAAAAAAGGAGAGAAGAGCGCATACGTATATACATGCGCGCGATCGCGCGGCGTGCGGACCGAATTGGAATGAGGGACGCCGCCGCCGCCGCCGCGAGAGAGGAGGAGGAGGAGGAAAAAAGAGTCGAGAAAGAGCGAATGCCGGAGTGAGCGTGCAAACGAGAGAGAGAGAGAGAGAGAAGTGACTCACGCTCGGTCCATTGATCCTTGAATATTCGACAAGAGCGGCGGCAGTCGCGGTTCTCTGCAGTTTTCTGCAGTTGCACTTTCGTTGGCGCGCGAGAAAAAAAATACAGGCGCGGATTGAATTTTTCGCACTCGCATTCATTATATACGCCGTTTACGCGCTCCATCGGCCGAGTAATCGTATTCCGATCCTTGATAAATTGTGATATTTTCAGTTTATGATTACTTTCTTTTTCGTATGCTTAATGCGATGGATATATATATATATATATATATATATACACACACACACACACACACACACATATAACGATCGTTGTTTCATTAAAGCTGCTCTAATTTGTATTAATTGAATTTGTATACCTAATGCGGAGCTTTTTGGGCCACGCGTGTATTTTCCCAGCATCGCGTAGTTTATAGGTTTAATTACGTATTCTATATAAAATATATACATATATAGAGCGGCGTTTCGAACGGAATTATGTGTCCGGTCGTTATCGGTGCCATTTCCATTCGAATCGCACTTATAAATTGTTTCGCCGCGCGCCGCCGTCGTAAAATCTAATATATTTTATAATCAAACAAAATTAAAACTTTTATATTATATACACGAGGCAGACCGGCCAGACGTATAACTGTTGTTTGACTTATTTATTAATGAAGTACGGGTACACGTATGTACCTAATCTTTTACCATTTTGTTTATATATGACATAAATTATTATTTACAGCTGTATATAGCGGGATAAGGTAACGATATAAACGTGTAATTATAGAAAAAAAATAACGCGCTGTATATTTATATAAGTTTTCATTCAAACGTATATATATTTATAAATTCAAATATATAAAGGTAACCCAGCGAATATATATATATATATATATATATATATCCCTAACCATGACCATCCCCAATAAACTTCTTCCCGCGAAAACCGCACCGATCGTCTCTTTCTCTCTTTCTCTCTTTCTCTCTCTCTCTCTCTCTCTCTTTCCCCTTCTTACCCACTTTTTCCATTCCCTCGTGTCGTACCGCAGTCGTTGTCGCCCTTTTACCGGGACCGTCGCCCGTGACATTCTAACCGCGCTCTCCAGCCGCGAAAAACGACGACGAGACGACTCGAACGCGCGAAGAAAGAAAGGAGAAAGAAAGAAGGAGAGAAAGAGAGAGACTGCGAAAGAGGTTCGTCGTCGCAATCCACGCTTGGTTGGAGTAGGTCGCGGTCTTATCTTCTCCGCACGCATGCACCCAGAAGCAGCAGCCGAGAAAGAGAGAAAGAGAGACTTTCTTTGTTCCGCTCTTTCTCTCTTTCTTCCTTTACACGCTGTGAGGGAGAAGAGTATATTTTTGCGACGAACGAGGAAAGTGTGATATATATATATATACACAGCAGATTTGGTAATGTGAGGAGAGGGTGAACTCCTTCTTTTTTATGCGCTTCGGCACAGTTTTTTCGGGGTTAGTCATTGAAAGATATTTCGGTATCACTGCGAGTTGAGACGAGGTCAAGAGGCCAGTTAGTCATTGTTCAAATGTTTCTTCTTTCTTTTTTGTCTTCGAACGATATAATTTTATTATGCAAGCTTATTGTTAACGGTGTTTAGATAAATATTACTACTACTATGTTTGCATAATTCCGCTCGATAAAATAAAGTTCTTTTTTATCTTATTATTTTTCCTTAAGTAAATTATATCAGCGTTAAATAAGACCGATGACAAAAAAAAATAATAATACGCGTAAGAACTGTTGATAAAAACACAGCTATAATTCACTTGATATCCAGTACTCGATATATACATATACATACGCTGCTACGTTAATTAACGTATATATACATTTATTTATAAAACTCATAACCGTACCACCGATATAAACCAACCTCGCCCACTATCACCACACGTTTTTTCTCTCTCTCTCTCTCTCTCTCTTTTTCTCTACACTATCACCCCTTACAATCCACCCACATTCAGGCCATCCCTTCTCCCCATCATCCGCCTGGAAAAAAAGTCATCCCCGCCCGTAGCTACATGCGCGCGCATGGAAAAAAAAGGCGCGGGTGGGTGGAAGCAGTAGCAGCAGCAGCAGCAGCGGAAACTCGTCGGTAGCCGAATCTCTCTTACTCTCTCGTATACTCAACTCCAAGCGCGCAACAGGTGGAATCTAATAAGGCGTTTTTGAGGATGCCAAGCGCGAGCGACTGGCGCCGGCAGTTTTAGAAGTCGATGCGAGAGAGAAGGAGAAGGAGGATTGACATTGAAAATCTTGCGCGCTAGCCGAGTTTTATTGCGCTGCACGCGGGCGTGTCTTAAAGTTCGCCACGAGGATGGTTTATATATTCAAGGGGTAAAGTTTTCGGGAGTATAGCTATAGCAGAGAGAAAGAGAAAGAGAGAGAGAGAATCAGTAGCGTTGCGTGAGCTTTGACGTATACTGGCAGAAAAGTTGCTCTGTTTTCTCGTTTCACAGCAATTCATCACGTGTCTTGATAATAAAAAAAAATACGTTCAAGTATACCATACATACAGATACCGTGTCGCGACCTCTTTACACTATTTCCTCAGCTGAACTTGACATTATTCACCACCCACGTTCCTAAAAATGTCTATCCTTCAACCTTCCTACATATACATACCTACACATACACCTACAACCTCGTTGTTACACCGTTACACATATCAACATGTCTCTCTCTCTCTCTCTCTCTCTGTCTCTCGCGCGCCACAGTCGGACCGATCGACATCTCGCGTATCGGCATTACATTATGCCGTGCCGCTCGGAGGAGCGCGTCGTCCTCGTTCCGGAATCCACTCGCGCTTGTGCTCGCTTACTAGCGCGCGCGCGCTCGCAAGCGATCGCGTTCGCGATCCTCGCGTAAGGACGACAACCGCAGACGACGGCGGTCGCTACCGAAATCTCTCTCTCTCTCTCTCTCTATCCATCCCCTTCCACCTCTATACGAGACGTTTGTGGTTTTCGAGGTATGAAGCTGGTCCTGTATACAGTTCGAAAGGGGGTTGGTATGGTTGGTATTCCGGGTGTGACTACGTAAAGTTTAGCGAATAGCTATGCGAATAGATAGAGAGAGAGTGTGAGGAAGAATATAAGGGAGTTAGTGATAGAGGTGTAATAGGTGATGATTAACTTCTGAGGAAGGGTATTAATGAAGAATGGGCTCGTTATTTACGGCACACGCGCGTATAGTATAGGTGAGAGATCTTTGTGATTTACGATAGTAAACAGCCGATTGACGCGGTAAACATTGCGTGCGCTGATTCATTCGTATTCGCTAACTATATATATATATATATATATATAGCTGTCGCATAGGTAGGTAAATATTGCGTTACACTGCTAATATTATATCATCAGCGTATTTAAAAAAAAAAAATTAAGTATTTTCCATCTTATAACACACACATACGTAGCAGATATAGTCACCCAAAAACGTCCCGATACTATACAGACACTCTTACCTCGCTCAGCCCGGCGCTTTAGCCTCGTATCCAGGCTAAAGTATTAATCTCAGCTCTTCTTCCTCCTTCTTTCGACGCACCAAGAACAACCGGGACAAACGGCGCGACGAACTTTAGCGTACGAAAAATCCTTAAATCTCAATCTCTCGAAGCCAAAAAACAAAAACAAAAAATCACAGAATCTCGGTGGTAGCGTCAGCAAGATAAGGAAACAGAGGCTCGCAGGTATCCGCCTCGTGTTGGTCCATCATCATTGTCACAATTATCATTATTATCATCCTCATCCTCATCATCATCATCTATGTTCGCGCACGAGAATCATCACAAAAGTATGGCACACTGGTTGTAGAGTTGTCCCTCTCGGCTCACGTCCATCGCGCACTGATAAACACACACTATAATACCTACTCTACTATATTCTTTCTTTGAGTTTGCGCATGCGCACGCGCGTGTCCGCGAGTATTATAATATTAAAAAAAAAAAAAAAGAAAGAAAGGAGGCTTTTCGCCCTCGTGATCCGTGTGCACACTGCACACGCGGCCGCACGCGCGTCGAGTGTGTGTTGTGTGCAGCTTGCCGCGCGCGCGCGCTGCTCTCTGTGTGTAGAGTATGTATCTCTCGCTCTCTCTCGCTTGGCGGCCCGGCCCGGCTCCTCCGCGCGCGCGTCTCTCTTTCTCTCTCTCTCTCTAGAGTCGTTCGTTCGTTCCACGTTCCCCGTCGTCGTGCTCTCGTGCTCCTCGTAGTCGTAGCCCGCCACCACCGCCACCACCACCACCGTCGTCGTCGTCGTCGTCGTCGTCTCGATGAGCGAAAGAGCCGCGCTCTTTTCTCTTTCCCTCCCTCAAATAAGAGAGAGCGAGAGAGGAAAGGAAAAGGGGGCCTAGGAGAGCAGTAACAGCGGCCGAGAGCGCGTATATACATACATACACATACATACAGGGCTATAGGTGGGAGGAGGAGGAGGAGGAGGAGGAGGAGGGCTAGCCCCACCGCTGCAGAGGCATACTCGTCCTCCTCCACCGAGAGCACCGCATGCTGCATACCCCCCACCTCTTTTTTCCTCCCGGGTCTCTTTTCTTTTTCTCTCCAGCCAGCATGAGTAGTAGTAGTAGTAGTAGTAGTAGTGGTGGTAGAGAGCTGCTTTATGTATGTATGTGTATATGTGCTCCGGACGCTTTTTCCCTACCCCGCTGAAAGAGAGGCGCAGTAGGAGAGGTGCCAGTGGTAGTGGTGGTGATGCTGGCCCTTGCCGCGTTACGACGTTCATTCAGGTTTTCCGGCGCGGGTTAGGCTTAGGAGAGTGGTTAGAGGGGATGCTACGAGTAGGCAAGAGTACGGTGGTCCTTTAGTTCGCGGTTCATTGATTTCACAGTGACTTAGTTTGAGATGCAGTAAAAAGGGTGATTAGTGATTAGGTAAAGGGATAAATTTCAAGCATATACAGTTGTTTTACTAAGAATGTATTGTATTGACTGTTACTACTGAAATTTTTCTAACTTCCAAAATTATATAGTTACAGTTACTTTCCATATAGCGATTATTACTGTATATTAATCTAATCTAATTTTCAAACATATTAAACCATATTATCACTAAAAAATCTGCTCTAATTTAAACTCACCTCCACTCTAAAAAAACCCTCTTGACCTTGAACCCACCAAAACCACAACCTTTTTTACCTCTAATCCCTCCCACTTCTAATCACACCTCCTAACCCCAACCTTCGTGTACTCCTCACCCACGCTTTTCTCTTTACCAGAGATGCGCTACACACATACATAACACATACACACTATACATGTATCCAAGTGAAAAAGACCACGAGCTCAAGCGAGAAAGAGAGAGAGAGAGAGAGAAAGAACGTTCACGCGCGCGGGCGGCCTCGACGGCAATTGGCCCGCGCTGTTCCCCCGCCGTCTATACATTGCGAAGGTCCGAAGGTACGTATACGTATAATACGTATACGAACGCTCGCTTTTTCCGTCTCACTCGCTCACTACTCGCTCACTACTCGCGCGTGTGTTTGCATTCGCGTACGAGAGGCGTCGGAAGTAGCGTGAATAGCGCAGTCTCCTACGATTAGGTGTGGGTGCATGTATATATATATATATATGCATATACAAACGCCATCTGTCCTCCCTACATTTTTCTATATTATCGATAGGATATGGGTGGGGTACGCGTACATCCTGTGCGTATGTGCGCTCTTTTTTTTTATCTATATATTCGCGATCAACACCGCAGGGGGATATGTGTATACGCGAGGCTTAGAATATGCGAGCGAGATGAAAAGAACGACAGACGTGTCATTATAGGTATATATACACGGGTTAACGTATAATATACACTATACGCCAATATTCTGGGTACATCAATTCCGTCTATATGTCGCTTGTCTGATATTTTCCGTGTATAAGTTAAACAGGTATGAACGGCTATATAATTTTCCTATGCTTGACCCTGTGTTACCTTTTTATCACGCGTTTTTTTATTCTCCGTGATTTACACGCACGACTATATATATCCGAATTATCCCGCGCACGTTGCTATGCGTCTATCTTGACGCCCTCGCGAGAATACGTGTTGTTTCTTCGTCTGTATGTATATATACGCACTCGCGATGCAACGTGTACCTTTATATTACGCCTATCTTATCCGCATTATCCACGCGCGCGTTGTTCCCCTTTTCTTTCTCGCGACCGTGAGCTTGTAGTTTCGGGCTGTGGGTTTTTGCTTGGTCGTGTGTCACTTGAAATTTTTACGACGTCGCGTGTGTATATTCTACTCCTTTGTTTGGAAGCTCAGTTTGGTTAAAACGAGCTTAAATACAGTTTATTATATTATTATTACTTTTATAAAAGTACTCCGATATTGCTCCAGTTTTCCAAACTCCAATAATTACAAGCATTATCTTTAGGATTATAACAAACGGAGAAATTCCTTATCGCGTACCACTATATACATACATATATAGAATTAAGCGAAACCACGCGGTAATGAATCAACTTTAATTCAATGTCAACAGCATTGTAGCATTGTAACCTTGACGTTGCATGCACTATCGCAATATCTAAAGACCCAAAAATCCCTATACACAACACACTTGCATACGCATTAAACATACATATCTATATATATACAAACCTCGACATTTCATCCTACATCCTCAGGCCGCAGCGATCGAAATTTCCGCGTCTCGCGCGTACGGTACTGCGCTACAGCATCCTTCCTCTCTCTCTCTCCACCTCCTCGGTACGCTCACTCACTCACTCACTCACACACGCATAGCTTATATACATTTTCGCTCTAGCGGCGCGTGAGTATATAGGAGTGACAGCCGCCCGCCGGCGGGAGGGAGCAGTAGTAGTAGTACAGTGCACCCAAGAGTGGGGTACTCACATATATACACACATACAGATGCTTTCTTAGAGATAGAGAGGATATACGTATATATACGTATATATATATATACGCGTGTGCGGTATAAGGAAGGTCGAGGCTGAGAGACACCCACGTCGCGAACGCGGAAGCTGTTGCTGTTGCTGCTGCTACGCGCGCTCGCGTTATATAGGATCACTGAACCCCGGTGAGCGACACACTGACTGAGATTTTTCGGCAGACACTGGGGCCCGGATTTGGGGTCGACGACATTATACATACGTATATACAAGGCAGGCAGAGAGCAGAGAGCGAAAGTGGGAGAGCGAGCAGCTGTTACCGCTTGCGGGCCCGCAGAAAAAAAAACGAAAAAGAAGAGGGAAGGACGATGTGAGAGAGCGGAGAAGGAGAGAGAGAGAGAGAGAATTTTTGGCTGTGTTGCGTCAGCGCTTGCTTGTGACGTAGAAGAGAAGGTGGAGAGAAGAAGAGAGGCCGAAAAAATATATACACAGGCTCGCGGTGCTGGGGCACTGGGTCGAGAGCAAGCAAACGAGCGAGTGTTTTTTTTTTCGCGAGCGAGCTTTTTCGGCAGTGCGGGTGCAGCGACCTCGAGTTAGGACCGTTATATGGGAGAGAGGCCCGAGGTCGCGGTGAGTCACGCAGCCCGCCTGTGTATTAGCCGACTGTTAGTATAATATAGTATTATAGATGCGAGCGAATTTATTGAACGCGTAATCGTGTATAAGTGTTTGTGGTGTTAATTATTGTTTTGGAACTATTTTTAATTGTTTAATGATTGTTTATATATAGAATGAATGAAAAAAAGGAAATTTTGTTTTTAATGATATTCGTAAGTGTTTTCTCACGGTAATTTGATTGTATTGTTTATATACGCAATAATATAAGCAATTATCGTTTTACAAATAAGCTGTAATGAGAGAGAGAGAGAAACCTTACGCGCGCAGCTGGAATTATAGGAAATTAAGAATAATACAATCTTTTTACGACCTCCCCTCTTCTTGTATATTTTAATAGCACGTTTTATCGTTATACGTTGACCATATATATATATACACGTAGAACAAAAAAAAATCGACACCATCGCGTGACAACGTTCCACGCGCATCAGAGACCACAATTTAATCTTATACCGTCCGAAACGCGCATTGATTTAAGATTCATATCCGAAACGCGCGCGTATACACGCACACCTCATCATCGTCCCACACCACAAGTCGCGCACAATGTATTCATTTTTACCCTCTCTTCTCTATCTCTCTCTCAGGCCTAACTCTCTATATATATATGCACGAGGCAACTCTACTTTTACAACACGCCCCAGACTATATAGCGGCGCGACCGCATCTCACTCTTCTCTCTCTCTCTCTTCGCTGTGCTGCTCTCGTCTAAGAAAAACCGGTTCTGAATTAGCGAGATTATAAAAGTAATTACACAGGCGCATATCCTGACAGACGCCTTTTTTCCCCTCTTCACCCGCGGACTCCTCCTCCCCCCCCCACTTCCCCCTTTTAGATTTCACGAGATTAAGCGCGCGCGAATTTTTTCGTCCTCCCCCTCTTCTCGCTCTCTTAGAAGATGAGATAAGGGAAAATGAGAAAGAGCGCGAAACGCGAGAAGAGAGAAGTATGTGCCGCTTGTGCTCGCGAGCGGCCATCTTTCTTGCGCTCGAGTTCCTCCTCGAGGATATTCACCCACGCGAGAGCGAGTACGAGCGAGTACGAGCGTAGAGAAAATGATGATGATGATGATGCTGGGAGGAGAGGCGCTCGCTTGCTTGCTTGCTTGCTTGCTCTTTCTTTCTCGTGCGCGCGTATTAGCGGTCACTTCTCTCTCTCTCTCTCTCTCTTTCTCTCTCTCTCTTTCGTGCGCCGTTGGTTATTGCCCTCGCGCGGAGGAGAGCACCAGAGGATCCTAGTGAGAGAGAGAGAGGGCTTTTTACGCCCGACACGCGAGGTAATTAGAAGCATTTGAATTTTCTTCCGTAGCGGCCGAGAAGCTGCGAGCAAGCAAAGAGAGAAAGAGAGAAAGAGAGAGATCCTTTAACGCTTTATATACAGCATGGAGAAGAGATATTTTTTTATTTCGGAGCACATCGTGCGGTTGTAACGTGTTTTCTAATTTTAATTCCCGTAGTGAGTGCAAGAAAACGTTCAGATTGGGATAGAGCAAGTATATACACGTGTGTGTGTATATGCATTAGGGTTATATTCTGAGAAACTGAAGAAGTTTCGTTCCTGTGTATATAATGCAGGATTCGATGCGATCGCGAGGATATGGGGAATTTAGCAAGCGTGAGATGGCTATCGTATTCGGCGTTTACAATGTTTCGTCTTAATGCGAAAATCATATACAATTAGATGCGCGTGCTATATGCTGTCTATCCAATTCCGACGAATAATAGTGACAATAAAACTTTATATGCGCTGTGGCGTGTATATATATGTATATATAGCGCAGAATAAGCGGCTGTGATATTACAATGTAATAAAGGTAACGTGGCTGTATATTTTCGTACGCGAAGGCTTTATTAACTGTTTACAAACGATAAGAATAATTTAATCCACAAATTATTATTATTTGCATGATTTTTTTTAGTTTCGTTACGTATATTTTAACGTCTACACAGCCATATGTGTATAAACGTGCAGACATCTGTGGCTAATGAGAGCGCCGGAATCGATTGCGGATTCTGGGCCATAGTGAGCGAGAGAAAGATATACTCTAATTGAATGTTAATTATCACAAGTGGGCAGAGGTTAAGTTTGAAATTAGCCAAACTGGATACTTTAGGAGTAAAGACGTCTGAGATAATACAACGTGTGCGTATATTGTTTTTCACATATATATATATAGATATCAAATATTCGCGCTTATAAAGGTGAGTAGGTAAGAAGCAACGAACGAAAAATAAAGACATAGCATTATCCTCAGGAAGGTCATTTTTCTGAGTCCATTATTCAGGCCTTAAAATATACATTTATTTTTTCCGGCAATTTTGACTTTCAAATCTGCCCCTCTGTGCCACACTTTTTTTTTCTTTGTATACAATACAATCGTACATATACAAACACATACTCACTCGACACGTCCAATCAATTCTGATACATTATTGTATTTAAATATCACTCTCCCTCTCCCCCCTCTCTCCTCAAGGCCACCGCGCCTCGTTACACAATTTCAATCATCACCCTACGCTTTACACAAACATCTCTCCTATCTCTCTCTTTCTCTTTCTTTCTCTCAATAACATGCGCTTTCGGCCTCGACGCAAAAAAAAGTGGGAGAAAGTCTTTTATCAGTGCTCTCGCTCTCTCTCTCGTACGATTATTTCTTTTTTTTTTCTTTTTCATCGTATATATACGCGCGACGCGGCATTGGCCGTTGCACTCGCACACCAGCTGACCCACATTCAAGGCGCGAAAAATATACGCGCCACGCCACGTTCGCGAGCTTTTTTTATCTACCGCCGACGCCCCTTCCGCCGACGTTGCAACGCCGAAGCGCACGAGAGCCAGAC
>JAYJLV010000056.1:17024653-17046909 GCA_036873485.1 Torymus texanus
AGAGCCAGACGCATGATGATGGGGATACATATATATATATATATATATATATATACACACGAGAGAGACCTGACCTACGACTATATGCAAGCGTATACGCGCCTTTTTGCAAAGAGAGAGAGAGAGAGAAAGAGAGAGAGAGAGAGAGCAGCGGACGGTGTTCTATTTCGCGAGGCTCGCGAATTTCAGGAGGGGAAGGTGAGGAGTATATACACCGGCGGTTGTGATTGGAATGCGATTTCTTTAGGCGAAGAGGTGTTGGTTGGGTTGGCGAAATATCTTCCTGTGTTTTAACTATTAAGTGGTAAATTTGCGACGTTAAATAATGGATTTGAAAAATAAAAAAAAAATGATTGCTCTATGTTATAATGAAGAATAAATGACTTACTTTGAGCAATTTAGTTAAAATGGATAAGGATATATGATTAATTCAAAAGAACGAAGCTCATTTACATAAAATTTCCCGAACCATGAATTTTTTACTTAACTGAACAATGAATATTTCGCGGAAATCTCTCAATTGGCATGATTTAATGAAAAGAAAGTTCTCGAGTTCCCCTTCTTTATATACTTCGCGCTCATGTGTAAAAATGCATCACGCATACGCAAGCGCGCACGATTTATTTTTAGCCCGGCAAGTTATTATAACACACTTTTTATTCCTCCACGTCGTCGTCTGTTTACGCAGCGTGGCGTCCATCTCATGCTGATTCGCCGTGAAAAATAATGCGCATAGTTACATTTCACGTACGCGAGCCATTAAATTATTTACTAAATCACTACATTTAAAGTTCAAAGTCTCTCTATGCTATATATATATATATATATATATTCCAACACGGGCAGCTTTTCCAACCACTTCTCACTGACTCTCTTTCTCTCGCGCCTCTTTCCCCCCTCTTTTTTCTCCTCCCCCTAAAAAAGGATGAAAAAAAATCATCATCCTCTCATCCCACACTGAACACATCTCTTTGCACATTTTTCCCTACTCCGGCCGCATATCACACGCGTGCGTCTCCCTCTCTTCTTCTTCTTCTTCTCTCTTTCTCTCTCCCTCTCGCCTCCTCCTCTTTTTCTCGTTCGCCGCAGTTTTGCCTTTCGATTTTGCAAACTTATATTTAGAAGGGCAACGATCTTTTGCGCGCACGAGAGAGTGAGAGAGAAAGAGCGCGAGCTCATGTGTGCAGCGCGAGAGCAGAAGCAGCGGGAGGACGACTACGCCGGATGCCGAGAGAGGCTCGCGCGCGCGCCCGTTTTGAATTATTATGCGAGTCGAGAGAAAGAGAGAAAGAAGAAGTAGTAGTAGACGCGCGGGAGGGAGAGAGGGATAGAGAAAGAAAATCTCGACGGTTGAGAGAAAGAAGTTTTGGAGCTTCCGGAGAGAGAATTGAATTTTTCGTACCGGCTTTGTTTTTCGAGTGATGTAAAATGTTGCAACGCGTGTGCACTACCGTCTTTTCTTTATTTGAATGTATAATACTCTCGCCTCGGAGTTTCTTTATGCCTTCTTCTCACCGTGTTATTTGTTTGTTCGTTGCATTTTCACTGGAAGAATTAATCTTCGCCTGTCGCTGTTCATTTATATTATTTAATATTGTTACAGCTTATCTATATACTTTCACATATTGTTTTCCTTTCAAATATATCGCTACTTCGTTGAATTTATTTGCATTTGCAAAAATATATCCACGTAACTCCATTCACGCATTTATTTATACTTTTATCGTTATCTTATAAAGCAACAATTAACCATTTTTCACATATACGTGAATAAATAATTAATTGCAAAAAAACAAATCATTTTATTTATATTACATTAACCTACAAAAAAAAAGATAACCTCGCATTTTCAACGCAATTAAAACCGACATTTTTGCATCCCTTCTTTATATCTCACATCCATTACGAACTTGAAAAATACCAACTGTAAAATGAAAAACCTCTTATCTCCTATACGAGGCCCTCCATTTCCAAGCTCAAAAAAAAAAAAAAGAACACACATATATACACATACACACATATACACACCTCCTCTCCATAAAAGATACACCGAAAGCCTCTAAAATCGCAACCTCCACGAGAGTCCGCCTTCCGCCGACTCTCTCTCTCTCTCTCTCTCTCTCTCTCCCGCAATCTTATCGGAGTTACGGGATGAGTTTACTCGCGCGGCCGTCGGCCTGTGCCGCCGTCGTTGCCGCGGTGGAGTCAACGTACGATAAAAAAAACGTCGCTCGCGAGCGCGCGCGCATACAAAGAATAAACCTCGCGCGCCCGCAAATGCGTGTGGGCGAGTGTGTATAGCAGCAGTCGCGGCTGTTGGGGTAGGTCACGGAGAAAGAGAGAGGAGCAGAAGGTGGGAGGAGACGAGAAGAGGAGGTGGAGGAGGAGAGGTGAAGAGAGGAGGGGAGAGGAGAGTGTTAAGGGTGGAGCACACTTGACGAGTTTTTTGTAGAGGAGTAGGAGGAGGAGAAGAGCTGAGGAGAGGATAGAAGAGAGTTCGTTTTTTTTTGGAGGTGGGGATTGTGGGTGGGGTATACTTAGGAATTTAGTGCGTATACGTCGATGGCGACGTTGCATATACAGGTATATGTTAACGTTAAAAATTGCTTAGTCGGTGATGGTACTTTATTACGGACGAGGTATACAATATTCATTCTATTTTATTAATGAATTCGGGCAGTTGTTTCAAATATATAATAGAATGTAGTACACGATACTCTTATCGTAATTATAATATTTATTCAATCAAGAGACTCAAGTTTCTTTTAGCATTAATCAATAAAGAATCTCGTATATATGTAAAATTACACATTTCCTTTCTTAATTCTTTCATTGGATTTATGCATAATTAATTGGAACATTTTTATTATTACAATTCTTTGATAAAAAAAAAATACATTATATTCTTATACGATAATTTACTCATGTACATATGATAATGTACCAGATTTCTTATTTAAACACTTGAATGGCTAAAGTGATTGATCAAATAATTCAGACCTGATAATAATACCCATGATGATAACGAATAAACTTTGTATATATGCATAAATTTTTCCTCCTCGTAAAACATAAAAACGAACTTCCTTGAACTCTTTCTCTCTCTCTCTTTCTCTTTCACACACGCACGCATAAAAATAATCCAAGTGTACCCGAGCCTTAATTCCAGACGCGCATATACTACAGTGAAAAAACTATTCTCGTCTTCTCCTCTGGCTCCCGTGCACTGAATTTCGCCGTCCCTCGGCGAAAATAACGCATGCACCGCGTGGTACGGCCAACGTCTATTGTATCCGATCATGCGATCCGAAAATCACAGAAAATTACTGGAAAACCCGAAGACAATGAACGTAACGCGCGAGGGTCGGCAAAGTAGAAGAAGAAGAAGAAGAATAAGAAGAAGAAGAAGAAGAAGACGTAACGGCCGCGAGGCACGAAATAGACTCGGTTTTCTTACCCGAGTGTAAGGGATGAAGAAAGAGAGAGAGACAAAGGGAAAGAGAAAGAGAATGAGTGTAGTGAGAGGTGCGTGTGTATTCTAATGGGTGAGAGAGAAAGATGACGGCGGTAAAAAAATTTTCGGGATTGGGGTCGGACGGGAAAGGGTTGCGGATGCTGGGTTTCAGGTGTCTGGGAAGTGTAGCTGGTTCGTTCTCGAGATGGATGGATATTGTACGTTTAGATTAAATTATTACTACAGCGATATATTGTTATTTCGATTGGATTTAATACCGGAATTGCGTGCTATATTAATTAATTTATCGAAATTTCAACTGAGCTTGAATAAGTTAAATAATGAAATAACCTCGAGTAAAACAATAGTTCTGCGAAAAATACAGCAATCTTGTGTATATACTTTGCACGACTTATGTATTATTCAAAACCCGAGAGAAGCAAAGAAATAGAGGGAAAAGAAAGGCGTACTGCCACGTGACTCGGGGCTATTTCTTTTTCAATATACTTCGATAATCGAAAGCAATCGTTCAGCGCGGCAAAAGTTCGAATCTATGTCGTGAACTGTTACGATTGCTCGTTCGATTCAGCGTGCTCCTCGTTTTTTTTTTTATATCACTGTTATACACGAGGCGAGATAAAGAGAGTCTTATCGATTTCCTTCATAATTCAGAAATATTCAAAAAAGTAATTTCATAAGGTTGCATGCGCACGCGAATATAGGGGTGTGGAATGAATTTTTAATGAATTTTAAAATTCATCCTTACGATTATTCTTAGGGACGTTAAATATAAAATTCATAATCGCGATTAAGTATTGATGTTCGACCAAAATTAAGGCGGATTTTAATTCGTTTAATGTCCGTATACTTTTTTCATCAATTTTTCAGCCATATACTTTAAACCGGTAATTAAAATTCAATTAACTTCTTTCCATCAATTATTAATATAATTTACATAGTATTTCACATATCTCTATATGTACTCGCAAACAAAGATACTCTTAATTTCTGATATATAGTATACAAAAATTACTTCCAACCCTACATGCACTCTCAAAAACAATAACACACGCTCTCTCTTGCAAAACTTCAATAAATCAAGAGTACAAACAAGGGTCCCGTAACCGTTACAATGTACGCGTATACGAAACCATCATCATCATCTCTCTCACATCTCATCTCTCTCTCTCTCACTTTCTCAAGAGCGCAAAAAAGCCTTGCTCTTTGCGAAAGGGTGAACGCGGGAAATTTTCGTGAAGGAGCGTACGACACATTGTCTCACGCGCACGCAATTCGCCCCGTCTCGGGCTTTTTTGGGGCGAAAATTTTTTTTTACGCCCGGCTGCCGGTTCCGGTTTTCGTCGAGGAGAGCAGCTGCGACGCGCGAGTGTACATGTATATATATACACGTGACTTTGTCGTATACAGTGTTGCACCATTTGTTTGACGAGTGGTGTGTGTATATAGTTGTTGGGTGTGTAGTGCGGTTAGGTTTGTTTTCGTTTTGGAAGATTTCGTTGTTGTTGTTGAAAATTTACGAGAAGAATTGCGATTACGTGTAACGGGAAAATTAAAAATTTAATAGTTTGATCAGATTTGATGAGAATAAGGTTTTCTTTTGTAATTTAGCAAATGACGTTTCCGAATCAAAGAATAACGAAGCCAGTTAGATAACTTGTATTAGATGAAAAATCTATATTTTATATTTTCGTCCGAGGCAGAGTATCGATTAGTTTTAATAAAATTAAAATTCAATCACGACACAATCAAACGCCAAAAACTAACTTTGCTCACAAGTCAATCCACTCGTCGTCGTCATCCCGACCGCTTGGCATTCCGACGGACGGAAAAACGCGTCGGAAACATCGGGGCGTAAAAAGGGTCGCATCGCTCAAGTGGGAGAGAAAGAGAGAGAGAGAGAGACGCGCTTCTCCCTTCAAAAGACGTCCATCTCGAAAAAATTCATTTGAATCTCGCGTGAGCAAAAGGGGTTACATCACTTCACGCATACATACACATACATACGCGTTGTCGAGACAAAAAAAAGATACCCGCGAGGCAACAATGTCGCGAGGCGCCGAAATAATTGGATTTCAATTTGACGTAGCAAAAACTCCCCCATATATATGTACGTTTTCGAAATTAGTCCGTGTGTTTGGGTAACACCTTTTTTCGCGATTCTCACGCATTACTTTTTTCGTGGGAGAAAGGATGAAGTGAACGATACAAAGAGGGGCGCATGTGCGAAAAATCTAGATTAAGCGCGTATGAGAGGTAAAAGCGAGTAGGCAGTTAATTGTGAATCGGTGCGAGCGCGCGTCTTTTTTCACGAGAGACGACGAAGAGAAAGAGCGCGAGGATGTTTAACTTTAATTTCTGCGAGCGCAACTTTTTAATTAAAATATAATCGCTTTGTGTCCGTGCAATGTGTAAAAAGTTTTACGCGTGTGTATTTTAATAAGTTCGCGGAGGAGAAAACGATTTCTATAATTTATTCGCTTTTGAATGCGATGTTCGGTTTATGGGATGAAGTGGATGAGAATAATGAGAGTGTAAAAAAATAGTTTCTATGAATGTTTATGGTTTAGCGCAGTGAATTTTTTTTACTTTTTATAGTATATACGGAATGAAATTTCACCTCTGAATTTATAATTTAATTTTGCAAGTATAAGAATGAAAAATAATTAATTTCAGTAAAAAAAAAGGTATATACGTTTCAAAACTATGTAAAAATTAAAATTCCTGCTTAATTAATAAAAATAGTCAGATTAAAGCATGTATGCAGCGCTATATATTACAACCACGAGCACTTTATTAAACCATGAAAAACTGCAGAGAAACGCCTCGCGATATCAAAAGTTCGCGGAACGAGGAAAAAAACATACACAGAGAGAAAGAGAGAGAGAGAGAGAGAGAGAGAGAGAGAAGTCGAAATTTTTATCTTCATCCTTTCAGCCTCAAAGCCGCGTTTTTTTCTGTCGCGTCGCACGTCGTGCGGCTAGAAATGCCTCTTTTTAAACGTGTCAAAGTTTGCCCACGTAAAAGTTGCATGTAATTTCGCTCGGATAAGTTTCACTCGTAACGTTACTTGCATTCAATGCCGGCGCCGCACTTTTCCGCTTTTTCCCCCTTTTTAACGACTTAATTAAATCGGAGTGCGAATGTCTTTTTTACGCCTCTAAAAATATACACCTATACTGCGTACAAAAGTATAGGTGTATACATGGTATTCTCGGATCTGCTTCGATAATCATGAATAAAAATTAGACTAATGCTTTCATATCTATAAAAATGCTACGAGTATCTAAATACATTTATCTTTTACGACGAAAATAAATCCCAAAAACGATGAATTCCCGCAAAAGCAATTACACCGCGGGTTCACAAAAAATATTTCGCGCGGGCACGAGCTCAACCCATCACACCGCCTCCTTCCTCTGCCTCTTTTTCCCGCTTCTTTGTCCCCTCCTCTCTTCTCCCTGTAAAACTTTCGGAAAATCGCAAAAACGCTCTCGCTCGCCACGGCGATGGCAAAGTTTTCTCTCTCTCAGCTCGGGCCGCAGATTTAATTAAAACATTCGCTTTTCGCTTTCTCTTCCTCTCTCTCTCTTTCACCCGAGGTCCTTCGATATTTTTATCACTCCTCTTCACCTCCCGTCTCCCTTCCATCAATTTCATACTGTATTATGCTCGAGGGACCGATTCACGCTCGTGTGAGTTTTTCCGCGCACACGGGAGGGAGCAGAAAAAAAGGAGCAGGCGTACGATGGTCTATACAGTTACTATATATATATACGTATTTACATGTATGTGTGCGCGCACCCTCCTTCCGGTCGGCTGGGTTTTCAAGATAGCCGCACGTACGTACGTACGTATACGCGAGGTCGACGTTTTCAAGACAACCCCCTTGAGCGCTGGCCAATCGCGAGCTACGGCGACGAAATCGATAGTAAAAATGCCTGTGATGAAATTCTGCATGTATAGGGGATTTTTTTTTGTCTCTGCGTCAAGGTAGTCGTTTATTCGCGATGAAATATGTATGTTTTGAGAAATTATATAGTGCAAGAGACATTGTTTTTTTCAATTTACGGCTAATATTTTACAGAAGCGTTCATATATTGAGTTATAGCCTGAAACAAGGTTTTCTTAGAGTTCAGAGAAAGCTTTTACATTACTTTATGGTCACGCAGAAATAAACAAACGAAAAGTTTTTAATACGACTTTTTGCTAAAGTACAACTACACTACGAACCCTCAGTAACAGCAGTAGTAGCAGCAATAAAAAGCATTTGTTGATCAATGGAAAACTTACCGGACGCAAAAAGTAGCGAAGAAAGCTTGGAACGAGGAAGGGAAAAACTCGCGGAAAAGACGACCGCCCACCGCGGACCCTTGCAATATCGCGGACTCTACAACGCGCGGCATCGGTATTAAGCTCGCTATTTCCTCTTCCCGTCCCTCTTCCCCATTGCCCAGCCGGAAAAATAAAAGGAACCGCAAAAACAAAAGAGAGCGCTACTTAGCGAAACAAATTGTTGCTTCGCTTGGGAATTTAAAAGTTTTCCGCGTTCGGCTTTCCGCCGTCGCCTTCTTCCTTCCCTTTCCTTCCTCCCCACTCGAGAGCTTACTTTTATTTTCTTTCGCCGAGAGAAAGAGAGAGAGAGCGACTCATAAAACGAAATTCAATGTTCGTTAGCTCCGCTTTCTTTTGCCGAGCAAGCAAGCAAGCAAGCTAGCCAGTGTAGAAGTGCGCTTCCGAGAGTAGGAGAAACTTTTTCCCCCCCTGCCAAATTGATAAACTTCTTTTTTAATGGCCCGGCAATTGCGCCCGCTTATTCTCGCATTTGAGTCGCGGACGCGGGTATGCGCACCGTTTAAGGAAGAGCCAAGGGGTGGAGAAGGGCGAGCAAAAGGAGGTCGATTAAAGCGACGTAGTGTCACGCGCGTATGTTCATACATACATACATACATATACATGTGAGAAATAGCTTATTGATTTTCTATTTTTGACCTTCTCGAAGACACGTGAGTTCTTTTTTAATAGTTCCAAGTATTTTCCCTTTACTCTCGAACTTGTCAGGGTGAAAGAATATGACAGAGAGATTCTGTAACCTCGCGGAACCTAATGTCCTATACAGAACGTGCACGCATACACACGCACAAGTTTGTAAGTTGCATCAGTCACAAGGACAGCAAATGATACTCGTGGGAGACTTTAGAATCCAAAGAAGTTTCTTTATAAATTGTTTCTCAAAGGTTCTTCGAAAAATCTATTCATCGCGTGTACTTATGCTCTATTAGCTGCCAATATATCATGCAACTAGGCCCATATGGTGCTACGCGTGCAGTCAGTCGAAGCATTTCTATGCACACTGAAGTATAATATATTGTGCAGGCAAAAATCTGTCGCGAAATTTGTTGCGTCACAGGAAACGTGTGCTCGCCCGCACCCGGAAAACATCCGGCGGCGCGTAATCGCCGGTCATAATTGCGCGACGCACGGCCTCGATGTGGTGTAACGCCCAAAGTGCCGCGAAAGCTCGCGCTTGGGACAATCGCAATAAGTACGCGCGACTGTTGCGCTGTGTCGCAAGTATATAGCTACTAGCGCTGTGGTTGAGTTACCATTTGTAACTCGTAAGTGCGATTATATATATGGGATATATACATAACATATATGTTTGGATATTTTTTATATAGATTATAGATTTAATTATTATATATTTATATATATATATATATATATGTGACATTGATAATTATATAAACATTTAAACAACGATATACAGCACATATATACATAAGGCGTCATGCATGGGAAGCCGATAAATGGCTTGTTGTGATTAAACGTGGAAGTAGTTGAACGAAAAATTGGTAAACAATGCAAAAATGAAAACAAAAAATATGTGGGAGAACTGAAAATCGATATTGATGAATTGCGTAAGCTGGTGAATAAATATTGATGCAAACCAAATAAAATGATAATGATGAACAAAAATCCGAAAAAAATACCGAAGAGTGAACAAAATTGGTGAAGAGAAAATAAATAACTCGATAAGAGGATAGTATTGCGAATCCTGTTATCTATTAATTAGTACAATTAAGTTCTTTCCAATTAAATATATAAATAATCATGAACAATATTCATCAATACTATGATATAAAAATGAAACTCAAAATAAAATAGCATTCCATTATAGCAGGTACGAAACTCAAATACGAAAAACGAAAAAAAAAAACAATCGTGTCATCTAACATCCAGCAACTTTAAAGCACGAGCGTGTGACACAGTAAGACAAGGAGCATAATGGCGTAATGCGGATAGAGGGGGGGGGGAGAATGATGATCATATATCGAATAATGCCAGGGTGACACGAGCGTCTCTACATAAGGGCTTGAACTCTCAACTCACTCGCTGCAGCGTGGACCAGCATTCCTCGAGGGTGCGATCGCTGATGTTGGCCATGCCACCGGCCCCAGCAGCGTTAACTGGAACAACGGCGGACTCACCGGCCCCGGCAGCGTTAGTCGCTTGCTGGACGGCGTTCTGCACGATGCCGGCCGCTCGAGACTGTCCCGACGACGATGCGTGAGATAGAGATAGAGATAGAGCGAAGGAGAGAAGAGAGGAAGGAAGGGAGGAAGAGAGAGAGAGACAGACAGACTCGCATTAGTCGGGATCTTCGCCTTTGATCTTGACCATCAGTTATGTTTGGAACTCCGCGCGCGCCAGCGGATTCTAGATCGCCTCCGCGCGCCTGCTCTTCCTCCCTCCCTCTCTCCCTCTCACTCACCGTGTAAATGTATGTATGTCTTGGGTGAGTATCGGAGAGAGAGAGAGAGAGGGAGGTATGTGACTTTCAGATTTCACGGCTATTTTGGAAAAGTGATGAGAATCACGCTTGTCATTTCCGCGAGGCGGAGATGTGGCTTGCAAAAAGAAAATTGTTGCGGAATGATTTTCAAAATTTTTAGCGTTTGTTAAGTTGTATTATTATTGAGTTTTTCATTCCAGAATAGCCGTTACATTATGATAAGAAGTCACATGGGTTTCCAAATATAATGATGTGATTATATTCAAATGATGATACGGAAAATGCATAAATTATGGCAAACAGTAAATGTTACCTATAGAGTACATTACACCTACGCTAGAAAGTTCTCAATGTTACCAACGTAACTTTTGACTAATTTTCAAAACAAAGACAAGCTACTGCTGATATTTATCTACTCATCTATCATCAGACAACTGCGTTCCCGCGCCAAAAATCTCACGAACGCGCTTTCCGCGTAAAGCATCGCTTTCGGATCACGCCGATCGCGCCGTGACTCCGCTCCAAACTCACACACGCACACGGCTTACGGCCTCGGCGCGGTTCGATATATATTTTCTCGGTAAAACATCTTCCCGTCCGGCTCGCTCTGCGCGCACGATGACGTGTATGTGTATATATATATATATATATATACATATACATATGCGCGCTCGCGAAGCGAGAGCGCGCAGAGCGCATTATCTGTGTTGCGCGGGTCAAGAACCCCGGCGCTGCCGCCGACGCCGAGAGAGAAAGAGAGAGAGAGAAGTATCTGCATTTGCGGCTGCGCGTGTGCGTGTGCATAAGGTGGCGAGCGAGCGCGTGTGTGTATGTAAGTCGACGTTCCGCGAGATACATACGAGAGAGCAAGCGCGCGACATCGTGAAAACACGGTTATACTTTTCATCTCTTGCAGAGCGGAGCGCTGGTTGCAGCGTCGGATTTTAAATGTAGAGTCAAAGGAACGTTCTTTCCGAGTTTTATGCAGCTTACGAAGAGATGTCTTTTCGTACGAGAAATGTAGACTTACAAGAATATATGTTTCATTTATTTTATTTTTCCGTCGTATTTAAAATATTATAAGAGAATGATTTTACTTTTCGATTTTCCTTCAGTATTATTTCTAGTAAGATTAGAATTTCAAAGTATAGATAAGGAGACATACAAGTAAGAGTACTGCTACCTTTATAAGCGCTAACTGCGCTATTCTATAACCTGGTAATATTTGTTGTATATAAAATATATACCAATGAGAATATAAGACGCTCTTAATGAAATATTAGAATTTTACATTTATAGTCTTTTCATAAATACACCAATGGATATTGTTAGTCACGTGATCTCAAAGTTTTTCTAAAGGGAAAAATATGAAATGATTGAAAATAAAGTTCATAAACTCACCTGAAGCTCGTTCACCAGCTTCTCGGTCAATGTGGCGTCATGCGAATCTTGGCTGCCTGCGCCAGGACTGAGCATGGAATTCTGTGAGTTTGGTCCCTGACTCATCGGACCCAAGCCGCCGTTCTGGCTGATGGAGTTGGCCATGTTCAGCGCCTGCTGCTGAAGATTCTGCGTCAAGTTTTGGGCTTGCTGGGCAAGGTTTTGCGCCTGCTGCTGCATCGTCTGCTCTCTAAGACTCTGGCTGAGATTCTGCGCCTGCTGTTGCAGCGTCTGGGTAAGGTTCTGCGCCTGATTCTGCATGTTTTGCTGCAGATTCTGGCTCGCCTGGCTCAAGTTCTGTGGCTGATTTAGCAGCTGTTGCTGCTGCTGTGGCGATAAGTTAGGCGTCAGGCTCTGGGCGAGATTGTGTTGCAACGTCTGTCCAAGATTCTGTTGCATATTTTGTTGCAAGGCCTGCGTCAGTGCCTGACCCAAGTTCTGATTTAGTGCCTGAGCCGCTTGCACGGCCTGTACGGCAAGCGAAGGACTCGAGGCCTGCGACATGGACTGCTGAACCTGCTGCGCCTGAGCCTGGGCGAGGTTGTGCAAGCTTTGTGCCATACTCGTGGCAATGGCATTTTGGTGATCGGCCTGCGGCGATGGCGACGTAGGCGCTGGGGAAGACTGATGCTGTGCTCCCTGAGAACCTTGCCCCATGGACATGGCGTGCTGTTGCTGTTGCTGCTGTTGCTGCTGCTGCTGTTGTTGCTGCTGCTGTTGCTGCTGCTGCTGCATTTGCGATGCTGTGTTTTGTCCGAGTCCGCCGTTGGCGTTGTGTTGCACCTGGCTGACGTTAGCCTGCTGCTGTTGCTGCTGCTGACTAAGCGGACTGTGCATGGCGTTCGGTTGCTGATTGTGCTGATTCTGCTGCTGCTGCTGCTGTTGCTGCGTATTTTGCAGCGGACTGAGCTGCATTGCGGGCGAGAGCTGAGGAGGCCCTCGCTGAGGCTGCTGCCAATAGTCGGACATTTTGAAGACGTGCTGCCGGAGGGCGTGCAGATTGGCCGCCGCGGCGGACACCGCCGACGCCTGGACCTCCATGGGCTCGGGCTCCGGGGCAAGGTCCGCCTCTGGGGAACTCGGCTCCTCGTCCTCCTCTTCGTCCTCCCGCTCGGTAATGTCTTCGTCCTCTTCGTTGTTGTGGATCTTCGCGGACCTGGCCGCGATGATGCCACCGGCGATGTTTCCTCCTCCACCTCCACCACCAGCACCACCACTTTCTCCGCCGCCACCCCCTCCTCCTTCTATCCCACCCCCCGAATCGCCAGAGTGATGGTGATTCCCCGGATGATGCTGGGGATGGTGCTGCTGCTGCTGAAGATGCTGATGATAGGGCGGGTGAGGGCGGACCTCGGCTGGATTTTGTGCCTGCTCCGAGTTTTGTTGTGGCTGCTGATGGTGATGTTGTTGCTGTGGCTGCGGCTGCTGCTCTAGGCCAAATTCCGATTGGGCTTGCGACTGGGCGCGCAGGTCCAGGGCCGCCGTCGCGTCCGAAATCTTGAGGCCTTCGCGAGAAGCCCGGGCTACCCCCTTCCGGCGCAGCTTGCTCGCTTTTTGGCACTCCCTTCGGTAAGCAGCTCGACGACCGGCGCACCTCCGCGTTCGCCGCCGTCACTCGTCTTCTTCTAGCGAGGTCGTCTTGGCCTCACTCTGCTCTACCGGCAGCGTCGTGGTCGACTTTTTGAGATGGCTGCACAGGGGCGAGTCAACCTACGACGTCTTCTCCAGCGGCGTCAGTTTCTTGCTGGCGCCGCGGCTGCTGCTGTCTCGCTCGCTGGACTGATGGAGACTTTCTGGCTCATCAAAACTCTGTTTAACTATGACCAATTGTTCGGGCACTTAAAATTCTTGGTGATGTGAAATTTTAAATAACAATGGTTCCCTCTGATGTCGCCTGATTATCTGTATCCTCTTCTTCTTCTTCTTCTTCTTCTTCTTCTTCGTCTATTTCTTCCTCTTGTGTGTCTGTCCTTATTATATACAAATTCTGTAGGTCGTCGTGTAGTGTGTAAGAAAGATTGTCTGTTGTGTGTGTGAGTATTATCATGCGCGCGCGTTATCAATTGGATGTCCTCGCACTCGACGGAGGACAGCCTTTTTTTTCTTCTATCTACTTAAATCCTATACGTACACTTAAGTTCAGGTTAAATTCAGGATTGCCCAGCCCGGACGGTGTGAACGAGATGGAGTTTACGGACACTTTGACGTTACTATTTGGTCGTAAGACGAAGGAGTTCTCCTCTCTATTTTTCTTGGTAATATATTTGGTGATTCGCTCTCCGAAGAATTCGCGGTGATTCGATCCGTTGACGTAGCGGATGATAGACACTGCTCGTTCCGTGTTGCCCTGAGTAATTTTTTAAGCCCCGTTATGTGTATTGTGTGCGTGTATGTGTCTGTGGTGCGACTTTCACCTTTCGTTGCGAGATGCTGCAAACGTCAAGTCAAAGTCTATTCGGTGAGTATAAGTTAGCGGAACGAGAGCAAATCCTCCTTGTCGTGGATGCTTGCTGCGGATTCTTCCTTGCGTTTGTCACTCCTTCTCTGGTTATGTTGGCGCGTCAAAGTCCGTCGACAACTCCGTCTCGTGAAAAATGCGACTCTAGTATTAATCTTGAAGAGGTTTCTTTACTTTTAATCAATTATCGATTACCGCGTCGTACCGATCGTCGATGGTAGTAGCTTTTTTTACTATCGTTTAATTAATATTGCACTTAGGTACACTCGTTTGTTGAACACACTGAAATATATATGTATGCGGCGCGGGGTCTCGATTATCTTCACTCGATTCCTTCTTATCACTCGTCTTCTTCTCTCTCTTTCTCGTTTTCCTTCTGACTTTTTCTATCCTCTTACTGCCTCGAGGTCTTTCACGTTTGTCCTTCTCAACTCTTGCGTGATCTTTCTCAACCTCGATTTCTCCTGCACTCTCACTTCTACTCCTGCTTCTCCGATCTACTCGGTTTGCTACTACCCCGCTTCTAACCGTTATTCTTCCTATTCTCTTCCGCTCTTGTGCTCGTCTTCTGTTTTCTTGTCTTATTCTGCTTTTTCCGCTTCGTCCAGTCTTCCTCTCCTGCGCGGGAATAACTCGCTGTAACGCGTCTCCCGCTCGAAGCTGCAATCACACGAGAAACAAAACATATATTTTTATGAATGAGTACTACACACGCACGAATATTATTTATCGCGAAAAAATTTAAAATAAATTATATTTCTAGTAATTGTCAGTAACGATTATTTATAACACAAACAAAATGTAAAATATTAAAAAGTAAAATTATAGAATCGTGCTGTAAAAGTGTGATGTGTAATGAAAATCTTAATGTTCGGTATCTGCACTTAAGCTGGGATAAATAATAACGCATGGCTGATCTATTTCGAGCTACTCTCGTCTCGAATAGTCGTCATCAAAGTTTTTGCACGCCGACCAAAATAGCGCGCCCATTGAGCGCTATCTCTCATCGAGAATCGTGCGAAATATTTCATCCCCGCGCCATCACCGCTCCATCCCTAACGCTAAATTTTTCCCGCCCAAACACAACGACACT
This sequence comes from Torymus texanus, assembly GCA_036873485.1. NCBI lineage: Eukaryota > Metazoa > Arthropoda > Insecta > Hymenoptera > Torymidae > Torymus > Torymus texanus. The sequence continues at coordinate 17,039,913 of JAYJLV010000056.1, forward strand.
CATTCCGTTTCATTTCGACTTTTTCCATTTCGCTGACACTAGTAGCACTCGGGCACGCTTTTATTTCGCGGCAATTTCCTGCTCTTGCCGTCGGGAGGAGAAAGAGACATCGCGCACGTCATGCAGTGGCGCGCGGGTGTAAAGAGTATGAAAAAAGTTGCGCGGGACAACGAGAGGAAAAAACGTTGACACTCTCGCTCCCTCTCTCTCACGTGGAGGAAATGAGATGTTGTTTTGCGGCTATGGCAGAGGCAGAAGCGATCGCGAGGCGGCAAGAAACGGCCGCTGTCACGTCTCGCACAATAACGCTGAATTAGAAAGAACGACCTGGAAAAAAGTGAATTGCGTATGTGTGTTTGCTTATGAGCATCGCGTTATTGATTTAACAGTTGGAAAAAACGTTCCAAATTTAAACTCATCTACGCGAGAAGTAAATTTTGTTATATTGTTGGAGAAAAATATTTTATCAGTTAAAAAAAGTGTTGTGAACCGTTCATGTATCTTTACGTTATATTAAAATCAAATCGCAATAAAGTTAAGAAACGTAAAACGAAAATTTTTTTTTTTTTTTAAATCTGCCCAAAATAGAATGTTGACACGAGTACCATTACTCTTTGTAAGTATTGTACAATCACGGACTTTCATAATTTTCGCGGTACATTTACAAAGACTGTTATCCCGGCAAAACGGCCTCGCCGGTGCACTGACTCTCTACCGTTGACGTGCAGTGTGCCTCTCACGCGGCAGGCATGTGTCAGTCGTGTTGTATGTGAGTCGTGGGGAGGGGGTGAGAGAGAGAGAGAGCGAGCGAGAGTGAGAGTCTCATCGCGGGGTGGTTAACCAAAAGTGGGGAATCCGCGCCAAGACGCGGGATATCATCGGATGAGCCGGAAGCAAGGACGGCAGTGAACTCGCGGCACTTTGCGGAGAAAAAATTTGGGAAGGGAAGACACTTGTTCACTCGGTGCGTTGTTGCTGCTGGCGCATCCTTGACCCTGTTTCACAAAACTCGTTTTGAAGAACGACCCGAACCACACTTGGAATTTCTTTCAAATTTTGAGTATGCAAAGACTGATTTTCGTTTGAGGTAGCACTTAGTCACTTTGTCGGTCACTAAATTCGAAGTCAGTTGCATGCCCACTTAAACAAAAAATGTTTAGGTGCCATATAGGCAAGTTGAGGCACACTTGATGGTACCAAAGTACGATGTCGTTGCAATGTCTTTGGAGCATCACCAAAGTTCACTAAGTTGTACACTCGAGTTGTAATCCCATCGTGTCCACTCTCAGAAAAATATTTCAAGTGTCATCCGATGAAAGTCACTTGAAATCTTTTCCCATGCTGACAGCGATGCGATCCTCGACATCGAACATAACATTCACTGGTGGCACCATCGATGCACATTCCAAGTCCCACGCAAGTGTTGACTCAAAGCCGAAAAAAAATTCCAAGTGCAGCGGTCATCGGCCAAGGAGAACAACAGCAACAACAACAACACAATTGGTCGCTGGTATCCTCTTACTAGAATTTCGACGAGGATCAGCGGCCACTGTAGTCCAACATTGGTGAGGATAAATCTCAAAACGAATCCAAAGTTCAAGACGTTGTCGGCGACGAAGGTGCATCCACGAAGCGCGAGCTCCGATCTAACATTCACGGCGGGACTTGACGTTATAACGCGGCGAACTAACGAACGTATAAGAGCAAACACACCGGGGGATGGTTGCCTTGTGCTGCGTGCGTGCTCAAGGGTACGAGCGCCAAGACGCGACTGTGCTACTACCGAGACGACGACGACTACTCGCGGTCGAAGACGACGACGACGACTACGACGGCGACGACGACGACGTTAGAGGGAGAGAAAGAGAGGCGTGAGTCCTTTTCCCTCTTCTCTCTCTCCTCCGCGGGGGCGCTCTCTCTTACACACACACGCGCGCGCTCACGGTGGTATATGTGTTTGTGTGTGTGTGTGTGTGTGTGTGTGTGTGTACACGTTCGAGTCCTTAGCGGGCGAAGGAAGCGAACTGACTCCGGCCGCTCCGCGGGAGAAATGCTCTAAGTCCTTCTCCGCGAGAAAGAGAGCGCGCGAGAAGGAGCGCAGGAGAGAGTAAGTGAGAGAGAGCGAGGCGAGTGGTGGTGTGTGCGGTGGTGGCAGTCGTCGGCGGCGGCGGCGGTGGCGGCGGGCGGCGGCGGCGCGCGTCTCAGACCGCGTGCGTCTGACTAAAAGCCACCCCCTTCTGCCGTCGCCGCGGCGGCGCTGCCTTAAAGAACAGCGCGCCGGGTAGGGGCGTTGTCTTAGGTGATGCGCGGTCGCGAAATTTCTGTCCGCCACCGCCGCTGCCGCTGCCGCCACCCGCCGCCGCCGCTCTTGCTACCTCTCCTTTTCTCTCCCTCACCGCGTTGCGCCACCACCACTGTCTTACGCCGTCGGAGGCGCACGCCACTGTAGGGGGTTGTTCCCTCTCTCTCGCGCTCCTCGAGGAGAAGACGAAGGTCTCGCGGTATCTCAGCAGCAGCCACCCCATTCCTTCGTCTCGGGGGGGTGCGCGGGAGAGCCTGCGTGTATATATACACGCACGGGTGTATACGTGTGGAGAGTAAGCGCGCGACGAGTCGTCCGCGGCGCGAGGCGCGCAAGGCGCGCGCGCTGCTAAAAACTGAAGGCGGCCCGCCGGACAGGAGTTTTCGCCGCCGCCCCTCTTTTCCTTTGCTCCCACCACCACTGGCGCCGTGGCCGCCGCCGCTCAACCTCCTCCAGGCGTCGTCGTAGTCGTATAGTCGTTGTCGACGCTACTCGCTTTTCTCTCGCGCGCATCTCGCGGTGGGGGTGGAAAGGAAAAGAGGGTGCGCGCGCTGCCGCGCGAAGGGGTAAGGAAGCGGAAAAGTGGGGACCGCGTGCGTCGGCGCGGAAGGAGGGCTGTAAGAAGAGCGAGCGCTCGCTCTCTGCTTCTCCTTTTACCACCCCGCGAGAGCGAGAGCCTTTTCCCCTCGAGGCCTCCTTCACTCTCTGCGCGCCCCTCGCTCTTTCGTGTGGCTGAGAGAGGTGCCTTCGTAAGAGGGTGAGCGCGTGTAAGGGTATGTGTGCGTGTTTGCAGACGTATGTGTGTTTGCGTTCAGGAGATGGTGATTTCTTGGACGGTGGACGGTGGTCAGCGGGCTAGACCGAGGGATGGGGTGGTTTTTCACGGCGTGAGGGATGATCCTTATCTCGGGTAACTGGTTACTGGTATGAGGCTCATAGACGGATGGATTTTGGTTGCGATCGAGTTCACCCCTCCGATGGGATTAGGGTGTAGATAGAACTTAGATAACTCTCCATCAACTTCACTAACATAAGTAAGGGAAACAGTGTGTACACTTACAAAACCACCACGGCACTGTACTTCTTGTAACTACTCTTCCAATATTGATCGATTTCGTCGATCGAAAAAGATCAACTATTGTCACTTTTAGCACAACTTTATTTTCAAAGATAAAGCTACAACTGAGTATTTCAAGTTATATGTACCACGACAGCAGTAACGTGGTTGTACACGAACGTCCTGCTCGATACGAATCGGTAAGAACGACTAGCCGTAGGGAAAAAAGTGCAGCAACGACGCACCACCGCCGCCGCCAAACAACGACGTAATACATACGTAAGGGGGTGTTCACCGTAGTTTTATTAAAAAAGAAGAGGGGGCCCTTCTTTAAAAATGGCCTCCGCGCGGGTAGTAACACATGCGTGACTAACTCGTGAGCTCGAGCGACATACGCAGCGGGGGGAGAGTGAGAGAGACTGACGCAATATATATATATATAGTGTTTTCTTTTTTCGCCCCCGTGCGTGTGCAATTTCTTTCCCCCCTATGGTCGGTGCAGAAAAAGTACTCGGCTATGATTCGTCATTGCGCGAGCTCCGTACATTGTGAGTGGTGTAAGGCTTGCGTGTGCGTGTCGGACCACTTCATTATGCATTCGATTTTAAAAGAAAATATTGTTTCGACTAAGTTTGTAAAGAATGGCAAAACTATCATAAATATTAGTTTTCTGTCATTTCATGTACAAAAAATAAAGCATTTTTTTATTACTCAAAAAAAAAAAAATTATTGTCTTTGAAATTTTCATACTTTTATCTTTTCAAGTAACACAAAAGAAACCGAAGCTCCCATTCATCCCGGATCCCTTGCGCAACATCAGCGAACACCGGCCGCGCAATCGCCGTGTACAATGACAATTAGCATCGAGGGTCCGCACGCGCTCTGGCTATCTCGAGCCGACTATATATACGTATATATATATATATACAGACTCGGTAGTCAGCCAAGGGTCGCGAGAGAAGATCGCCGGCACACCGCATCGCGCGCACCTACCCTCGCGACCGTAATTTAAGGAGCGCTGGTCATTTGGTCGACGCTCTTCCTTCGTCCGGTCATCTTATACGCACCCCTCCTGTCTATATATATACTCGTATGTGAACGCGCTCGCACGCACACGCTCTTTCGCTCCGACAACTCCCGTCGTTTCGTGCGTTCGCCTTACCCCCACCGTACGACTCCTAACGTCCGCGCTCTCACCCCCGCCAGCGCCGTCACATCCCCTACCTTCTTTCTCGTACTCGCTCTCCACCTCCGGCAATGTCTCTCCCTACTACTCGCGCTCCCTTTAAATTTCGCGCGCGTGTGCAAGGGGGTTGGTGTAGCGCGCTTAGTTTTTTCCTTCGCCCGCTTTTTTTCCACGTGTCTGCCACGTGTGTACTGGATGGTGGGGGTGGAGCCTGCCTACTTTTTTCCCTGAGAACGCATCCGCCCCTCCGCTTTTTTTCCTTCGTCGCGTAGGGGAAAAAAGTTCAAGGGTGGTGAAACGCCCCCGCCTTCTTTTCTTCAAAGCTGCAGCTAGTCGAGAGAGATAAAAAGGAAGGAAAAGATAAAAGAACTGTGCGCTTGCGTGCAAAGGCCGAGGCGCCTTGTTTTTTCTTTTCCGTTGTAACGGCTGCGTCGTCGTATGGGAGTCGAGAGGGGGTGGAACCCGAGAAAAAAAATCCGGCCAATGGGCAGCAAGCGCGGTCGACTGTAAAAAAAAGTATAGAGCTCGTGCAGTCGTAGTTACAGCCCTCTCACACTCGCCCTTATTCTTTCTAGTCGGAATACTATACTGAAAGAAAAATACAGAGGGGGGTGCGCGCACGCGCGAGCGCGTGCCGCGCGTTAAATCGAATTTCGAGAACCCTTTCTCGACGTATGGGACTTCTTTCTTTGTCCGAAGAGGGGACTCGTCGCGCTGTTTTTTTTTTTTAGAGGAGTTCACTTTGTTATATAGCACGAGCGTAAATGCGGGCTAAGGGCTGACGCATGTGAGAGTTGGTCGTAAATCGATGAGGATTGTTTTTTTAATTATCGAAATGCACGCGAGCGAAGAGAAAGAGCGCGAGAACGAATGAATGGAGAGCTGGCGTTGCGCGCGCGTATTGGTGGTTTAAATGGAAATTGATTGATTACAGCGGGAGAAGAGTGAAGGAGTATTTTCAGTTAGTCTAATTATAAAAGTTCAATGAATGAATGAGATTTTATCGGTAGTTTATAAAAGGTTGCTTTTCCATGTTGAGTTTTTGAAATATTGAGTAATTCGTTCTATTCCGTGTTCCTCTACGTTAGTTCATGAATTAAAAAAAATTCAATTCAAACTTGATTGGCTTTAAATTTATATAAAAAACTACCGTCAGTATTCCAAAATACCATCTTATTTATAACATGCGATGATCTTTTTTTGAATTGCAAATTACAGTTTTCTCAGATATACCGCACCAAGTAATCCCAACGTTTTTCCTTACAATTGCGGCCCTTCACGGCCAACGAACGAATTATCAGCCGATCAACCGGCGCACTGACCACCGCCCCCATCAATCAAAGCGCGCGTAAGACCCTACCGCTCATACAGCCGTGTCCGGTGTTCCCGGAAGGGAGATGCGCTTCCGTCCGCGCAATGAGCGTGTGCACACGTATGTAGGTAAAGAAGGGGGTAATCGAGCTCCTTTAAATTACAAATAAGTAACCGACGAAAAACAGGTGCGAGAGGCGTGGGCGCAATGCACATGTGCGGGTGGAGAAAGGAGGAAACGGATGTTTTAAGGAGAGAGAACGAATATGGAAAACGCAAGGCGGTTGGAAACGGCTGATGGCCGATCGAAAACTCGCTTGACTACTTGTTTGTCTAGGAAAATGGGAAATTGCCGTGAGCTGATATGTCCAGTTTTGAAACACGATTCGTATATTGCTTATTAGAGGATATGTTAAGATTCGCGAGTCTTGTTTTTAAATGGTATTTTTACAAATGATCTATAATTTTTAATAAAAATTCAAATAAACTTTTTTCGTAAATTTTCGTTTTTTGCAAATCGCTTCTAGAGAAACTACAATTCATAATTGAACCTAATTATTAAAACTAAAGTTATTAAAAAAATTACATTCTCGGTTATAATTATGTGCCAAATTCAATAATTTTTAAATTTAAACTCAGGATAAACAAAGAATACTCGAAACCAACCGCTCTTCTCACATCTTACACCACCGCAAGTTTTCCCTTACTTACATAACCCACCCTCCACCCGCTTAAATAACCCACATAAACTCGCGATCCCCAATCTCCCTCTCTTTCATTCTTTCATTCTCCTTCACATACTGCACGAGTGATTACTGATCGGCAGCTGGACTGCGCGGGCGTATACGCGTGCCCGCGCTCGAGATTCGGCGGTCAGATACCGCATCGTGTAGGAAGACATTTGTCTTAAGGGGCTTGGCGCGGGTGGATCTCCTTCGCGAATTTGCGCACCTTGCGTATACACTCGCGCGCGCTCGTGCAAATTTATTCGAATGCGCGTATACCCGTAATTTGTTGCGATGAAACTTTAATCGCGGGAATAAATTACGCTGCGTTATTGTATGTATGTATGTATGTATGTATGTATGTATTTATTTTTCATTAGAAAAAAGGTACAATTTTACATGCTATCATCCCGCAT
>JAYJLV010000056.1:17047009-17089549 GCA_036873485.1 Torymus texanus
TTGTGACCGTAATGATTTTAGCCCTGTGTCAGTACGCGATGGTGGAATTACTAGCTCCCTACAGTCCGTTCTGCTTGAGGTTCTATCCTGACATTTCTGAAATAACGGAGTGAGATACGCGGGTTGACATGGAAGAGGGGAACATTGGGAGTGGACATTGATATGGAAGAGGGGAGGCCTGTTTATGAGGAAGTTTTTGAGCCAGCTCACACGGTGGTATAATACTGGTGGAGGTACATTGTTGGCATACATGCTGTGAGAGTTTAGTGTTTCCAGAATTTTACGATTGTAGTATGAATTTACAAAGTACGGTGGATGGGTAGTTGTACACGGTGCGACTTTCTTTAATATTTAAAAGTGTAAGAAATTGCGAGGGGAATACGTATATGTTTTCTTTGATGAAGATTGTTAATTGGCCGTAAAGTTGAAGCAACTGTCTTTATAATCAAACTCTAACTAATTACTCCGCTCATAAACCGTACGAATAAAGTAAAGTATTTAATATATTCATGTATTTCTCAAGTAAAAGGAATCTGCGCATCAACTCTTACTACTGTTAATATTCCGCGATAAAGTTATAAAACTACAAAGCAACCCTGAAATCCATTAAACATTATAAAAAATTATATATATTTTCCCAGCATCAAAAACCTCTTGGTTTACCCTCGAAAAGGCAATTAATTCGAACAAGCATCGGAAAGCCAGAGAGAACGCGCGCGCGCGCCTATACAAGAGCCGATCGATCGCTGAACGGGTGTAGTACCCTCTTCGGCTCTCTCTCTCTCTCACTCTCTCATTTCAACCCCTCGGCGTGTACACGCTTCCACGCGCCGAGTCGCTTACCCACGCGCGCTCGCGCGCCACTACAAGGGCAGCCCGTGCCGAGGTGACGTCTGGTGGCGAAATAAGAAACAACTCGTGGCGCAGCTGAGTGGTTTTTGTCCGTGCTAAGGTCCGGAAGAAGCGCGCGCTCGTGTCGTAATAACGCACCCTGTGTTAATAACTTGATTAAAAAAAACAAAAAAAAATCAAAATCTTTCGAATTTTTCATTAAAAATGCGGGTTTTCCTATATTACAATATAAAGTATATGTTTTGTTTTCGGAGGATAATATAATAAAGGAGGAAAAGAATTGGCGGATTCACGGCTACAAAAAAAAAAGAGTTTCGAGTACAAGCGACGCTCGGCCTTGAGCGGAACAGGTCCCCGCGCTCGCGCAAATTCTTTCTCACTCTCGCTCTCTTATAAGGCCTTGGGCCCTCGTTGCTGCTGCAGCAGCAACAGCGCGCGACGCAGCGCGCGTCCGGATTAAGAATTTTAACGGGAGCAGCGAGCAGCGAGTAAGCGCGTAGTAGTAGCAGAGAGTGCAGCAGTATATAGCAGTAGTAGGATGAGAATGAGCGGTGCGTCCGGTGCGCGCGCATTACGCAATGAAAGAAACAAATGAAGCTTAATAGAAAAACTGCCCGCGCTAGAAAAACCGGCGACGACGACGACGACGGCGGTGGCTGCTGCTGCTGCTGCTGCTGCGGGAGTGTTCGTACGTGCACTTGCGAGAGCGCGCGTGTATAAGCGAGTAGCGACCGTACAGTTGTACCAGAAAGTCTAGCTGATGATTTGTTATAAGAGTCGAATTTGTGTCGATTCAAAGCTATGACATCTCAATATCACGAAATTCATTTTAAAACATGAATAAGTTATAATTTAGATTACTTCCTGTTGCTGTGTATTTAAAGCATATACAAAGCTGCCACAGTAATTTGTTGAAAAGCACTGAGAAACGAAATTTTAATTTAAAAACGCGTGAAATAATGATTAAAGCTGAGCGTTAACTGCCAACATTGAGACGAACAAAAACAAACCCATAAATTCTTGGCAAAAAAATATATCCATTAAAATCCTCAATGCATTAACTCGCGCCACTTTTAAATAACATTTTAGTTCTCGAGCGTCTTATTTTAGCAGCTCAAGACCCAAAAGTCCTACAAATTTTTCTACGAATATCTATATACGTGCGAACTGCGCAGCAAGTAGACAGCAGCAGCTCGAGAAAACTGAATATGCGCCTTGGAGAGCCTATATCGGCGCCAAAAATACTCTATGACTGCCGTTGCTGCCACAACCACAGTCGGCGTTCGAGCGCAAAAATACGAGAGAGAGAGAGAGAGAGAGTAGACGCGAGCTTGCGTCTAGGCGAAAATTTACGGCGCGTATTTTCAAACAATGTCGGCCCATTGTATTTCTATGTATTTCGGACGGAGCAACGAATGCACTACTGCTACTGGAGAGTATATTACGAATGGAGTTAGGTTCGCGCGTTAGCGGAAGAGTACGATTTCATCGTAAACACTTTGTTAACAGCCGAAACCGTAGCTGCTGTTGCTTGTTTATTAATGCTCTAAATTTGACGTTTTTTTTTCTTCGTTGGTAGGTAGTAGTGATGAAAAGGTTTTTGAGAAATAGTATTATAGTATAGCGGCGGTGAGAATGGACTTTTTTTTACAGAGAGAGCGAAGGTCAGACTTTGGGTCCGGTTTGGATTTAAGTTATGGCTGGAAAAGTGAGCGTGGCATTGAGGATAAATTAATAATGGTCAATTATAAGGAATCGAGAGTGCTGGAATTTATTGTTTCGTAATTCTGGGTCTGCTCGACGCGTTGAGATTTATGGTGTTTTTGAGACCACGAAAGTAATGTGCCTTAAAATTTATCCGAAACTGATTTACAAAATGATAAGGTTAATCATTACGCTTTATGGTCTCTCCAATTTAAAAAAAAAATAAGCTTAAAAATATCAATTCCCTTCAATGTATATACTTTTATCAACTTTCACACTCTCGAATTTCAGATCAAAAGCCCTGTAGTTGGAAAAGCGATACCATATTACCGGGACATCAGTGGCAATCACCATCCCCCGCAATCATCCATTTCCCATTTTGACGCCTGCTTTGCGATTTCCTCCCTCTCCACTCGCTATCGCATTAATTCGCGCTCGCGCAAAAAAAGTCTGCCACCGCTGCTTTGTACGTACACTACCCCATTAATCATTCGCACGGTCCTTTAATTATTGAGATGGAGAGAGAGAGAGAGAGAGAGAGAGAGAGAGCCGACTGCAGCGTTGACGGCCGTGTAATTGTCACTTTGAAGTCCGCGAGTGTGTGCAGTGCATACGCGCGCGGATACGAGGGGAACGCGTACATGGCTGTGGATTTTTTCGTTCGTGAGATTCGTTTGGTTCGGGCTATCAATTATGAGAAAATTTGTTAATCAAATTTCAATGAGCTCATTATTCGTGAGTATCGCTTTGTAGTCATGAATTGTTTAGAAAAATACCCATACGTAATTATTAACGTATTATATGGCATAATTTAAATGAAGATTTAATTATTAAACGTTTTTGACAAAACTGTATTTAATGATTAATATGATAAAGAAATATTTTTATTAATATATAGAAAAAGAATTAATCGTAATTTCCATCCAAAACTGTAACCCCAGCAAATTTAACTTTTCTTTTCCTTTTTTTAATCGACTACACATGCATGCACATCGTGCTCACAGCCACTGGCCCCGCAAAAAAAAGAATCCGAGCGACACAAAGAACACGGCTGACTATCGCGTTATCCGAATGCCGACCCTGAAAAGTATAGAGAGAGAGAGAGAGAGAGAGAGAGAGAGAGGAGAGAGAGAGAGGGACACACAGACAGTGTCGTCGAGCACGCGTCGTTCGCATTTTTCCTGACTGTACCACCGCGCAACGACTACGACTACGACGACGACGACTTGGCTGTGTCAATAGGAGCCAATCTAAGTACATATGCACACACAGATGTAATGCCCGGCGCGCGAGCGCAGTGCAGCAGACGTGACGCAATCGCGCGCGCGCGCGTATAGTACATGGATGTGCACCGAGAGCTGCCACTGCCGGTTTCGACATTCTCTTTGCGGCCCTATGCAGAAGAGAGGAAGAGAGAGAGAGAGAGAGAGAGAGAGAGAGGGAGGAGAAGATTGAGAGAGCGTGAGACACGCGGTCGACGGGATGTTTCTTTCAACGATGGGGGATGGAATGTCGGTTCGATTGGTGTTTTGCCTAAGATTGGGAAAAGTTACTGATTAAAGATGAGTTTTTTTTGTAGTTAGAGTGGTTAGTTTGAATGTAGAATTAAATTTTTATTTTATTGTACTCTTTTTTTTAGAATCAATATCCTTAAACGTTATATGGATTGGACCGTATATAGTGAAGATATGATATTAAGTTATCTTTTATTATCTGTAAAAAGTGCGAGCAATTTGTAATATTTCTCATTGTGAATCTAATTTTAACAAACACTATATAATCTTAAATAAATTATAGGTTTTCTTTTGTGAAAAATAATTATCTAAGATAAATTGTATTGTCAATGTGTACTAGAAATCACTATTCTAAAAATGTTGAATTATCACTAACGAATCATCGACAAATTTTCCAATTTATTGTTTTCAATATTTCTTTCACAAGTAATAAAACGAAAACGATAAATTTTTTATAGCTTTTTTTCTAACCAACATACTGGAAAATTGATAAAGAACATTGGGATAGATATTCACATGGGACATGTGTCGATTGACCCGTGTATTTCCGCTTATAAAACAACGATTGCCCATAACAGTCGTGTCCAATCCACCCAAAAACTCATCTCTCACTCCACCGATCATCGCAAAGCCATCGAATAACCATATACGATATAAACCTCGTTCCACGCAATGGCAAAAAAAAAACCATTTAACCGAACGCTTCAACGGATTGTGCAATATTTTTTCCGCAGCATAATGATCACAGTATACATATATAGTCGACATTGCAGCAGTAGATAAGTATCGGAAAATTTACGATTATAAAAGTTGTTTGCGCGGATTTTTGCACGCAGTACTACTCTATTCTGCGACAAGAGCTAACGTCGAGAAAAACAAGCGATTTTTCATCGACGAATCATTTAGGCGTCCTATCGGCAGCGCCATCGTTGACTTTTTTTTTCTTCGTCCGCGCGCGCGTCGCGTTCTCTTCCTCACTACAGCGCGATCTCGCGCGCCCAAGTCAGATAAGATAAGAATGCGTTTCGACGTATCCCGGATCAAGGTGACTGGTGTATATACGAGTGCGAATGAGAGAGAGAGAGAAAGAGACACGAGATAACGCACCGCCTTAAACTTCGTGGCCTTCGCTGGCGACGACATTATTATCGCGCGGAAAGAACTTGGCATGTTTATAAGCAGGCAAAATTATACGACACGCGCTAATAAACTTTTTATTTCCTCGCGATGGTGGATTGACGCGAGATGCATGATTTTTTATTACGTCGTGTGATAGTTTTATCAGTTGTAGTATTATTTTAAGAACATAACTGAATTATAAAAAGTCAACACTATAGTAGGAATATTTAATTTTTTTCCCTGGCATACTTTCACTTTTTCACATAATCATTTATCGGTTTTAGCGACAAGTATCTCCGAAAGCTTTCTTAACATGCAACTATAGACGACGTTAAATATTAAAGTCGCATTCCCTTTGCCCCAGAAATAACTGTATCCCTTACGTACCACTAAATGTCATGTCAACCGGCATCTTCGATGGAAAAAAACCGGATAGTGTCTACTAGCGTTGGAAAAATATCGCGAGTTGATTCATTTGAGCTTTACGCACCGAGTTATCTGGATTGCTGCGTGATATATGAAAAGGTTACGTGAACCGAGAAAACGGAATTTCTTTATCAGTGGCAAATTGATGTGCGATAGTGCAGCGTATTATAGCTAAATTACGTTTGATAAGAATGTGGTTTGTCAAGTTATAAGGTTGGCATAGGAAGTATTAGGCGTCATATAGGGTTGGGGTAGCTAGGGTGAGGTTAGGTCATGATGATGCTTAGGGCGATCATTTGACAGTTACAAGGTAACTAGTATAAGTTGAGTGACCGTTCTGAGAATATTATGCCCTATATATAACTATGCGTTTTGTTAGCTTAGAAACAAGTTGTTTTATCATGATATGAGAATCATAGTAAAATCTTTTCGATTGTGTATACCAATGATTCAGTCGAAAACGATATTACACAGGCATCCAAATTCTAGGATAAATACATTTTATCTAATACTTTCTCTAACCAGATTCTAAATTTACGTTATATTATTTTCTTCTACTGACATACCTACATCTACTAACATATCTGACGATCCAATTGGAATTTACAATTCCTCGCGATCTAGACTTCACTCTAAATTATCCAAAACCTGATTCTTTTTAAAACAAATCCAACTACAACCTAATTCACGTATTCCTAAAAAAAACCGATGTACATGTTCCACCGACTTCCGTAACGCATCAACCCACTGAATACCACCCGTTCCGTTTACCGATCAAATTTACCTCTCCACGCGAACTTTTCTCTCATCCGGTCCCGGGCACACCAGCCGTGCTAAATAATTAATTTTTCCTCCCTCACGGGAAAAACAAACATACGCCCCACCCTGTGCCTCGGGCAAAATCATCATCATCCAGAGAGTTCTGCTCGGCCGCGATAAGCGTCCCGTACATATAGAAATATCCTCTCCCGTCGCTTGATATTTGTATACATAACGCCCGTCGCGCGCATAAATACGGAAATTCGAGCGAGCAAGCGAGAGAGAGAGAACGACAGAATCATCGAGAGAGAGAGAAGGCCCGGACGCTACTGCGCCTCGTTAATCGAACGCGACAGCAGCAGCAGTAGCGTATAGCGCTTGGTCCGGGGAAATATATGCACGCGTGAGCTCTCTCTCTCTCTCTCTCTCACCCCCTCTCAGATCCCGGGAATATTTTTCCCTCACTCGGAATTTTCGCCGAAATCATCGACTACTCTCTCGCAGAGCTCGGCCCAGGTCATCGACGCCGCGCTCTCGCCCCGCTCTCAAAAGGGAAAAGCGGAACGGGGGGAGAATATGTGTACGTGTGTGCGGGCATACGCGGGCTCCCATTGGTCTGGGCCTCGGGGGTGGCTCGCCCGCTGCAGTCATCGATTCGGCCAGTCATTGGTTGACTGCGGTGTTGCCGCTTCTCTCTCTCTCTCTCTCTCTTGCTCTTGCTTGCACTCGGCCGTATGTGCGCGCTACGTTGCCGCCACCACTACCACCGCCGCCATTTTGAATGATTCCGGGGGATCAATACGCGCGGGGTGCGGAAAAAATCCGACACCCCGTCCCACCGCCCTCTTGAATACCCTCGGCCGCTCCGCGTGTGTACGTGTGCGAGCGCTCGATTTCTCGGTAGCCGGATGCAACCGGCTACTACTACTACCCTCCCTACGTTCAGCGTGTGCATGCGCCCCCTCGTATATATTCAGGCAAGGCAAGGGTTGCGCGTGCACGTACGTATACGTATGTACAAGGGATGCTGCTACTGCTGCTGGTGCATATCTTCCGTTCCGTCCCTCGTTTCGTTCGTTCGTTAGAGAGGGAGAGAGCGTCGGACCCTTCGTTAAAGTCGCGCCGAGGGAAAAAAACACACGCGCGCCTCATACCGATTGCATCGGAGGGGGATGATTCTACTGCTGCAGCCGACGCTGCACTTGCCCCGGCGCGCATATTTGAAATCTCAGAGCCCTGGCTACTGCATACACACACACACACACATATATATATACATAGGCGTGCGTATAATGCAAGCAGGGAAAGGATTTACCCCGGGTTCGTTCGTTCCTTCCTTCGTTCGTTCCTGGTGCGAGAGAGAGAAATAGGAATTTCGAAATTGACCTCACCCTCTCTCGCTGCCCCGGGAAAGAGGGAGGAACGAATCATTCCCCTGGAGATCGAATGATTTCGCGCGCCGGTGCTGCCGCCGACGAATAATTGCAGCCGACGGCGAAAAGCCCAGGCGAGAAACGCGAGCGCGGGGGGGGGAGGGAGAATCATTTTTTCCTCCCCCGGAGTTTCATGATGGCGGACGCGCAATCAGGGGGTGGCTCTTGAAAATATAATGCCTGGATGCTACGTGGAAGAGGTGAGGGAGAGAGGCTTTTTGAACTCGCGCTAACGATGTTTCGTTGTACGTGAGCTTTTTCGATGATGATGATGATGGTGGTTCGACGGACCATAGGGGAGCTGGAATTTCGCGGATTTTTTCGCTGTTGCGAGGGAGAATTTCAGAAGAGAGTTTTTAGAGGGGAATTTGAAGGGTGGAAATGAATATGTTGGGAAGATTGGATTTTTCGAGTGGCATGATTGATAGGTTCGTCGATGATGTTGGGCGTGTGTTTTAGTTTTGTCAGTGTGGAAATGAATGTTATAAGTAAGAAAATGAAAAATATAAGTATCGGAATTAACGTGATTACGACTTTTGAACAAAAATTAGCTACTTTTAAGGAAAATGAGACTTAACGTATTAAGATAACTTGAAATGAACTTTTTATATACATGCATTTATGGTCTGATTGCTGGTACTTACATTTGGAACCGAGTTAACTGAAACAAGGACATAAGGCTTTCTTGGTAGCAACGACTTTTAGATCACATTTTTAGTTATTATGAATTTTAGCGCTTTTTTCATTTTCCCGCTTTTTTTCTTTAAATTTACGTTTAAAATCTAAAGTTTTCAAAACTTGTTAAAAATATACTTTAGTCATTTCTTTACAATTTACTTCGTAAACGTCTAAAGTGTTTCTTCTCCCCTCCGTTTCTTCCTTTGTTCCTTGACAACGTAGGTATATTTTTTTTAAGGCAATGCTTTTTTTCTTTTAATTTTGTTTCTCTCTTTTTTTGTGCTTTTTATAATTTTTTTTCTTTTTCTTTTTTTCGTTTCTTGAATGTTTTTTTTCTTAAGTTTCGTTCTTGAGTTACTTCTTGTTGTTTCCTTGTTCTTGAGCTCGTCGTTTGAAAATTTCGAAATGAGACACGTTTACTGCTTCCAAAAAGTTGTGAGTCGCTTGTATGTAAGAATCAGTTATTGTTATTTATTATTATTATTGTAGTGGTGGTTGTATTTATTCCGGCAAAATCAATAAAGTTGAGTTGTTCAGACTTTGTTTTTACAGACAGAAATCGGTGCGTGTTTTACAAACGGTAAAATTAATTTTTCAATGAAATAACTATGACAACACATAACAACACAGTGCGACGCGTCTGTAACAGAGAAGCAGAAAAACCCGAAGGTGTGTTAACGTCACTCTTGATGCTGCTCGCCTTGGCAAGCGGTAATCGGGAGTGAACGCAACACCCCTGTATTTGAATTTTCCGCCAAAAAATACGGTTTTGTATTAAATTAGTCGTTGAAAGTTCGGTTTTCCAAGTATTGAATATTTAATAAATTTATCGATCGGATTGGAAATTCGGAAAATCTTTGGACTCGCTTAAAATCGTTAATATTATATAAATAATTCTCATTATTATTATTTTTGTGATATTCAAGTGGTGAAGAACGCGTTGATTAAATATTATCATTATAATTAATTCAATTAGTATTTAATACTTTCAAAAGTTTAGTTTAATTATTAAGTTTGAATTAAGCATTGTTAATCCCATTATTTCTATCGATGACGTGGTATCATTAAAAAGCTCAGGAGTTTTGATGCGAAGGAATCAGCTTAATGACGGTTAATAGTCCAATGTGCTGATTATATCAATTGATGACTGACTTTTGATGACGATGCATAGGTAGCTTTAGTTTAAAACGATTATTGACTACTAAATAAACGGAAACGACAATAAAATTATAATACTATCTTAAGTAATTGGAGGTTACGAACAAAACACTCAAATCAAATCATCAGAAGATCAAGCTCTACAAGAGTGAGTTTTAGTAAAATAAAATAATGAGGCTTTAACAACCTTAAAAGTAAACAGAATTTGCAAAATTTGAAAACTACTCAAATTGTACCCTTAAAATTTCCAAAACCAGAACCCAAATAATTGAATACTAAACTTTAATAATCATTGCCTACAAAAATATCACTCTTAACTATTAAAGACTGGAAAAATCCCCAAAAAAGTAAGAACAAAATGTCCGGTAGCCCAAAGACGCGCCCCAGAAAAATCTTTTAAAAAAACGCCCCAACCCTGATAATCATGATTCACTATAATCATATTAACCCTCTCGACCCCATTACCTACCTCCATTGAAAAAAAAATTCGAAAGAAACCTGGAAAACCGTATAAAAAATCCTACGAAGCTTGGCACGACAAAATGGTGGCCGCGCGGCGTACAGCCAGCGCCGCTTGCGCTGCGGCGGTCGCATCATCATCCAAGTCAGCCATCATGATTCGACGTGTATCTTGCTGCAGTAGCAGCAGGGGCGGTGGTCGTTCTCTCCCTATCGTCGTCATCGTCATCATCATCTTGACGCCACCGTGTCCCGCCTCACGGGAGCGAAAAAGGAAAATCTCCTTGGAAGAAGGCTCTCTCTCTCTATCATCATGGCTCCTCAGAAGCATGCGACGACAGTGGTTGTGGTGGGAGGTGGGCACGTGACCATCTTCTCAGTAGACGAGTAGCGCGCGCATAGACGTAGATATACGTCTAGGCGGACGCGCGTGCGTGCCCCTCTCCTTTTCGTAGCGCCGGCAGCGCCGCTCTCCTTGCGTCCTCGCCCTGTAAGACGCGCGCCGGCTGTGCTCTCCTCCTCCTCCCAAAGCCGCCGCACCTCCCTCTTCTTTCCCTCTCCGCGTAGGAGAGTATGAGCTAGAGTGAGAGAGCTTTCCCGCGGCGAGAGAGAACTTTTCTCCAGCCACGTGTGTCGCGCGCCAGCCGCAGCTTCTCTCGTTCTTCCCGCCGGAATCCTCGTGGTGGCACGCCACTTCTTCTCTCTCTCCTTACTTGGCCCACCGCACAACTTCCGTATCTTCCTTCTCCTTTTTCGCGTCCCGCGAGTGGATTACGTCACAACCAAAGTACGTATGTATATACATGTATCTATATATAATATCAGCACACTTGTATACTAATAACTCGTCGAGCTTTCGGTCCTTCGCGCTTCAACTCCCGAGCTTGCACGTCCCGACTCTGCGAACACCGCGCGACGCGCATCCCAGCGACAAAGTCCCGCCGAATAAGACATTTTCCGATGTTCCCGCACACTTTTTCACCGCGACGCGGACACAATCTTTCTTAAACCGTTTTTTCTTTCGTTTTCCGAACAAAACCGAATTTTTCAAAGCTAAAAAACTCAAATAAACCGGGGATTTTCGTAACCTTTGATAGAGGCATTGCGAGCATCCCCGTGTCTGAGTAGCAACTGCGCCGTGGCCCCGTGCCGGGCACCCCCACCTCACCTCCTCACCTCGCGCGCTCGCTCGCCTCGCCGCCACCTCTCTCTCTCGCTCTCCCTCACTTCGTCTCTCTCTCTCTCTCTCGCTTCGTGTACAAGCCAGCCTGCCGCCAGCGCGCAACACACCACCACCGCAACCCTCTCTCTCTCTCTCTCTCTCTCGCTCGCTCGGTCCGCGCGCACATACGTCCATCCGTTCGTCCCCTCCCGCCCGCGCGTCCTCCTCGTTCTCTCTCTTACTCGTGTGTATATGTGTGCTCCTGCGGGGGTAGGGAGCCAAAACGATGCGTGCGTGTGTGCCCCCGCCGACGCATAGGCCGAATGTGCAACGCACCCGCGCTGCAGCCCGCGGTAGAGGAAGAGAGTGCGCTGCAGCCAAACGATAGAGCGGGGAAAGAGAGACGGAGGACGAGGACGACTACGACGACGGGGCAGAATGCCTGGACTGTACTGGATTATCCGTCTCTGTCGGGCTTTCGAGATAGTATGTGTGGGTGCACGTATATGTATACATGTGTATACACGTACACGTGGGTGTATTTGTGTATACGTGAGTATACGTGTGTGGTCATCCTGACGATCTGGACGATTTGGTACGAGGCTGTGGAGAGCGAGGGGGGGACGGTAATACACGCTCTCTCTCTCTCTCTCTCGTTCCCACTAGTGTATATGTGCGCGCGCTTGCACACTGCGTTTTCGATGCGTCGGGGCGCCTATATATTTATTATTCGCGCTCGCCCGCTGGCTGGCTGGTCAGCCGCGCAAAAGGCGGGGACTCGCGCGAGCTCACGCTCGTTCTCTCTCTCACACTCTCTCACATACCCATGTTTGCTTGCCACTCGCCCTGGCAATACCACCGCTCCCTCTCGTGTTTCCCTCTTTTTCCCCCCCCAACCCCTACTGCCGCGCCCGACGGCGTCATCGTCGTCATGAAAAAATGACGCTACCAGCCAGTAGAGAGAGGGTACAGGACGCGTGCCTGCTCAAAAAAATGACTTTTCCGCCGGCGCCAGCCCGATTCGCTGCATTTTTCGATTGGGGGATGGCACGCTGCTACCGTATAGGCTAACGCTGTTGGTATACACATACATTTCTATATATATGTATATATGAGCTATTTTGCACCTGAGACTTGTGGGAGGGAGAAAAATCATGCAATGTGTATATGTGTGCGTCGATGACGATGATTTTAAATGACGCTGGTGGGGAGGTTGAAAAGAGAGGGAAGTATATAGAGGAGCTGTTCGGCCGAAGCGCGAATCAATACCAAAATTAAACGCGCGCTTTTGGGGATCGTAATTTTCGATAGCGAACGCAGCGCTCGCCAACAGCAGCAGCAGCAGCAGCAGCGCCTCCCGATATATATATTAAATTGGATTTTGGGAGCGGCCTTTTCTTTCAAAGTTGCTTTTTTTCCTCTTTTTTTAATAAAACCGTAGGAGGGGAACGTGCTGAAGTTAACGATCGGTATCGGAACAATTGTATGAATACGAATAACTGTGGGAAATTTTAGGATTTTTGGGAATACTCCCAAATACTCCCGGTACCGTGTAAGGTTTATTAGATATAGTTGTAATATTGGATCATGATGTATTTAAAAAAATAATCTCTATAGAATTTTATATTTTATCAATATTTATTTATATCCGAATTGTAGACCGTTAAACATTTGTACAACAGAACCATAAACATTATAGAAAGTAATATATTGCAAAAGAGTAAATGCAGAGTCGCAGGGGCGCTATATGAAAGGCCTTTTTACGAGTCATAATACGCCAGTCATAGATATTCTTTTAGGATTGATCATTTCCCGAAAAATAAAATTTTATTTGCGCTGCGCATTATAGCCGGGGTTCTCTCTCCCTCCCTCTCTGCATTACCGGAAATGCACGCGCTTGCTATGGTTCGCGCGCATACCTGAAACGGCATCGGAAATTCTGAAACCGAGTATACTACAATAATCGTCGGGATTCTACGAGCTTTTTCTTGCTTTTTCCCCTCTCGGCAAGCCATGCATAATGCATTCTCGCAACATTCATTATTTCGATGATACAATGCTACGTGATGCGTTCTATCTCTCTCTCTCTCTCTCTCTCTCTCTCTCTCTCTCTCTCTCTTTTCCCCTACTTGTCCATAAAATGTTTATACATACGCTTTGTGCGTGAGAAAAGATTTTATTTCGCGTGAAAATAATGCTATTATTCTTTGTCATTGTCGGTTTAATATGCATGCTATGGTATTTAGCTGGAAATTGACGTGTCGAGGCCGTCACGTCAATCAATTAAAGAAGACGTATCTAGAGCATGGATTAGATATTAAAATTTTATCATTGAAATAGTCATAGAAATAGGAAAATACAGTAGTCTCGTTATACCGATCTTTTTCTACTTAATCGTGTAGGCGTTGTTCTATTGCGTGTAACTTGGATAATTTTTCTAGCATTAACAATTTACCAGTAGAAATAATTTAGAATTATCTTACGAGTGACAAAAATATAATTATTTATCTTATTAAACTTCCTTGCTTGAATTATTAAAATACCTACCAAGAAATATCAAAATAATACGCGCAAGTTTACGAGGGAAACAGAAATCTTCGTAAGCTAAACCTAAATTCCAAACCGTCCTTTAGCATCATTCACCCCAACGCACATATGTGCAAAGGGCGAGCTTACCAACTACACTACTTAAAAAATCGCTTTTCTATCATATCTTCTCTATTCTTTTCCCACTCGTCCGCAATCATTCACCAAAAGGTCTATACCTATGCACCATACCCTTCCAGAAACTACCCACCGACATCCAAGAATGCCTACCCTATGCATCCCTTCACACATACACACCCTTTCTCCCCCTCCCTCCCTCTCTCTCTCTCTCTCGCTCTCGCTCAAACTGATTTTCCAAAAGCGCGACGCGCCGTCGCATCGCCTATGCGCGACACGTAGACACCGCTCTCTCTCTCTCGCTCTCCCTTGGATTCGGCGCGACGGCAGCAGCAGCAGTGTTCTACACACGTGTGTCCTCTCTATCCTACATCTACACCTATACATATGTGTATATATATATATACATGTGTATACCACACAGAGACGCCATACGTTTCGAATCCTAGCCGCGCTGACCACAGTTGCGCGAGCAAGAGAGCGCTCGCCCCACGCCCTACGTTCTCTCTCTCTCTCTCTCTCTCTCTCACTCCCTATACGCGCGCCCGCGTGGTATCGTTCGCGTGCCTCGCTCGCTCGAATTCTCCAGCGTGGCATTCCTTCGCGCGAGCCTTTCGCCGGGGTGTACGTACATACATACATATATGGTTGGGTAGGCGCAGAAGGTGGTGGATTATTCTAGGGATCTTATTAGGACGGGTAAGGGAGATGCAAGAGGGAGAGAGAGAGTGGAGTTTGTTGGAGAGTAGGGTGAGAGAGAGAGGCATCGCGTGATAAGAGGAAAAGTGAGTATAGGGCAGGTGAAAGGGGAACGCCGATGCACGGAGGAGTGCGTGCTAGGAGGGTGCGAGAGTTTTCTTAGGAGTTTTGCTTCCGGGGCGGGGGTTGATTTTTTCGAGGAGGGGATTTAAAAATAATAGAAAGCTTGTTTTTTAATTGGGTTTGGTTTATTTTAGTCGAGGTTGGAAGAGAATTTCGTAAATGTTTATATCTATAGAAGGCGGAAAGTAAACAAATAGTTTAATCAATAACATTTGTAATTGTTGAAATAACTTTTTTATTTAATATTTTTTATGTAGGCAGAAAAGGAGTAATATTTTTAATAAAATTCATGCAAAAATCGAAGTTTTATGTTCATGATGATTCGATGTTGGGAGGTCATCGACCTTCGAAAAGCTCGTAAAAGCATTAATTGAAGAGCTTAAAATTTACAGTAAAAATTATTTTTTAGCTTCTCGTGTCATGATAAAATATATCAATGCAACTTTTTAATAATAACATGCATAATAATTATAAAACGAAAAATCATTTTTATAGTATAATTTTCTATATTTTGTTCCTTTAAAACCGTACAGAATTGAAATAATTACTATTATTATTATTATCTATTAAAATTAACTTTTCCTATATTTTATTACAATTATATTTTTCCACCTTTCATACAGAACCATTATATCCTACAACCACTTTATACAAGCTTTCGCATATGACTACATACACTCAAGAAACCAACACCACCATCATCATTATCAGCAGCAGTAGCATCACCAGCCGTCCCGTTGAACCTCCCGAAAAGAAGGCGTCAGAGCTCACTCGTCCCGGGTGTTTCTCTCTCTCTCTCTCATTCTCTATCTCTCTCGTATGCCAAGCGCAGCGCATCTCGCGATAAATCTCACTACAGCCTCGCGCGTCATTAACGCGCAAAAACATATCCATTAGGTCCTCTCCTCTTCTCTCCTCTCCTCTCCCTCGCTCACGCGCAGGCCCATAAGTATAACGCATAATGCGCTGGTGCTCGTAGGCCGGCGTTGCACCGCGCCTGGCTACTACTTCTCCCTCTCTCACCCTCTCATCCTCTCTCTCTCTCTCACACTGCACACATATATATATATATATATATATATACATATACGCAAGCGTGCGTGTGCCGTTATACACCCGAGGCGAGATTTTCAGGCGCGCGCTCGCATTACCGCGCGGACTATAGCGCTTTGCGCGCGCTTGCGAACGATCAATGATTGCCTCCCCTCCTCCCAACCCTCTTCCTCCTCCCTTCTCCCTCATGTGTGTATATGTGAGTATGTACGAGAGTGTGGGATAAAACTCCTAACACAAGTGTGTGTGTATGTATGTGCGAGCTAGAGATAATTAGATGCCTATCGGACACCCTCCTGCGTCCCCTCTCTAATTCGTGGATACGCGTGAGATAGATAGTGAGAATTTTAAAGGATTTTTTTTTTAGGATAAGGGGTGAGGGTTTTTTAAGGGGGAGGGGGGGAGTTTTTGATGATTTTTGCCAAGTGGGAGGGGCGAACAGAGGAGAAATGGTCATCGAAAAGGTAGTGGGGGAGCTCGCTTGAGCGCGGGTGGGTGTATTGATTTTATCGGGGCGTATTTATATGGAAAATGACTTCGCGGATGACTTGTAAATTATTTAAAACATATATGGTAGAGCTAGTTTTCAAAAGTATGGGAAATAGTGATAATAGCAACGAGACGCTGGAAGAATCGTTTTGCTCTCGTTCTAAACGATTTTACGAATTGCGATTCATACCGATACTCCAACTACAACAGCTTTTACGATATTTTTTCTTCTTTCAGCACTATTTTTTCTTGTAATTTCATCTACTTCCATTACTAATCATAAGATCTTTATATAGTTTCACATCATACAACGTTTCCCCCCTTTTCTCCGCAACTAAGTAACTTAACTATCTATTATTCGAACACTACATCTCTCCCAAAATTATCAAATAATTCCACGTCCCCATAATCCGACAATCGCGCCTATAACGATTATGCCATTCTCTCGCCCCGACATAAAATTCGCAATCATTCACATTAGCTCTACAAAACCCTTCCGCTATACGTACATCCTATACACCCAGCATCATCATCATCATCATCAGCGTTGGCGCTTCTTCTACATACATATATATATATATATATATATACACGCGTCACCCTCCTTTCGTGTTGCACTGCTCACCCAAGAATTCGACGCTATCCCCTAATCGAAAACCGGCCGCTCGGCAACTATACGAGGACACACATACATATAGAGAACAGTCGAAACCTTTATCGCTGCGTTAGACTCATGGCCGGCCGTTTCCTGGCTGTTCTCCCTCCGGCATGAGCCCATCGCAGCAGCAGCAGCAGCAGTAGCAGCTCTACTACCTAATAATTTTCCTAACCATTTCCTGGCGTGATTATCAGCGCGAACTGCTCGCTCTATGCCTCTGCAACGGGCCCATACATGTCTGTCAAATAAGCCATGTTTTACTATAAGGATATTGAAATGCGTATCCTTAGTCGCACCTATACTATATACTTATATTCGTACGTATGACCAATAAACGAGTTACGAGATTTGAATGACCTATGACCAAAAGTGTGTGTATTTATCGGTACAGTGGTATCGAAAATTCTCGCGCCGCGTTATCGTAAAGCTTCCGCGCATGCTACTGGTGAACAATGGCCGAATTAACGTCCGACGAGATAGCGTTCGTTCTCGGTTCAGGGATGAAACGATCTCTTCCTCTCTCTCTCTCTCTCCCCTCGTTAATATACGTACATACACGTCGTATATAAATATACCCTCTCAGTTGCGTTCTCCCTTTCGTGAAAATTCCAAGCGACAAAGAAGAAGAAGAAAAAAAAACGTAGAGAAACAACGCAGCGGGACGCACACGCGCGGAAACGGAAGGAACGTGTGTGTATGCAGGCACACCCCTTGCGAAATCCAATTTTTGTCATTCCGTCTCTCAAGCTGCGGTCCGTATGCAAATTTTAGGAACGGGCATTGTAGACGTGGATATACGCTTCTCTCCCCTTCTCAAATGGACACAAAAAATCCAGGTCAAACTTTACGCGCTCTCATCCGGTTACTCTCTGACGTGATTTTTATTTTCTCGTCCGATCGCTGTCCGTGTACCTATATATATATATATATACATTATATATACACGCACGCGTATACGTACGAACAAAAAGCCCGTACGTAGCAGTAGCAGCAGGCGAGCGTATATAGACACGTGTTATACTGATGCCATTCACGCGGGGCATCATCAAGCGAGTGAGCGAGCGCGTAACGGTCGCCAGTGACGCCCTTAAGACAATCGATACAATTACGTGCGAGCGCGCGCGCACATGCCGTTGTAGGTATTATATACGTACGCTGCTGCTGCTGCTGCTGACCGCGTGTAGTGAGCGCCAGTCGCTCGATGATGATCCGAGCGAGTGAAGGTACAGCCGCTTTGTGTGGAAAGTGAGAGAGAGAGAGAGAGAGATGGGAAGTGGGTCTTTTAAGGTGAGGCGAGTTCCGGTGGTCTTGACTTTTGGCTTTTGCTTTGTGAAGTGAGAAGAGGTTGAACAGAAGTGGGGTATCGGTAAACAGGGTGATTGGGATATGGGGAATTGAAGTGGTATATGTGGTCATTTTAGAGTAGGGGTGAAATGGTTTTAAGAAATTAAACTTAATATTTTTGCAGAATATATTAGAAAAAATTAAAAGACATATTGAGCTACCTTTGTTAGTAATAAGTTATATTACAAATAATCTTTAATCATACTTAAATATTAACAAAATTATCAAACGTTTGCATCACCACACGAAATAATAAATCTCTCTTCTTCTTCCAACCGTCATTCTCATACACGTACCAATTATCTTCCTCGAATTTATGCATTCGCAAAAACAGAAAAAAATCGCGTTTTCAACAACGGGTCGTGCATTGTTCCATCACCAAGAAGAACAAAAAACAAACAACAGCCGCAGACATTTAAAACCAACATTTGCCTTAGCTAAGAAGACGAGTCTTCCTCTTCCTTTGCCGTTTCTTTTTTGTCACCCCCTCGCGCACGTTTTTACCCCCAGTCTGCGTCTCGCCTCTTAGCTTTATAGAGAACCGTGGTTTGCCATCCTCTTGCACAATAGTCTAGAGCCTAGAAAAGAGAGAGGCGCGCGTTGTGCAAGAGAGAATGAAAGGGAAGAATGGGAAGAAGAATCTAGTGTTCCATAGACAAGGGAGAGAGAGAGTGAGAGAGAAGGGCGGTGACGACGACATCGCGCGTTTCTTCTCGCTCGCTTTTGTGCGAAAAGCTCTCATTAGACGAAATAGCGAACTAACTGAATGAATGGATATAGATATATAGGTGTATATAGCTATTTTTAGAGTGCAAGACCAAAAAGTATCTGCCCTGCTGAACTAGTTTTGGCTAAAGGGATTGTCTATTCAGGTTTACCAAAATGAAAAAGAATAAGGGGTGGGATGCAACACATAGGCCTTCCCGTTTTTTGTATCTTAGAAATGTCGTTTTAGGGGTACAATGAACTGAACAGAGAGATTTTTATTTCGACGGCTGTCATCAATGGGTATACCAAGTTTCTCTTACTGTAGGCTGTGTGAATAGCTGCGATTGTCATTCAAAACACGCTTAGCACTAGCTGGCCTCTAAGAAGATAAATTAGCTCTTCTGCGCCAGACTAAAGTATAAAGCTAAAATTTACCTCATCCAACTACCTCAACTCCAGCAACCGTATAAAACAAACATCCATACCATCGATACCCATCCACTTTTCCATCATTTTTTTCAACCGCTTCAAACGTATCAACCATGTACTACTCGCTACATACAAGGGGTCCACGTTCTATAACAACACGACTATAACAATGCATGCGGCTCTCGCGTGATGTGCGTCGGTTGACCAATCGTCCCTGATTTTTTGCCTAGCCATTCGCGTTCCTCGTATAGTATAGCCAGCTGTGCTCCATACACACACACACACGTATATACGTGCGTATCTCTATTCATGCAAATTGCGACACGCAGAAGGGACGGGCCACTATGGCAGTGGTATGTACATATATATATAGATGCCGCGAGACAAAAAGGCGAAGGTGAAGCTAGCGCGAAATTCTCTGCCCGCGGGGCATAGGCACATATAGTGAGCACAGGCTGTTACGAATAGCCCCGCTATATATACTGGCATGGTATGGACGAAGAGGATATAGCTTTGCCGCGGTGTATAGTGGCCCGCGCGTTTGACCATACTCCAGGTGCTATGGTAATTGTGGATGTATAAGGACCGACGATGCTCTCGCTGCTGCGCTTATATATAGGTGTGGATGGTGATTTTGTCGCGTGCGATATGTAATATAACGGGGATGTGGTGCGGGTAAAGAGTGGTGAGGATAAAGATTTGGTATTAGTAGGTTAGGGATAATTGGGTATTGATATAGATGTTGATTAGGAAAATAATTCGGATGCGTTGTTTTTTAAGATCGTAAAAACTGGATAAGCATTCTTCGGTATCTCTGAATTTTCTTATGTTTTGTTTACACTACCCATCACCATTTATTATTTTTGCTTTTACAAACGTTCAAGTAAGGATTGCGAACATCGATGTTATTATAAATTGAAACCCAATGGTCAAAATAATAAGAAGTCAAACTCTCAAGAGACAGCGATAACGAGAATCCTTTAACCTCGTGAAAAAGGAAGCCTGCAAAAGAAGGAACGCACCTTGTCGCAATTCAAGAATCCTTCTCCACTCGACCGTCGCCTCTTCCTCTTCCTCTTTCGTCGAACACTTCTCGGACCTGCCGCGTCCTCTTTCTTACTCTCTCATCGAGCAAAGAAAAAGGCCGACACCCTCTTGGCTAGTCGCCTAATGATCGCGCGCGAGAAAAGGCAAAAGGGTCGGGGGGGTAATTAGTAAAAACAAAGGACCACCTCAAAATGGCAGCCGACGACGAGAAAGAGCGAGCGAGCAAGCCTGCAGGACGATAAAGAAATTTAAAAGAGAGAGAGAGAGAGAGACGGTATAAGAGAGAAGTGCCGGACGATAAAATCTAAATGAGAAAGTAATCCCTCGTTTTCTCGGGGCCTGCGAGAGAGAGAGAGAGAGAGAGAGAGAGAGAGAGAGAGAGAAAGAGAGAGAGAGAGAGAGCGCGAAGGAGAGAAAGAGGGAACAAGACGCGCCGTTAGTTTTACGTGGGTGCAGATCTATATCGCGCCAAGCGGACGCTCAGTATACGCGTAGGAGGCGAGTGGAAAGTAGTCGCTCGGGGAGTTTTTTCACAGCCTAGGTATGTATATACCTATATACATATATACATATATATATATGTATGCATGAATGTATGCATGTATGCGCGTTCGTGCGAGTATGGTTTGAAAACGTTTCGGGTTCTTGCAGCGGGTAGTTGTTTTGCGGTACGCAGATGGAGAGGATAATGGAAAATGGATTTGGAAAGTTGGCCAAGCGCTGTTTTGAGATTCCTGAGGTCAAACATATAATAGGCGTATATGTATTTGAGATTTGTTTCGTGTAATATAGAAAAATTATGCGAAACGGTGAATAAATTTTATGAGGTTATCGTTTGTTATATGATTGAATATTTTTTATGACAAATAAACAAGTAGAATAAACAGAGGAAGTGGTTAAATATCTGTTGGATGATTTTTTCGATATTTTATTTCGATTTATTAATATTTGTAACGTGAAATTTGCCATTACAGGAGCTCGAAATGTTATGATATTCGTTTCGCCTGAAGAACAACGCGGGCATGGATTGAATATTGGAAGAGTCGATTAAGCTTCGGATATTCACCCTATAAACCCTCAACTATCAAATCTGTTACTACTGAACTCTATATCTGATATCTCAAACAATCTACAGCTTCATGAATATTATTCCTCAAATCTTACGGACCGTGTCGAAATTATTTCCCAACGAATTGTTTACTTATTATAAATTCTGAACTAACATTTTAACCCTTAAAAACCTTAAACGTAGTTGTTATCCCTAACAATATTCTTCATAAAAATAATTTTGAAATCCAACACATAATAAAAGTAAATTAATCGCGATTTCCAAACACACATACTTCAGCAGTTTAGAAAAAAGAAACATTCTTTTATAAACCACCACAAATATTCCATTAAAAAAATCTCTAATCCCCAAATAAAAGTCATATATTATACACACAAATCATTCAAGCAACCTTTCGAAAATTTTCATTCTCATCAGTCGGAAAGAGCACGAAACCTGCCGCTTGCAAAAGCCTCTCGCGCGTACTGCACGAAGGGTCAACCACCGTCCACCCCTTCGTTGCATCGGGCTGTACAGAGAGAGAGTGCGAGAGAGAGTGCGAGAACCCCCCTTTCGAAATCTCTCCACCACTGCCAACCGGCGCTTGAAAACGCATCCTTCTCTTCCCCTTCTCCTCTCACCCCCCCCAAAAAAAAAATCCACCCTCCACGATTTTATTGTTTTCATTCGATTAGCCCCTACCGTCCCTCTCTTCTCTGCCCCGAACTTCGTACTCGCGAACTTGCGCGCGCGCGCGCGCGAGTATTATTTTCTCGCCTACTCTCCGGCGTTGCCGCCGCTTCTGCTGCTGCTGCTGCTACTGCTGCTGGCGGGTTCGGGCAATCGATACTTCGGCTGCGGGGCTCGCGGGAAAGCTGCGTTAAAGCATTGTGTGAGTGTATATATATATATGTATGTGTGTGGATGCATGCAGGCGAGTGCACGCACGCGTGCGCGCCGCCCACGAGCGAACGAGCGGGCGAATTTAGGTGCCATGACCTACGACGACGACGACGACCGAGGGTGATCGTTTATTAAAGATAGGATCGCGCGCGCGCGCGCGAGCCTCGAGTGCACGCACGCGCGCCGCACGTTGTTTTGTTGAGGGGTTTTCAGCATTCTTTTGGTAGGGTGGGGGTAGTTTTTAGGTAGAATTTTTTATTTTTTTTTTATTTTTTTAAAAATGCTGATTTTTTTGTAAGGAGTTGAAAATTTTTTTTTTTTTTGTTTTTCTATTCATGTAAGAGATATGTGGTTTATATTTTTGTAGTTTAGTTTATAAAATGCTTGCAACTTAACAGTTACATGTATTTTTGAAGTGTAGCGTTACTTTTTGAATGTTTAGGATTATGCAAATATAATTCGTACATCTTTTTTTTTAAGACAGACAAAAACGTGTCTAAAAGACTAACGTATTTTAATAAAACTCTGTATAATTAACTCAGTTATAAGCTTCGATTTTAAAGATGTGTGTGTGTGTGTGTTGTGTGTGTGTGTGTGTGTGTGTGTGTGTGTGTGTGTTGTGTGTGTGTGTGTGTATACGAGTATATAGGTATATGATGATAAAATACGATACAGTCGTACATTCGATATTCTATTATAATCCAAAATATGTACATTTGCATAAAATATATTTTAAAATAATTCTTAACTTTGGAATCAGGATGCGAAAAGATTCTTAATATTTTACGAAAGATTATCCTTCGTATAATTTCATCGAGGAAATTGCGTGTACTTTATATAGACGGTAAATTCTACAAATAATTTGTACGATTCGCACTCATGCAAAGTTTATAGCCTGCGTTTGCTTTGTGAAATTGAAAACTACGCATTTCACGTGATTCGCTTGTGATTTCCGAGCAGGCTCAAAAGCATCGATTTTAAAATCATTTTTAAAATAAACATTTTGTCGAAATTCCAATTTTAGTGTCTCTACTTTCAAAGCGATATCTCCATTTTTTTTTTGTTTCATATATGTGAAAAATAACGAGTATTATTTATTTCATAAAATTTATTTCAATATATCCCGATAAAATCGATACTTTTTGTTATTGTGAAAAATCTAAATAACACAGTGTTCGTGGTAAAATCGAAAAAATACTCGGATATTCGCATATTCCAGATAAATAAAACTTTGCGACATTATTTTAAAATACTTTTAAAAAATACAACTATACCCACATTTATCCCACAATTTACATTAACATCCATTTCACCAACCAAAATACCACCCATGCTCACACACATACCCAACCTCCAACAAAAAAAAAATCTCGTTAGTGACAAAGCTCTCGCGCAACCGCGTATTCAAACAACATCTCCACTCCCCGTTCACGTTCATATGTATGTATATATATATATATACGCACATGCGTTTCCTTTTTAACAAGCTAATTGCAGGTCTTGCTGCGCATCGCGTGCGCGTAACTGCCTCGCGCGCCGTCTTTAAACATCGCCGCTGAGGCGCACGCGCGGCAATATGGCATCGCGAAATGACAGCTTGAGCGCGCGGCCTTTAACGAGGCCCTTTAAAGAATCTTCGGGGAAAAAAAATCGTGGGGCTTTCTTTGTACCTTCCGGCCTTGACTCAAGTGGGCGACGCCGATGGTTATAATGTCATCGAAAAATGGACGACACGACCTTCGGTGTATTGTGCTAGTGTATGTATAGTTTTGTAATGCGCGCGCTTCCGTGAAATATTTTCGGGCGAGGTAGAGGATGCGTGACAGTATTTCGTGACTTCCTTCCAGGTTTCGTAGGAATGGGAGATTTTTGATGATTTTTTTTTTGCAAGTTGCGAAGGTCGTGAAGGTATAGAATCGTGCAGTGTATTGTTTGTAAAGGGAGCTTTCAAATTAGGTTTTATAAATTTGTATAAGTTGTGATGAATGAAACGTGTCTTACAGTATGTAATAAATATAATTTATAAAATTTTTTTTTAATAGTATTTACAGTACTAAGAAATTATTGCTAATTATAAAGAATTTGAGGATATATTAAATTTTGATAACAAGAATTATTCATTGACACAATATTTTTAGCTGATCACTTGAGTTTTATTTATTGATTGGCTTGAAACTTTAAAATTAATAAGATTTTAAAATATCACTAAACCGAACAATTGAAGAGACTTGCTGATATTTCACAATTGTCTGGGTGTGTATACGTGTTTTCGACGGACACTGTACCTATCTGTACTTACACATTATTTCCAATACCCTTTCAAAAGATTTGTACGTTACGTAATCCTTCAGTTACTTTAGTTCCCATGGTTTCATAATGCAATTTCTTACGCACTGATATTCAAAACTGCGCTTTGTTATGGACTCACGCAAGATTTTCAGATTTCATTTTCTGACTAGTCAATGGGCTCGTATTGAATGACACGAAAAAATCGCATTGTGTACAGTTGCACGCGCATCAGCATTCATAAATAATTATTATACTTTGATTTATCCCCTTTAAAAACATGTTTTCCGGTTATTTAAATTCAAATTAACATTCCTCTAACTTGTAATATCTAATACTTATGACAAAATATCCATCTCATACATTAAAAATAAAAAACAAAATAAGTTATGATATTAAATCAAAAGTACAATATAAGCAACATTTTAAATTCTCTCAAATGCGACAAAACTTTTTCATCCACAAATCAAACTAATTCTGATAGTATCACAATCTACTATAATAACTAGGACAGTTTTAAAACTTGACACAAAAACGGCAACAAAAATTCATCTTCGTCAGTGGTTCGTCCAAACTTCCCCAATGAAATAACCTCTCTCTCTCTCTCTCTCTTTCTCCCTCTTTCTCTCCGGTGTAATCCACTAAAACCTTCCGACAAAAAGACCTCATCAGGCGCCTAAAAGTCTCCGCACGGAGAACGAAAAGCGCGAGCGAACGCTGGCAAGATACCGAAACTCGGTAAAACTCTGCTCGGCGCTCGAAAGAAAAAAAAAACGAGAAGAATGAAGAAAAGATACGCGGGAGTCCAGCTAATCCCTTCGTACTCGCGCTGCTAATTGGCGCGTAGAGAGAGCAAGCAAGAGAGAAAAAGACAGCCACATGGGCCGAGGAAGAGAGAGAAAGAGAGGCGCCCGCAATATTTCACTCGCGAGTTGCTCTTATCGCTCCCGACGTCTTGGTTATAATGAAATTTCCGCGGAGAAGAAGAAGAAGAAGAAGAAGAAGAAGCTCGGCAAGTAGAAGAAGAAGAAGAAGAAGAGGAAGAAAGTTTCGTAAAAGTGCGCGGTACGCGTGCGCGAAGAGATGGGCGACACAAAGGCCGAGATTTAAGGGCATAATAAATCGGCCACTGCGAGGAGACGAGAGAAAAGAATATATCCTGAGCAAGCCAGCCCGCGGAATAGGATAGGATAGGATCGCCCGCTCGAATGAACACAATGCGCTGGGGAGTCGCGGGATGTTTTTATCGCGCGCGCGCGCGAGCGGGATAGAGTCGTGAAAAAGGAGGATATTGTGCTTGATGGAGGAGTTATGGCTCGTAAGTGTCGTTCGTTTGCCTTTTTCTTTTGTCTATAGGTTATGGGAGAGTTTTCTACACTGCAAGGATGTATTGTTTTTTTTTACGAACAACTTTGTTGCAGATATTACGCACGTTTTGTTGGTTCAACTTATCCGATGTTTGCAAAGTTGGATTTGTGAATACATTTTAAATATATCTTCAAATGTAGAAGGCGATTGAAAAGTACATTTCAATATACAAATACGTATATAATTTTATTTTATTATTATAATTATATTAATTATGTATTTTATTAAAAAATGATGTAGCGATGTTTCGAAATATTTCTGCAAAATAAGTAATCATTCGTAATGAAAGTAGAATAAATGTGAGTTCAATCGAATTTAGTATACACACGTTATTTGTTTTTGCTTTAGTTGGAAGAGAATAATTATTTAATGTTGGTCCAATACCTCGTACAAATGCATTGTATAAATTAAATTGCATATTATACTGATTTTCTGATTTATATTTTGTGATTTATGTTCGTAAAGAGTTTAGCATACGAATTAATCCGATGCATCAAAGAAATGTTTATATTATAATAATGCGCATTATAAATTCAGATAATCTAAAGAATTTAAATTTCGTACGTTTCCTGCCTCCTATCTGTGATGGCAAAAATAATATTGCTATACTAATTAAAGGAATCGAATTACTCCCACTAAAAGCATTTATTATCTTAAAAAAATGTAATTTTGTAATGAAGGTTCAAATGTTAACAAATAATGGATGAACGAAGCATAATATGAACGGCACTCTCCTAATTTTAATATTTTAAATTGTAAACAAATAAACTATAATTTCAGAAGAGAAGTTCAAACATTTTTTTTTCTTTTCATTCACAAAACTCAAAAGCCCGCTTAGTAAATTGTACACATCAGCTTCCAAATACTTCTTCCAGATAAAAATTGCCACACCATCAACACTAAAAAAAAATCTTTACCACGCCACCCTCGACGCTACACACCCACTTCCATCCCCATACAAAGGAAAGAAAAATGGAGGCCTACACCCGTTCCCCCCCCCCTCTCTAACTCTCTCAGATAATGAAATCGTAGGTCGTCCTACTCTCGCCTCGAGAAAGAGCAAACGCGCGCTCGGGCTACTCTTCGCTCCCCGTGCGCGAATCGGAAGAAAAGGGGGTAGTCGGTTTTTAATTGAAAGCGAAGCCCGTGGATTTTTAATTAAGAAAATTCAAGATCGAGAGTCCGTATCCTATCGCGCCTCGAAGGCTCCTCAAACAGTTTTATAATTGATTTCATTTTCATTTATTTTAGCGAGAAAGAGAGAGAGAGAGAGAGAGAGTGAGAGGTGAGGGCCAAGCCATCCACTTGCCCGCAATCAATTTAATGTTTTAATTAAGAGAGAGAAGAGAGGAGGAAGAGTAAGAGAGTATCTGTGAAAAATTAGATTTTCCATCGCGATCGAGAGCAGAAGAGAGCGAGAGAGAGAGAGGAAGAGAGAAATGACGGGAACGATGGTGCAGAGCGACTTGCTTCGAGAGTTCTGTCTGTTTCTACTTTTTGCACCGACGATGGTCGAGTGTATATGTTACGTTTCTGGTTCTTGGAAAAGACTAGGAAATAGGTACGTTTGATTTGTGAAATGTTATTTCATTTAATCTGTATGTCCAATAAATACTTTTACTAAAAATAGTTAATTTTTTAGTATATCCGAGCGGTGACCAACTTGTTACGATGGATATATTGCTGATCTACGAGTAATAAAAGTAAATATTACAAGCTGAAAATATTACTTAGAGCAATAAAAACATGACTTACAAACGTTAATTAATAAATTTAGCAAAGTACGAACATAATAACTACAAAATACGATTCATGAGTCAACCTCAACCGTATACCCTATCAGATTATCAAGAAGAAAATATATTTCGTACAAAAAGTCATCGTCTCATTTTAACTCGAACCGGAAATATGAAAAAAGAGTAATAGCATCAGCCCCTCACGTGCCTCCTCGACGTTTTTAGAAGCGACGATAATGCTTTCTTATATAAAATATATCGAGAACAGGAGAGCGAGAGAGATAAAGAGAGAGAAAGAGAATGATATTAATTGGGGTCATCGTTGCAACTCTGCCAAATGCAAGTATACGTCGGCGCTATCCGAGTCCCGAGGGCTCTCCGCTATTTTTGTATTTTTCAAATAGACTGCATTATCTTTTCGTGCCAAATTATATTTTCTAGATCTTCGTCCGTCGGCATGCACACGCGTTGCACGCGCGTCTAATTGATGTATTTTTTGCATTAAAGCTGAAATCTTTACGACCGCTTGCCGCGCGCGAGCATAATTCAATTTCGGCTGACCGGCTAGACGACGTTTATTTGGCAAATGGAATACAAATACCTTGTACAAGTTCTACGAAGTCGACGCGAGCATGTTTAAAAAACAAATGGTAGATTTTTGTCGATACGGATATTACGATTCGCGGAGGTCACGCGGTTATGATTCTTTGTATAATTTTAAACGTAAAAATAGTATATTTTCTGATAAAAATTTCTTTATTGATACTTAAGACTAATGATATTATTTGTCCATATAATTAGCTCGTAAAAATACCTATACATTTCCTTAAAAGGAAGAAACAAGAAAAATGGAAATAAAAATGTTTTACATTAATTACACATAGTAAACAGCAGTTCCACAAGCCTATTACATATTGTATCCACCAAACCCTCAAAAACTCAATAATGCCCAAAAAAAAAAAAAAAAATTGCGTCACTCTATCGCATACTCGACCGCGCCTCTAAACGCTATACTCTCTCTCTGGCCGGACAATCGATGCACCAATGCCACTTGAAATAATCCAACCTTGAACGATCCCTGCCTCCTCGTCCTCCCCTCCCTCCTCTTCTTCTTCCCCGCGAGACCCTGACACCACGCGAGCGACTACCTCTATACCTCCTCCTCCTCTTCTTCTCTCCCTACAAACATTCTATATACCTATAGACTTGGCAAAACTTCTTCGGGAAAAATCCTCGGCTATTCTCGCAGACTTGCGCAATGCATGAGAGATCGAAAGAGTGCGAATGGCGAGCACGAGTGCATATATACGTAAAAATATTTACCCCTACGCCATGCTGCTATATATACTGGCTGCTGCGCTTATTTGGACATATTTGTTTACATCGCGATCGCAGCGCACGTAATAAGCGCGAGCCGGGATACGAGTGAGCGAGAGAGAGAGAGAGAGAGAAAGGGGTTTACTTTGGGCAAATACATGCGTAATGCATTTAATCGAGACGCATTAAATTGGCCGTTTTTTATTTTCGCGTCTTCCATTGTTACCGAGGAGAGCCCGAGGTGAAGTATATATGCATTTGTGTATGTGTGTGTGCATTATAAGCTGTATGTATGTATGCATGTGCTTGGCGAGCGAGTATGTTTGACTTTCATTTTATCGGGGAATATTATTGTTGCTGTTGTTATTGTTGTTGCGCATGATTGTTTAATAGCGGCCATTGTTACGGAAGAGGTGAAAAAATTCGCGTTTGTTCGCGATTGTGAATTCACATAGAAATTAATCGATAATATAGCAAAAGTTTGATGAAAAGCATAGTTTTTTTTAGGTAAGATAATACATATATATGTGTACATAATTGTCAATTTATATTGTATCTTTGTAATGTTCGCCTCGCTAATTATAGTATGATACCGCTATTTTCTCAAAATTAATTTGCAAAAGCTTTTAATGAGATATTACGGTTATATTATTAATATACTTAGTGAAGTTGTAGAGAAAAAAAGAGTTAAAACTAGAAGATTATTATCGGGTAAGTTAATTAACAATATTGCTATAAATTAATTAAAAATTAGATAACCTTATTAAGCACTTTAAATTATTATGCGATATCCTTCTATATTTATTGATTTGCATATTATATGAGCACACGAAATACGGCCAGGGAAATCAATAATTTACAATAGCAATTTAAAATATGCATGATACCATGCAGCTATGACTATGTTAGTTACATGTGCGCATTAATGCGCCCTGTATTATTGAAGGAAAATCAGATCCTTTGTGAGATGTATACAAAATGCATGAAATTAAGTGGACAGCGTGTGGACCATCAATTTTTCATAAGATAATTCTTTGAAAAATGCTGATAATATTTTCCTCGATGATCAACTTGCTACACATATATAAGTATCATCATTTTGCGAAAATCTCATATATATATTTGCGGCATGAGAACCAAGCTCAAAGTCATTTTTTTCGGCCAAAATTCGAATGGTTGCATAATGTTTGCCTGATTGATAAATCAACATTCAACATTTACCCTAGTTATTCGGGTGATATAAACGATCTGCCAAATGTCAATCGAAACAGACGAGTTGTAAAATTTACAAAACAAGCGAATTTCCACGTGATTTTTCTTCTCTTTATATTTTTCTCATTAATATCCGAAAAAAGATGCAGTTATATTTACATTGTAAAAATTCAGTAAATAATTTTCGTAAAAATTGAGGGTAAAATGACGGGTAGCGATAATTTCGCATGGTCCATTATTTGACTTTAATTGGTCAATTCATAGACTGATGTTTACGCTACGTAAATAGGAGCAAGCGCATTCAATAAGTCAAAATGACATTTCAGAAATAATAGATCCAGGTAATTTACTAATAATCATCACAATACTCCATCAAATAAAAGCATTTTTCTTCCTATATAACAATGAAAACATTTCCTCTTATATAAAACATTAATAAAATTAAAAAAACTCCACGCACATTCACGCATAGAATTGGCAAAAAACCAACGGCACCTTAGCTACCGCTTATTGAACTTATAACCAAACTTTCGCATTCTTAATCGATGACTAACCCTCCCCTCTCTTCTACCTTAAAGTTCAACTCGATTGTCGAAACTCTATTTCTCGCGTCTTATGCAAGCCATCACAGATGCATTTTTGGCCTCGCGAACAAAAATGTTTGTTTTAACGGCCCGCTCGCGTGCCCCCCACAGCCTTGACTGCGCTCGCAAAATTAGAACTTTCCGATCGCCGCACACATATATATATATACATATATACATACGCGAGAAATTTCCGTACGCGCGTAGAGAGAGGGAGAGAGAGAGAGAGAACGCGTCTAATTTACCGTGTCGCGTCG
Source organism: Torymus texanus (assembly GCA_036873485.1). NCBI lineage: Eukaryota > Metazoa > Arthropoda > Insecta > Hymenoptera > Torymidae > Torymus > Torymus texanus. The sequence goes on from JAYJLV010000056.1 coordinate 17,078,199, forward strand.
CGCGCCGTAAATTATATATCGCCCCGGCGTCAGCGGCCGCGCCGCGGTGGCGGCCCAGCGAACTCTCCCCTTTCGCGTATATAGCAGCAGTGGTGGTGGTGGCGGTGGTGGTACGGATGTGTCGCCGTCGTGTGTCCTGCGTGATATGCCATCCGATGTATACAGCGTAGCATGGGCCGCAGCGAGTGTGTGGGCGGGGAAAAAGCAAGGGATGCGATGCTGGGATATATATACATATACGCGTGTTAGGGAGATGTAGGCTTTTGAATGGAGTTTAGAAGAAACGGTTGAGGTACATTGTTGGAGGAGAGTAGAGGAAAGGAGAGTATAGTGGTTTGGAAAGTAGTGGATGATTTGGTGTATCAAATGTACTCATGGCTGTTGGGATGTAATATTTATTTTTGATTTTGATGTATTTATAATTATTACATAGATTTTTGAATGCATTTTAATTCAAATACAATTGTAAATATAAGGAAATATAATATTATGAAATTTCGAAATTAACAAGTACGTTTCACATCGTATAAGAAAATAGTTATAAATTTTAATGTTTTAAAAAAAAATTCTTAATCAAAAACATAATTTATTATTACCCTTACTTCGTGTAAACGCATATTTGGAATTAAATTTTATTATTAGAATTCATTGTTCATCTATTTTAATAATAATATTCCAATTGTTTCGAATATGTATATAATTTCGTTTTCGACGTTAGCCTCAATAACGTCCGCTGTTCCGAGAAGACATATAAATTGCAATAGTCCAAACTAAACAGCCATTGTTATTATTGATCACATTTACATTTCTACCTAACGGCATCACCTTAAAAAATTCATAAAAAATAACAAATTAATGTTATAATTCACTTTACTACACCGAATAGGTACATTCTTTCCGCAACACTTTACTACACAGACCCAAATGCAAAAAAAAATCCCATCCATTATAAACCAACCAGATAACAAAAACCACGACTGCCCATCCGAACCACGTTTCCCTACTGGTCCGATAAGTGGAAAGCCACGTATGCTCGGCCATCGCCGTCGTCGTCGTCATGTATAGGAAAAGGAACGGAAAGAGCGCAAGCGACCAGCGACGAAAAGAGAGCCTCGCGCAGTCCCGGCAAATTGCCAGGAGAGAGAATGCGCGTCGGCCGTTTTCTTATGAAAAAATAAATGCGCGTGCTGTCTTAAAATACATCGGGGGATTTAAGGCGAGAAATTTGTGCTTTTGCGCGTGATTTTGACTGGCCGGCTAAAATTAATCGCGAGCGTTGCGATTGTGGCTATTTGATTTGATGGCCCGTAGTGTTTTAATTCATCTCCGGCTATTTCGGTTTATGAATTGGGTCTTTAGGCGATGATCGTACGTTGTGTCATTAGTTCTAGTGATAATATAATAAATTTCGTTGGGGTATGGTCCTTTATATGTGTGATTAAATGAACGCCATGAGGTACATTTGCCTGTTGTTGTTATAACATTTTAAGATATAAAAAAATGTTGTTTCATTCATTTAATTATAACATACGTATACAATTTACCTTAACAAACGTGTATATACAATTTGTTCGGAAAATGTATGTCTCTCTATACGCTATCGGTGAAATTCTGAACCAAAAGTTCCTTTACCATTTTTTGATATGACTAGTAGTTTTTGCATAATTTATCAAAATTGATTATTTTGAATAGGAATTGTATATCTATAGATATTGTATTATTAATATAGATATACAATTTCTATACAAAATAAAAAATTTTGACACCTTATTTATAAACAAACTATTTGTCATATATACGAGAGCCATGCATTTTTTAAATAAGATGTATACGTTTTTAAAAGTTTGATCAAACGTATCATAACAACATTATAAATAACACATTCTATATTATTTAAGTATTTATCTTCCCACCGCTACATTTCTTTCCCCTCGTCGTTACTACCCTATTACACACCCAAGATGTAGAAAAAGAAAGGCTCAACGGAAAGAAACCTCTTCCATCACGCGAAAGATCCCCGTGGCGCTATATCTGCGCTAATGGAAGCTTTAAAAACTCTGCTGTGGGGGCGGAGAGCAGTATGAAATTTCAGTTTCTCACGTCCCTCGGGTGTAAGAAATGTGGGAAAGGTCGTGGTAAATAAGGAATGATGGTAATGGGAGGGTGCCGAAGAAGATATAGCTCGACGTAATATTTGGTATTTAGATTCGCCTGGTGTCCATTGTGTTCGCTGGCGGCTTCTTTTAATGGATGAGGAGAGCGATTGGGAGCAGTGGTAAGTGACATGTTTTGAGTGTTGGATGTAAAATTGTTTCTTTTTAGTTTTTGTTTATATACAGGATTTGGTTAATAAATTAGTGTTAATAGAGGTAAGGAAAGTGGTTGTAGTAATTCATTAATGCATCGATAGGAAAATGCAAAAGTCAGTTTGCAGTAATCATTATGTTCAATGAAGCTCTTAAGATACCCGTTATCATTTATTTATTCGCTATAAATATAAAATGAGAGATAAGATAGTGCAAGAAAATATGTTCTGTAGCTTATTATCAATTATATTCGTGTTATATGAATAAATTAAACTTTCAATTCCTTACTTCTCTCGAAATAAATGTGCCAATATTCAATGCTTGATTAGAAGCTTGATAAGCTTCCACGAATCCATTACCGAGCTCACCGATCGGAAATGAAATAAATATATAAATGTTCGTTGAATATAATAAAAAGTTTACAGTTAAACAAAGTCCCGGATTTATTTCTATATATTTTCGAGTTTTCAGTTTAAAATGGGAAATGCGAGCTTTTAAAACTTTGTATAAAACATTTTTACAGCTCATAATGGATATAAACAGGGAACATTTATTGACATCAATAAATCGATAAATATTCGAAAAATACTTAAAATACGATATAACAGGAAAATAACAAATTTACGCGGGAGGGCGATCAATACAGAGGCTGAAATCTGCATATAATTAATGGATTAACATAATACAATCAATATTCTCACATAATGCCATAATTAATCCGGAATAAAAGTAAAATGCCATATACACAAAGCTTTGGCGAGTAAAACTTTGAGCAAAAAATACCACGTTTTCATTCGTGTTGAATATTCAATGGAATCCGAGTGTTCGCTCGCGCGCGCTGTCAAGTGCAATTTGCCCTCCGCGACGACAAAAAAGACAGGAATTGTCGGGATTTCGCACTGCAACGTTTTTTATCGCCATTATTATCATCGGTACACGGGAAGGTAAACATTGTCGCTTTGTTTTTAATGGCTTTTTTAACGGTCGCGTATATTTATTTTGGCTTAGGTGATTTATATTCAATGCGACGCCATGTACGTTCCCCATGAGCTCGTCATTGTGAATAATGGACAGCGCGTAAAATCAATAACAACGTGGAAATTCAGAGAGTGTGTGTGTGAGAGACTCGCGTTTGCAAATGCGCGTGTATACTCGATACAAAAATATTTCCGTAAAATTCAACGTTGACAAATGCGCCAGTGAATTGCTGGGATATTCTGAGAAAAAAATGTTTTCTACCTGCTACTATGATTTATTATTGGGGAAAAAAAATCATAAATCATAAAAGAGATTTGCAAAATTTCTGTGAAAAATAAAAATTTACAGTAGCCAAGGTGATTTTAAACAAACTGAATAAAGTTGAAGAATCGTACGAAATTAAAAATTTTCCTTTGTTTAATTTTATATTGAATTTTGTTTTTATTATATTACAAGTAATTCTGTTGGTAAATAATTACAAAATTTTATGAATTTATACGAAGAAAGAAAATATATAGTACGTCAATACTTAAATCGTCAGACGAATTTCATAAAACGAAATAATTCGGATTCCATTTGACTTTTTACGATCATCTAAATATATACAATAAACATTTTTCATAAATTCTCTTGAATATAAATGTAAAATATTTCGCTTTAAATTAAAATTTTTTGAATTTTATTATCTCTCGACAAAAAAGGTGCATAAAAAGCAATATGAATTTAAATCACCAAATAACTAAAATTTTTCACCAAATAATTTCGAATACAATGAAAACATCACTGTAGACAAAAATAATTAAATTTCCCCAATCAACGCTCCAAAAAAGACCAATTTCACAACGTACACTTCCTAATTTTAATTAAATATATCCCACGCGAATCATCGAAAAAATTTCAACTTTCCAATTTCCCTCTCTATTAAACAAAGCAAAGAAAAAAAAAATGTCAAGCCAATCATCATCATCGCTCTCGTCCCGAAAAAGAATCTTCGTTCAATCCAACCGAGCCAACGAGAATAATTATCCAAGTGCGGAGAACGAGGAGATGGCGTGCACGAGGGTAATGAGCTAATGAACAGGCCAGCGGACGCGAATAATTAAAAAATCGCGTTAGCGTTTGCGCGTGAATGAAGTCAATCGTTTCCGTAGATATAACGTAATTTAGCGCGCGGCTGCTGGCGCGGCCTGTCCCTCTCTCTCTCTCTCTCTCTCTCTCTTTCTATCTCTGTCGCTCTCTCTCATGCTTTGTGTATACGACAGTGGGCAGAGTGTGTATACGCGTGCGAGCGCGCGCCTGTGCTAACGCAATATTATATGGCCGGTCTGATGATTACTTTGTAACTGTCGCCGTTACAAACTCAATTTACATTCACGAGTGATTTACCCAAATAAATTTCAGCATTTTTTTTTTGCTCTGCCCGCGCTAAGCGACGAGCGTGGCGCTCTGGGAATTGTCGCGCGCTACTCTCTAATTAATACCGTTCCGCGAGTGTATATGAATTTATGTTTTTCGCTCGCGTAGTTTTATTATTTTTATTGTTTTGATTATATGTGAATTCTAGGTTGTATACTTTGTTATGTAATCAACGTGACGTAATAAAATAAGTTATATATAGAAAAATTTGTTGTTTTGATCATTCGATCGGAGTTTAATAAGTATGTATTTTGATCAAATGAAAGAAAATCATGCGAATTAGTAGTTTATTAAGCAATTTCAGGTATAATTACTCCACGTCGGTAAATTAATGAAAATTAAATTATTTTTCGCAATCCACGAATGTATCTATGCATCAACTGTAAAAGCAAAGTAATTTATTCAAAATTTCATCTCGACGAATAAAGTGACTATTACTCTGTCCACCTAATATATTTAAAAAGCGACACGGTTTATTCGTAGAGACAAGTATTTTTAAAGCTTGAATGACACATGTCAGTCACCATAAATTCATAGCATATATATTCCTGAAAATGAATCACACTGCGCACTCACTCTCTCTCTCTCTCACTGCACGTGAATTTGCATAGATAGACGAGACAAGCGGCTCGCGCGCATTCGCGTAAAAATTGCATTTTGGACAAACCTCGTTAGATATTCATTAACGAGGGAAACGTTATTTTTTACGTGCGCTGCCGAGGGGAAAATCTTTATTGCTTTGCCACTGAAACCTTTGTGAGAGTGTACAAATAAAATTACTTTGCACTTGGGGGAGTACGTTTTGCTGTACGTGCATGTATATGTGTATATATAAGCGGAGTTGCCAATAAAATTATTAATAATTGCAGCGACATCATGAAATATTTAAGACATAAAACGATTTTCCGTTATTTTATACTTCCATGACAGCCATTAAATATTAATGGAAAGATAAATCGGCAAATACGCTGACAAAATTAACTTGAAAGTACGCCAGAATCTCAGTAAAAAAAGAAGACAATGGGTGTCGCAGGTTAGTTATTTAATAAATGTATGAAATGATTTTCATAAAAGAAAGATAATTTTTTTCTTCTTTGTCTAAAGAATGAAATATCGTATTTGCATGTTATACGCATGGACATTAATTATTTGGATTTTAAGTATTAACATAATATTTTCATTTAATGTTTCATACTTGCATATGGTCAGTAATAATTATAAATTTTCTTTGAACATATTATTAAAATTTATATATTAAATTAGTACACTTATGTTTATATATGGTTCGTGAAAAATTATATTTTATTATCCAATACTATTTTTTTTGTATTTAGAATTCAAATAAATATGAACCATCGGGAAATAGCAGGAATACCTGAAATATTATATGCAAGAAAGAAATGAAAGCTTCATAGAATGGTCAACCTTTAAAATATCAAATATTAAAACGTTTATATCGAATATATATATTTTTACTAAATCAATACAAAATATTTCAATATTTTCATGTTTCAAAAAGATCATATAATACGCATAAAACGAAACCTCACAATTTTTCCCTCAAAAAGACTACTACTACTCTCGTTATTAAAAATACCGAGCATCATCATAATTTCCTCAACTTCAGCACACAGAATGAATATCGCAAACCAGCAGCGCTACTTAAACCAATCTCCAGTCGCTCACCAGGCATTCGCCGCGCGTGCGAACCCTCGCATTATCATAACACTTGCGCACAATTAAACCGCAAATCCGCCCTGTTCCTGTCCTCGAAAAAAAAGTCCCGAGACATTCCTACCTAAGAATAAAGAAAAAAAAATATATATATATCTACCGAGTAAGACGACTCCTCTTCCTCCCTGTACATCTCAACCCCTATGTCGTCGTCCATTTTTTTACGCCATCTTTACCCCACCCTATAGATACTCTCCCCCATCGTACACATACATACGAGTATATACACGTGACAGGGCACTTCGATATTGTTGTTGATCAATACATCGGCGGGGGCGCGTCTGCCTGTACATTTTTTTCTTTCTCTCTCTCTCTCTTTCGAGCGCTTTTTGGGTGGAAAAAGAGAGCGGCACACGCTCGACCGAGCGCGTGATCCGAGCGCAAAAGCGTACCGCCCCGGTATGCATGTATGTGTGTGAGTGGCGGGTTGGGATTTTTTTAAAAATGACGGTCTGGAACGAGGGGGAGAAAAATGGCATGTACGAGGGGATATATGTTTGAGCGCAATTCAAAGGGAGAATATGGTGAATTTTTAGTGATGTTGCAGAGAACATGAGCTTTAGGTTGAATAAATTGCAGTGTATTAAAAAATTTAGAGGTTTTATTTATTTATTTTATTCATACGAAGTTTTAATGTGATTATTACGTTCATCTTTATACATATTTAACGGACGAGAGCAACAGTAATTTTAAAAAATACGCAGTTATTATGATTTTTTATTTTTAATATTATTATAATAAAGGGAGGAATAGAGACGCAAGAAAAGAATTTTTTACAGTGCAAGTATCACATTCGCTTCCCCGAGTAAATATAGTTGTGGGAAAATTCGAGTTTAAATAAATACTAGCGTATATGAATGCTCCATGAATATTTATGAAGTGGTTTGCGTTTCGAGCAAACCTGATTTATTAGTTTTTGTTTTGTAATTTATTCATGTTTATAATAAAAATCTTAATCTCATCTCGAACCTTAAAACTGCTTTCTACAATTTACTCGAAGCATTTTACACGTACTCGTTTTTATGCATACATCAATTTAGCTGCACGCAATAGAAATATTTCACATCATTACTATAAAATGTATCTCCAATGGTTTCTCCTTATTTTTATATAGATTCTTATGATCATCAATTACTAATAATGAAAAAATTCCATTTATTCTAAAGTTTTTTATCAAAAACTTAGTATCAAAAAATAAATCAATAAATTCTAAAAAAAAAAGAACGCTAATAGCTGACAGACACTTTAATTCATGCTAAAACTCGGGGAAAAAATGTCGACACCATATACAACGAAATTTCGCGCGCGACAGCGTACCGTTAAAAAAGCGATCGTGGCAAACGAATCGTTCAATGCAAACACTACAGCCCCTCTTTCTCTCTTTCACGGAAAAAAAAATCCATCGACACCGTACACACAGCGTCAGCTCGGCAAAAGCGAAGAGAGACAGAGAGCAGAGCGATAATCGGCCCGGTCCGGAAAAAAAGCTCGCCGGGATTTCCGTATTTTTCCGCGTGCCCCCTCGTCGGGCGTTAAAAGAGTTCGACCGCAGAGCCAATTTCCGCCAGCAGCTTCCGACGAGGGAATTTATCGGATATATGCGCACACCGACGTATATATATGTGTATTTGTATCTCTGTGTGTGTGTGTGTGTGTGAGAGAGAAGCGGACTTTTCGGTGCTGTAAATAACGTCGGATCGGGTGAAATGTATATATTATGCGCTTTTGACAATTAAATTATTATCGTTATCATAGCGGCGCGCTGGCGCGTGCTGAAATATTAATCGTGCAAGCGCACGGTGATTATTAAAATGATGTTTTTTTTTCGCGTATACACGCGAGACCTCGTGGCACTCGCGTGTACGATAATTGGAATTATACGCGGATTTTTCTGCTTTATTTCGCTTTGACACGTGTTGCAGGAGAATAATTACGCGGCTTTTAATAGCTTCTTTTGTCGGTTTCTCTTATTTTTCACTGTTTTATATAAAAAAAGTTGTGAATATCATTTTCCGTATTTTTGAAATACGAATTGAATTATTAGGTATTTTGTGATATGAACAATATTTATATTTTGTATACATATAATGAATGTAAATTTTATGGCGAACATTTTTAAGTCGAAATTTTGTTATTATCAGTGCGTGTAAGCGATATTAACGTGCAATAACCATAAAAACATTGTTATAATATTCTGCGCTGCGATATATATATATATATATATAAAAAATATGAAAATTTGATAGTGACGATGTTAATAATCGTAATAATGATTACGAAGTAATAAAAATAATTATAATAACAGTCCCATCAAATTAATCGCAGGCATTATAAAATTATAAATTATTTAGTTACTGCATATTCATGTTATATATTTCTTTTGAAACCTTTATTCATTAAGTAACAATGTATAATTCTGATTAATAATTACATAATATTGTTACGTACATATGCTACATATTTTGTATCATAAAGACTTTATTCTTTTTAGTCTGTTCTTTTTATTCATCAAAAATTTTTACAAGATATTTTCCTAATTACAGAAACTTCCATAAAAACATAAAAAAATCTCGAATCCTTAAAATTTACCTCAAAACCTCATTCAACAATCGCGAAGTAAGAACCTACATCCGATCTACAAAAACACATACACCCACACACACACAAATCCCAAGCAAACCCTCGACGCGAGAATAAGAACGAGAAAAAGAAAAGGAAGAATCCTCACTCTCTCTCCTCACGCTACCGCCGAGTTATCAAACTAAGTATCGGAAACAAAAGGGAACGGCGGCGGCGCAATTCCTCGCCTCATCAGCCGTGAAAGTACCCCTTCCCTTATCCTCCTTCCCCAAAGACTTTTTTACCCTGACTATACAGTCAGGCCGGGAAAAGTTCGCTTCCTCTGCTTCGAGTAATTATTTTTCTTGGCCCAGCGCGCTACCACCACCGCCGCTCCCTTCGTTGTGCCTTACCGGCTGGCTGGTTGGCCCCCTTTTCCAAGGGTGCGAGATTTTTAACGTCTGCGGAGGAAGAGAGGGAATGAGATGAAGAGAGAAAGAGAGATGTAACCCTTTTGCGCGAGTTTTTCTTCCCTGTGGTGCCAAAACGGAGTGCGGATGTCGAAACGTTTTAATTTGAAAGATTTAGCGTGACGCGCGTGTTTTGAGGTGGATGCTACTAAGGTGATTGATGGTAATGTTGATACTGACTTGTATTTTTTTTTTTGAGAGAGTGTAGTGTAATTTTGAAATAATCTTTTATTTTAGTTTGAATTTTTGCTTTATTTATTTATTTACTTATTTTCATTTTTGGTAAAGGTTTTTCATTCTCGATGTCGATTCCCATTCGTTTCTGAAAAAATTTGGTTTACTTCATTTGAAAATTGACGCAAGTATTCTATTGCCATACAAATAGAATATTTTTAGAGCCAGACAAACGTAATTACTGTGAAAATAAGCTATAGAGTAAGAGTACCAAATCGACAAAAATACAACGTTAGCAAGCGGTAACATTTTAAAATCTGACATTTTATCGAAAATTCAATAAAGCAAAATTATGAATTTTTAGTATATATTTCTTCAATTTATAATCGACAAATTAAGTATAACGTCAATCAATCAAAGTTCACTCGCCATTGAACAATCAATTCACCTGCGCCTCGTATACATGCATCCCACGTACAAATGACAACGCAGATTGAAAATTAATTATGCATTAATCAAAACATGCAGCAAAAAGTAAAAAAACAATAAACCCATTAAAAGCTTGAAATTAAAATTAATATTTATGATAAAGTAAGACTTCGACCGATGTTTCATAAATACGGGCAGATATACAGCAGGCATTATTGCGGCGCAACAGAAACCTTTAAAGAAAGGGTGATTCTTTCTTCCCCCCCAATAACAATCCTTTATCTCTCACTCTCTCTCTCTCTCTCTCTCTTTTCTCACACAGACGGAGATCGAGTGGCTCAGACACGTTGCCATCTCTCGCTTGCTCTCGAAAGTTTTTAAAGTACGATGTTCAATCTGCGAGTAGATGGGATTGGGACAGCAGATCTCACTCAGCTTAACAAGCATTAATACTCATCTCGCACACTCCTCTATACTCTTACACTATACTTAACCATAAAAAGAAGAATACATCTTAAACATAATTTTGCTATCCATTTTTCAACATCGCTCTTCGATTCATCCATCACGAATTATACCTGACCATCCACTGCTCTGTCTAAAAACCTCAATAAAAATCTACACGCACAAGCGTGCAACGATCTCATCTGGCTTACATTCGCGATTAATTATCGACGCGCGAGCAAGCGAGGCGCGGAATGCCGACGATAGAGAGAGAGAGAGAGAGAGAGAGAGAGAGAAACGCAGACTCGGCGCTACTACTGCAGGGAATATAACGCGCCGCGCGAAAGGCATTCGTAACGTGGGGGCAGCCTGCGGAAATGTGTGTTGTGCGAATCGATGGTCGGCAGTGGCGGCTGTAGCGGCGGTCGGTCGGATTCTCTTATTTTTACCACGTTGGAGAATTCAATTAGGGCTGCCACTATGGCTGCATCGGAGAGAATCGGATGGATGGATGCGTTAGTGTATGCGGAGAGAGAAAGAGAGATTTTTGAGGGAGGTTGTATAGAGAGGGTTACGTGTGATTTTTGGGTGTGGTTGTGGGGATGTATATATATGCGATGGATTGGTATATTAGGAAAATGGAAGTGAATGAAAGGTACCTTTTTAACTTGATTTTTCATTGTAGTTTCTTGCTATATTGGATAGTATACGAATTGGCGAGCATTATTTCGTACGAAATTGTTATTATGATTAACTTGAACCAACCCCTGGTAGAAAATTAACCATTTTCGTTGGTTAACATGTTAATCAAATGGAAGCATTTTCGACCTAAATAAATTTT
>JAYJLV010000056.1:17089649-17113170 GCA_036873485.1 Torymus texanus
AATGATAGTGTGTCGTTTTTAACTCCAAAATTGACCAATAATTAGCCAACGCATCGTTAACGTTTCTACCAGGGACATTCCAGAATTATAGCGTTAAATAGATTTCGCCCGGACATTCGAAGCCAATACTCTAAACAGCATTTAGATATATTGGGATAGAAATAGGAACGCGGACCTCTATTGATCCTTCAATGTGCGCATAGAATTACTAGATTTGAATAATGCGCCTTTTTCGTAGCGAAATATTACTATATATGCCCATTTCGGCTCATTGTCGCTTTAATCGAATCCTTTGTAATTTTGCTAATTTGGCACTTCGATCACGTTTTCATAGCTCCTATAATCAAAGCCGAAGTTTGTTTAATTATCCTAATCAAATAATTTATACAGCCTATTTTGCTCGCGACGAAACTAAAACGGAATAGTTAATGCGCCCGCGGTTAGCTGACCAAAGCAAACATTTCGGCCCCCCAAGCAGACGTACGGGGCTCAAGGTGGTATATGTATTATTTTTAAATGTTTCCTACTTTGGGTATAACGTAGATTTTCTTTATACATTCCAAACCTATTTGCTTCCCTTTTATATAGAATAATTTGGAAAAAATACCAATTTAACACGCGTGTCGCTTTTACCATCAACTTTTATTACATTTATTACGAATTTCCCCGTTATATAGTGAGCCACATTCTTGAAAATTAATTATAAATTATTTCGCGTTTTATCTACAAATTCATAAAAGTTTTTAAAAATCATTTTCCACCTGTACGGGGATACAAACACGATAAAATTTTCCCGAGCTTCGATGAATTTTCGCATAAATTTACTCAGCGATTTTTATACCGATTTTCATGAAAATCCCGAAGCCCACGCATCGCATTCCCCATCAGAATATTCCAATCTGCAATCCAATTTTCTCAGTCCCCCCATTCCCCACTAATTAAACCGTAGAAAAAAGAAAACAAACACAAAATTTTGCAGTTTTTATTATTCTTTATCAAAAAATTCTTTAAAAAACAAAATAAAGGAATCCGCAACTTAGCTAATTCTTTAACGTATTCAAAATAATTCCAACCGTATAGCTATTCCACCTTTCGCACACACGCTTATGTATATACATATATATGTACATGTTCGTATATATACACACATACTATGCGCTTGCACACATGATGCGGTCGCGCGTTCGCGCGGATCTGCGTGCTCTCACTCGCTTGCTTCTCTCTCACTCTCTCACTCTCTCGCTCAAGCGATCGATCGAGCGAAACGCACACGTCAAATACTAAACCGAAATTCCACGCGAGCGTCGCTAACGAATAGCCGCGTAACGTGCGTCTCGATAATTGAAAATTAAGTGACTAGACGAACGAAACGCGAGCGCGCGGCGCATTTCGAATGCGTCCCTGGTGCTGACCCGAGCAAGAGCGAGAGAGAGAGAGATAGAGAGAGACGAAGAGAGTGGGGGAGAATAAAATTATAATGCGCATTATTACGCGCGAGGCGTACGTTTGTATGTGTTTATGTGTATGTGTATGTGTCTGTGAGAGAGAGCGAGAGAACAGCGTCAAGAGGCGTTATAAGTTTATGGTAATTTAAAGCTGATTAATAAAAATGGCGCGTATTTCGGGAGAATTTGTTTGGAGAGGTCTCGTGGCGAATAATTTCACTCGATGCTGATTATTATTATAAGTTTATATATATGTATATGCGGAGATAAGAGAATATGTGTGATTGGTGTGTAGTGTGAGTGTGAATATGTGAGTGAGTTTTGTTGTAATTAAGCGCAAAAGCTCTTCTGTGTTTTCTCCCCGGTATAATGAATATTGTATCATTTTAATTATGGCCGAATTAAAGTAATGTTTTGGTTTTATTTATGGTACGTTGCGGAGAATCGTTGATGAGCTGTAGGGAAATTGTAAATATTCGATGTAGGTAGAGAGAGGAGTTGCTTAAGTAGTATTGAAATAACCTTTTGCATAAAGTTTACTCGTATTTATATAAATAAAAATCCTATATATATATACGAAAATTAAACTGTTACTGACAATAACGTATTTACAGTTGCGCGTTGTAGAGGTTAGAGTAAAAAGAAAAAAGATAAAGTAAACAAAACAAAACAAAATAAATGGTTACCGTCACTCAAATAATCCATCACCACGGGCCGCCGCGTATCATTTTCCACTTTTTTTTGCTGCCAAAAGGTCGAAATTTAGAAAAAACCAAAGAGAAAAAAAAAGTAAAAATAAAAAAACTTTGAAAACCAAAAAGATTAGCCAAAGACCATAAGAGACCAGACTATATAGAAAGTAAACGCTCGATCCGCGCGTCACTCGGCTCGACAATTTCTATGCATGCAATTCACGCGCACTTTCTTCATTTTCCACTCCGTGATCCTTCCATTCTCCACCTTTTTCTATGCATGCACCAAGAAAGCCGAGATTTTTTTCCTCTGTATCCAAACAATAATGAAGAGAAAAACAAACGAAAAACTATGTATAAGATAAATATATTGAACAACTTTTGATTATAAAACAACAATTAAAAATAAACGACGCGCGGATCGTCCGGTCTCGGGGTGCTGAAATTTTGCGCGCGCAACACCATCTTAATACGCCGCGTGCCCGTCGAAAACTGACCCGCAGCTGGCCGCTTCTGAGTTTTAGCTCGAGGGACCCCACCTTCGGCAACACCGCGTGCATCCCGTTAAAAAAGGGATGCAGGAGGGGGACCCAAAAGAGGATGCGTTTTTTCGGGGCCTTTTGATAGCGAAAGAGACTGGCCGAGGGTCGCGCACGCGGCTGCGAATGAGCGCACCGTCCAGGTATATATATATACATTTATATAGAGGCAGTGGCCGAGTGGGTAATGCGACTTGGGGGGTATGTACGTGGACTGTGGTACAGTCGGGAGAAGAAATTTAAGGGTGGTTAGGTGGCTGCTGTGGTGTAGTGTGAAAGGGGGCTGGATGCTTTGATTTGAGTATCTTACGCATTATGTTTATGCGGTTATGACACGAAACAATTTTGGAATGTACCTTGTTGATATAATAATAGTGTGTTTATGTGTGAGCGTAGAAAATAAAATGTTTTTTTTGGGGGGAACAGTTTTGATTATGCAGACTTACAGAGTAAAATTAAGTATTGGTTCTTCAATTATTCCTGTCATTCATTTATAAAAACAAGTTATACTTTGGTGCTGTAGAATATGTCCTTTTTCATTAATTATCCGCTTGAATATTGTTTAATGCTTGTTTGCCATTCATAAAAATATTTTTATTTCTTTTTTAATAAATCAATACATAATTATAAATGTTGATTAATTAAGTAGTAAATTCTGAGAATCGTGAAATTTTAATTTATGTTTAAATATAAATTAAAAGTATCTTATAGGGATATAAATGCATTACTGATGAATTTGCCATATTATTTGATTATCCGAGAAATGACATACAACATCTGACAGACGGTTATGTGATGAAATTTTGCGTCAGTAGTAGTAGTAGGCGAAAGGGTTAATGTGGATATAATTTTGTCATGTTGATTAAGTTAGATGACTTTTTCGAATAAAATCGAAACACTAAAGCCGTTTTCCGTTATTTTCCTTATTTTTAATCAGTTATTACTTCACATTGATTCAATATTTTACCATTAATTTTACTTGAGTGAAATGTCTGTTATAATCCAACATAATTAAATAGAAAATCTTTTAGCAAAATCCCATTAAAACCGGAAGAATTTAATATTATTACCGTTTATTTTACAAAAGCTTTATTCTCGCACTATGAAAGGCTCATTTTATACACACAGAGTTCCTTCTTCAGGTGCTATATTTGGAATGTGAATGGCTTCTATAAAAAGCTTCATCGACGCAAATAGTACATAATATCTGCTGCTGCCTAAGAATCCTACCAATATAAACGTCATTGATGTTACCAAATAAAATGTACATAACAATATCAATCCACTTTCTCAATTTGAAACAATATCAAAAACAATCTAGCCATAATTACAGACCCTTCTGACCAACCAACCCTAACAAAACTTTTCCACCGGACTGTACGTCCAACATGACCTTATAAATTCGCCGGGGTTCAATGTGAAAGGGGTTGTTTTCGTCTATCGCACGGACGCTCCAGAAGAGTGAGAGTGAGAGAGAGAGAAAGAGAGAGTCTGCATCTCGCGCCATGAACGTATTCATCACAGATGAGGTGCAGCGATACGCAATGCAAACCGAAAGGTAGGGGGAAAATGTACTTACACATACTTACTTTGTCCGCGTGCACTTTGTGCCCGCGCATTCTTCGGGGTCCTCGTGCGATCGTAAAATTTTTCTCGCGCGACAATGTTGCCTCAAGGTGATTCGTTGTGGTAAATAAAATCGAGGTGACATGGGGAGCCTGTTCGCTTCGTTGGGATTTTTTTTTTTTAGAATACTTATGCCTCGGGCCAGTCGTTTTCTTCCGTTTTATGGTGATTTTATTGCGAGTGTAATTTATTCTATGCAATGATTGGAATTAATTTTGAATTCAAGTATACGTTATGCTTATAATAACATACATTATTGTAGAAAAATAACAATAATTAGTGGTGACGGTATTTTTCCTGAATTATTCTTAAATAAATCTGTAGAATATATTTTTAAACATTATTAAAATCTAAAGTTGTGCCATCAACGTGAAATAATTTAACGTTTATCGTCGTTGATATTTTTAGTAAGTTGTATGAATTAATTTTATAGCCCACTATATTTGCATAATACCGTCGTATATCAAGGACCGCGGAAAAATAGGGATTAGAAGCCGATAACGTGTTACGATGTATCTCATAATTTTGAGATGGTAATTTTATTGGACATCGCATAACTCACCCTTAAAAAGCCCTCCCGATACAGATTTTAACCAAAATGATCATTCCGAGGGAGTTTCTACCACTGCAGGGTCAAAATCCTCTCAATGACCTTTCCCCCCTCTTTTGGATCTACAAATGGTTAATTTATGTAATATTTAAATTGGATTATTTTCTTATTTCGTTTCATTTTCGTTATACAAAATATCATATTTACTATATTTACTACACTGTTGATCCGATATTGAGAATTCTTTTCTCAATATTTTTTTTAAATCCATGGTTATAGTGAAAACTTTATACTGTTTAAAACTCTGAATTACGTATTTATTATTATACTTTAACGATATAGATTATAACCAAAATGTTATTTCTCCATTTTAAAAATGTACAGTAAACAATAGAGCATATAATTTTTAATTAATATACTCTCATCATTTCTTTTATATACTCAAATTAGTCAAATTTATCCCAAACCTATCTACCACTTTTTACAGTCTATATAAAATGTCACGCTTTATCGTATCATATCAGCATCAACGACATTTTTGCTCATCAACCTCCCGTTCTCATCACACTTATATCAACTACAACAAAAATCTTCCCTACAGAAAAGAGCCGCAATAGGCGCTCTTCTCTACCTCCTCCCTCACCCTCATTACTCACGCTGCGTTTTCGCACCGGAAGCCCGCTTCAAGCGGATTTATTAACGCAGCTTCTCTCTCTCTCTCTCTCTCTCTCTCTCTCTCTCGCATGCAGCGCGTATATAGGGATCGATGCGGCACACGCGACGTGAGCGCGTGGAACGGTAAATATCGCGGCGCTCTATCGCTCGGGCTGGCGGCCGATACCGCGTGAAATACAACGAACAATAATTTTACACATACATACACATACGCTGCATCTCGTTTGCATTGTATATACGTGTGTGTGTGTATGTGTGTAGCAGTTGCTGTTGTTGCTACGCGTATCTCGCGAACTGTGTGAGGGACGACGAGAGGAGGTGTGTAACGCGAGTTGTACACTGTGGGAGGTGAAAAAATCGGAGTATTTGTGGGGACGACGGTGATGGTGGTGGTGGGAGGTATGCAAGCATGTTGGATTATTTGCAGAGATTCGTAGCGGTGGATGGGGGAAAGGGTTTCGCAAAAAGGCAGACGATGTTTATTGATATTTGTTTATTTTATTTTTTTATTCTTTTTTTTTAATAATCGGATAAAGCCTTTGGCGGTATTACCAGTGCTTTTGAATGCAAGTGTTTTTTTTAATACTATATAGTATAATTGGGCGAGGATGTTCGTTATATATTTGTTGGGTATTTTTTGATAAATATAAACTCATATTCATCATTGATGTTGAATAAAAGTGATATTGAATAAAATTAAGTGCAATATAATATAAAATACTTTTTATTTTAACCGCATGCAATTGAGAAACATAAATATAATCTCTATACATAAAAAGACTCACGTAATGTACAGTCACTTATATTTAATATTTACATTTTTCTCATAACCTCATAACACTCAACCTGCAAAACTTTATCTCATATATTTCGCCTTACCAAATACAAATCCACAATCATCCTAATCACTTTCCAACTACAACACCATCACCATCGTAGCAATAACAATTATGCATCACTTATTTACATACACCACTCGTTCATTCTCTCACCAGTAGCGTTCGAAAAGCAGCGAAAAGCACATATCAACTACATCACCTTCACCACCATCATCATCGTCATCGCGATGAGTCCAAGAAGAAACACAATTCTTACTGAAAGCTCTATATAGACTGCGACAAAGCTGCGTATATACGTATACGCGTAGAAAAGAGCGAAGCGTGCGAGTTAAGCTATAGAGCAAGATTTCTGGATCGTAGGTGTCGGAGAGAAAGAAGACGAGGTTCAACGTACAGCCCGTTGACCTCTCGCCGTTCTCTCTCTCTTATACTCGCTCGGCGTTGGACGACGTGTAGTCCTCCATGCGAAGGCCCAGTTTTTCCTTAGCCCTCGTTGTTTTGCGTGTCGCTGCGCCTGTAAACGTGTGATATCGTGTGCGGGCGCGCTCTCTTTCTCTCTGCAAAAGCAAGAAATATTAGCGTGAAAGCGAGATGCTGCGGTGTACATGGATGTGGATTGTTAGTATGTTTATATATATATATATATATATATATAAGGTAAGGAAAAAGGATGGAAGATAATATGCATTGGTAGTGGAAGAGAATAAAATTGAAATCTGATAATTGCGATAGGTTTTATACAGCTTAAAGATATATAGATGATTATTAGACTATAGGTATATTATTAGTGATTAAGCAAAATATAGCTTTAGATAAGCGGCTATATCAACAAACAACATCTAATTAATTTGATAATTTGAAAGAAAAACAAAACACACGATTAGCCTCACAACGTAAGAAATAATCTCTCTACACGCACACATTATATACAGTAAAGCCGTAGCATCATCATGCAAGCACATATAAACACGCGTGTACCAAAAACCCTTAGCATATACATCATCGTTCGATCGAATCGCTCGACATGCTGCGACGTCAGTTATAACTACGTATATATCGGTACTCGCACGATGCACACACATAGTGAGCCTATATCCCACGGGCGCAACTCGCGGAAAAGGTACTTTTCCCGACACACATCGTCTCTCTCTCTCTCTCTCTCTCTCTCTCTCACTTGCACTCCACATGCTCTTCTCGTCCTTCTCCTCTTTCTCCTCCCTCGCGCGAATTATGCTAATGCATTCGCTACGTACATCCACATACATATATACACACGTATATGCGTTAGCATATTGTTAATTTCCATAAATAATGATAAGCCCGCGGACAGAGGAGCAACGTGGTATACAGAGAGGTGGTACTCGTGGAAAAAGACGCGCACGCGTTCGCGCGCAAGACAAAATTATAAAAGGACGAATAGAAGGAATACGAAGACACGGAAGTGTATATATGTGTGTGTGCAGGTCGCGGGTGGAGAGAGAGAGAGAGAAAAGAAAAAAGGTTTGAAAGCAATATCGCGTATGTAAGGCTAGGCCCTGTATGTATATATGTGTGGGTGTACACGCACGCGCGCAGGCAGGTAAGCACACGCAAGAAGTGAAATGCCTCGCGTGCGCGCGCTTTTCTCGCGAAATTAAACGGTTCTCGTTCCTTTTGGCTTGCCAGCGTTTTTTTTTTTTGTAACTATAACCAAGCAACAGCAGCCGGACCGCCACGAATGATAAGTGTAATGAGGTGGGAGGGTAAAAAGTCTTGGTTAATTAGAGGAGAAAATCCTCGATTCCTCGAGTGATGACCTAGTAGCGATATATACGTACGAGCTACGGCTTGCATGGTATTACCGCACGAGAGTTGTATAGTCTGTTAATTATATTCGTGAGTTCTTCGAGAGACTTTGATTAATGGAAAAGTATGTGGTTATATATACGTATAGTGACGTTCAAAAATATATTATATAGAGAGTTCGGGATTTTGATTGGTCCAAGCGCGCGTGTACAAAGCTCCCGTAATTAAGGGCAGCACACGGTGCCCGGGGAAAGGTTACAGGAAGAACACAATGCCGCATATAATATTATGTTAATGCAATTATTAGTGTAATATTAGTAATCAATACGCTAATTGAAATATACGTTGCAGGCCACGCTCTATACGACGGCCACGGCGCGCGGTTATGTTAATGAATTAATTTAGCTGTATTTACTTTCGTTCGCACGGTTATCTAAGCATAATTTAACGCCGTGCGCGCGCGCGCATATAACCCGCGCGGTTCCTTAATTTACTATTCACGAGGGCGTAATATCGATTCGACGACTACCCTCCGGTCAATCGTGCATTTTCGATAGAAAAATTCACGAGTGATATTTTGACGTCTATATGTTATGAAATCGATCAAGATATTTGATATACTTATAGGTTTGAGGTAAGTGTAACACTGATGTAAACTGTCTATAGAAATTCGTAAATTATTTTCTTCTAATTAGGCGCAATATCAATCAATCTTATAAATCGACTTATCCCAAGATAGAAAACATTGTAAGAAAGCATGTATTACTATGCAGTCTTTCTAAATCCCTTATGAACTGTCAATACCATAACAATCAAAAGCTAACCTACAGCTCAATCCCTACCACCTAAACAATATCTAAAATCATTCTTCGACTCTTAATTTCTATGATATCACGCACTTATTCCCTATCTTACAACTATCGATTGATCGATCAACCCCCAACTACTATCGCACTCACACAGGAAAAACACCTTTCTCTCCAACGTGACCACGTGCTCGCCACTCTCTCTCTCTCTCTCTCTCTCACCTCGTCAGAACTATCGTTGTCCTCTTCCTTGATCGCTGCTGCTACTGCTGCTGCTGCTGGGAACGTGATGGGGCGCCAGCGCCCCGTCAGAGCCGCCGCCGTCGCACCGGTGCTCGTCAAACTTCCTTATATATACCGGTGTTCCACGTAGCCGTGACAATTTTCTTCTTTGCTGGTTATTCTTTTCCACACGTGTATATACGTGCTGTATATGTATGTCTCTGTTCTGAACTGTTGTAGTAGGCACTTAAGGTGTGGGTTGCTTATTGCTGGTTCGCCTGATTTTGATAAGAGCAGTTGTTGAATTTGGTAGTGACGATTTTTTTTTTATGTACTATGGCAATACGACGAATAAGTTGGAACGTATGTATAAGTCGGTGGTAATTTTAATTATTCAATTTAAACTATGCAGTTTTTAAAGAAAAAAGAAGTTCTTTAGGCTCTTCTTAGAACTACGCGTCAAGAGAAAGATTACACGTCTCGCCAATTTTGCCGTATCTTCTTTGTTCTAGTTCCACATCCCGCGCGTTCTTTTTCATCAGACGTATAGTGCCGGTAAAAATACTCGCGTCCACACGCGAAGAAACAAAGAGAATTTTCATCGAGCATAAATTTACACGCGGTATCTATACTATAGACATACCAATGACATGGTTTAAGTATCGTATAGTATAGACAATTTAGCAATCCAACTGATTCGCAATTGTCGTGCCTTCTTAACACGACTGTCCCGTCACCGTGTCGTCCAGCTTGAGGATTTGCAATTCCACTGTAAAACGGCCGCACGTCACTACCAAATTCAATTACCCTCGGCGCTAAATCCACGTGTGCAGACAGTGCGCGAGACGAAGGCGTGCTAGCAGTATATGTATATGTATATATATACTATCCACGCTTGCCTATATTTCACACCAACACCAAAACAACAACAACAACAACAACAACAACAATAATAACAACAACAATGTAGATCACTGAAAATCCGTGTCGACTCGACTGAACAATCGAGCACGATCTATTCGTCCGACGCACTGTGCAAGTTCCGCGCACTTCCTACTTCTTCGGCTAATTCTCTCTTTCTCTCTCCCTCTTCTCTCTTTCTCTCCTCTTTCTCTTCTTTCCTACACACGCGCAAAAAGAAGAAACAGCTCTCTCGAAGCGCGAACGAACGCGCGTGCTTGCACCTCCGTATGTATTACGTAAACTCGCAAGCTCACCAATCGATCGATCGATCCTTCTCCTTCCACGCGTTCACGCCGCGCGCGAAAATTCAAACTCTCTCTCTCTCTCTCTCTCTCTCTTTCTCTTCGAGCAATTATAAACTGCACACACACGCGCTTACACTTATATATGTATATATACTCGGCGAAAACCGATGAAACCTCGTGAACGACGATACACGTGCGTGCGTATTCTATCTATCTGTGCGTGCGTGCGTGTGTATGCGTGTGCGTGTGTGTATATGTGTATGTGCAACAATCCCTTATCTCTCGCGCTCGCGGCGACTGGCGCGCTACTAGCGCTGCTACTCGCGCCCGCGCTATTTCGCGCTATTTCAGAGCGAGCAAGCGAGCGAGGGAGAGAGAGAGAAAGAGAGATGACGAAGAAGAGAGAGAGAGAAAGAGAGAAGATCGCGCGCGCAAGCGGCGTGCACACGCGGCGCGCGATTTATTACGAGAGAGAAAGAGAGAGAGAGAGAGAGAAACCGTATACGTACGGGAGAGCTTAGAAAATGCTCCTCTAATGCGCGCTCGCTCACTCGCTCGTTGTGTACGTGTGTATGTGGATGTGTGTATACCTTCGGCGGGGAGGGCGAATTCAGTCTTGGTGCATGAAAGAGATAGAGGAGAGAGGAGAGGAAAGAGAGAGATCTAGGAGAAGTACATGTGTACGCGTCGCGCGGGCGCATGCGCGGGCGAGTGTAATGCTCTCCTCTAGCTGGGCCTACGTCACGTCATTGGCGAGAGAGAGAGAGAGAGGTCCATGCCAGAGCGGTTTCTTCTTCTTCTTCTTCTTCTTCTTCTTCTTCTCGTGGTTCTTCTTTGGCAAGAGGGAGTGAGAGAGAGAAAGAGGGCCGTAAGAAAGGTCCGGGATGGAGGGAGAGAGAGAGAAAGGAGAAGGAGGAAGAAGAGGAGAGCGAAAATAAGGAGGCGGCCGAGAGAGAGAATGGATATGAAGAACGCGTGTGCGTAAGAAGAAAGAGAGAGAGAGAGAGAGGGAATGCAGATATCTATCGGGAATTTGCTGAGATAATTTCTTTGGCATTCTACTTTTAGTTTTCGGAGTTTATTTGAGAATCGATCGGATTATTGGTTCTAGATCGTTTGCAAAATTACGGAAGATTTTGAACTTTGGAACATATCAGGATAGATTAGCGATCTTTTTTTTTGTAGAGCTTGTACCGTGTGAAACTGATATCGTATTGGGTTATTGATAAATTACTTAAAATTTCACCACCAAATATAACGAATGCTTTTTGTTAAACTTTATAACTCAGATTAGTAAAATAATTATATTAAACACTGTGCAGATATTTAAATTTTCCGCCTCAATGGTATCAGAAATAGAGTTAAAGTAATAATACCAATTAAAATGTCAAATATAAGAAAACCAGTCTGAATATATAGATAAATGAAGTTATACTAATGAGAATAATGAAAGTTTATCTTTACAATAACATTTCATTCAACTTTTCTCAGATAAGGACAATTTACAAAGCCACTAAAATACGCATCGCAGCTCATAAAACCTTGCGATCAAATGAAAAAGTCCCAACGGCTTACGCGCACACGCATATATACACACGTTTACCTCTCTCTCTCTCTCTCTCTCGCTGCGTGCAAATTTTATTTCGATTTTATCTCTGGAAGTAGGTAAAGAAAAGGCGCGCTAAGATAAAGAGAGAAAGGAAAGAGGGAGCGGAGACAGGAAGACGCGACTCCGCGCGCGTAGTGAAAATAAGAAGTAGGAGGAGGAGGAGGAGGAGGCAAGCGAGGGACACAAAGAAAGGCGCGCACGCGCACTCCAAAGAGGGAGAATACATGAATACGTGCCGGTAGGAAAATGGCACGCATGAAAAATGTTGTATAATACGTTTAATTTATTCGCCCGAATTTTTTCCCACCGTAAAACGGAGCGGCAGCTGATTACATTAAATTTTTGTTGATTCTCTCGAGCGGCCAAGCAATAAGCTAGTGCTACACCACGCCACGAGAGAGCCACACTACTATGCGCAGTAGTTCTTTCGCGTGGACGCGCGCACAAGCCTCTAAAAGACTTCCTTTGTTCGCTTCTTCGCAATGATTTCAATAAAAAGATCAGCGGAAACGCGCCGCTTTTCTTGGGATTTTCAAAGTGAAATTTCGCCAAGTGTTAAGGGGATAAGAAGTAATTTGTATCTTCGCAAATTTTCTTGGCTCTGCGCCTTAATAATAATTTGAGATAATATATCCGAAAGAAGAAAGTATTCATAAATATGGTTGGAAATTGAGTTCTTAGTAAAATGGTGCATATTATTTTGCCGTTCTACTCATTTCTTTGTAACGTATTTTGTTACAGGAAAAATAAAATAATTTTTAGACTATATTATTCCATACAAAAATTATAATATTATCATATACAAAAAATTCTACAAAAATTAGCAAACAGATATAACAATTTCTTTCATAATTTCAACTATTTCTGAATACCAACACTACATCTTACTTAAATAAACCAATAAATTTCTTTTTCTCCAATCTCATTCACCCTCGTCTACACCAACCTAAAAAAAAAAAACTAGAACTCCATAAAATTCTTCTCTCTCTCTCTCTCGCGCGCGCGTTTTGGCCAAACGACCGGCCATTTTCACTTCATTTTCCGCCCGTAAAAAGGCTGGCCACTATATACTTCGGCGGCGCTCGAGCCGAGCGCTATAATTGCGCGCGCGACCGCTCGCACGCCGCGCGGTACGGAATGAAAGAGCGAGAGAGCACGAGACAGCAGGAAGACGCGCGCGAGAGAGGATGCATCACACATATATATATATATACATACACACATACATATACTGAAGGCGAGAGCGCGGGAGGGGAAAAGACCGGCGGCGCGCGGATAGTTTTCTCGGTGCGAGTTCAGTGGTTTATGTAGAGGAGCGGAGGTGTATATATACTAGGAGTGGGAGGTGGACGATGGGATTCGGCATTGGGACGCATGACGAGGTTATTATAGTTGTTTGATTGTTTGGTGGATCGGTTGATTTTTATTTAAGAAATACTTTTGTGAATTTCTGTATTTCTGTAAATATATGATATGGACGTATTTTATTAATTTATAATCATACTTGAATTTTTCTACGTAATTTAAGTTTACACCTGATTACTCAATAAAATAGAAATTTTTAATGGAATGTTTGTCTCTGTGTGCTCAGATTTACGTAGAAACTTTTGACAGAATATATAGAAATTAATTTTTATAGATCTTAAACATACAGCAAACATCACAGAGAACGATCTAAACGCTCAACCTCAAACTCACCATTAAAATCATTCACATTCCATTCAAACACCTCAACATATACGATATACCTATAAAAAAAAAGAAATTAAGTAATCCCGCTTCCTTTTCATGACATTAACCACATCAATATCCCTTGCCAATTTTTCAAATCCCTTCAACCCATATTTCTCCTTTCATCCAGACACGAAATAATCTAGATCTCGGCGAAACTAACTAAGTTCATATACGAGAACGCGCGTCTGCGGTGCAAGTCCCTCGCTAGGTTACGACACTGCATGCATGCATGCATGCGAGCGCGGCTGCAGCGGTGCACACTGTGCAGCGGCGATTTTTTGACGACCAATGAAAGTTACTCGCGAGATATTCTATTTTAAACCTTTCGGCCTGCGTGTACGCTCGCGCGCCTCGCACTCGCTTGCAAGCGCATATATACGTATATGTATTCGCTTGCAGAAAGAGAGAGAGAGAGAGAGAGAGAGAGAGAGAGCTAGACGCGCGCGTGCACTCGTCCCTCTCCTATCTTCCGCCGTTTTTCTCGGCAGCCGCTGTAGCCGCGACTTCGTAGTGTATATAGGAGCGTTATACTAGGCTGATGCTGCGCGCTATGCTTACTGAGGCTTTACTGCATTGCCCTTTTCGACGGACGTCTCAAGAGTGAATATTGTGGATTATTAGTGAACTCGGCTGTGATTATGGGAATTTCTTTTTTGGTTCGATAGAAAAGCCATATGGATTTTTTTACAATAATTAATTTTGGTTTGGAGAAGATATAATAGTCTATAATTTTTTTTTGTATTACTGGGTAGAATACCTATCATTATAGGTATTACGATAATGAATCGGTAATTTAAATGTATATAATATTTATCTAATAAAATTTGATCATTTTCTAAAAAAAAGTAGATTTAACTGTAATAAAATTTATAACATTAATGAATTACAAGAAGAAAAACAGTTTGCCCAGATGAATCTTTGACAATTATTCATTTTACTAATGATTCTAAACGAGTTTAGAATAATAGAGAAGAAAAAACCAAAATTAATCATTTTCCAATATACAACAACATTGATACCCTATGTCATTTTTAACCAGAGCTACCAATTGCGAAAAGATCAATCGTCCCTTTGAACAATCTTAACGACAACCGAAACCCGTACGAATTCCATTGAACAAGTGAAGACAGTAGACAAATCGTCAGGATCGCGTCGTCAAGTGACTCACTATATACGATTCTATAATTATCATTACAAGCCGAAGAACTCGTCGCTCGCTTACTTGCGCTTCTTAATCCGCGCCGAAATATTAATACAGCGTCGGCGTTGCTGACGACGTTCGTAAGTGTGTTTCATATATAAAATCGGCAAGTTACGAGATAACTATAAGGAAGCGCGTCGCTATTGCTACAATTCGCGGATTCACACGCTTGTTTCATTTCAAGCTAACTAAATAGCCTGATTTTTATGGTTAATACATTATAAGAGGGATGTAGTTTTAGCCTTGATGGAAACGAGATTTACATGTCTGTGTAGTTTTTAGAATATATATATATATATATATATATATAGTTTTTAATGTTACATTTTAATTTAGTGTTTAATTTTTTACTCGTACATTAACAAGGTGTACTACAACATGTCTACTGTTATATTAATCGACGATTATATAAATAGTTGGCAGTAATTGGAAATTACGACATGTACTAATATTTAAACTGCTCAGTATTTCACGAGTGATTTCGATAGTACAACGGTATTCGCACGCGCATGTATGTCGAAAATACTATTTGACGCGTGGAAAAATAATTTATTAACCGGCGAATAATTCAGGCGATAAAAATAGCGTCATAATCGGGTATTCATGTGATTTAAATAAGCAGAAAATCGCGTAATGATAAATATACATTGTAATGCAATGAATAATGGATGAAACACGTGCATTACATTGTGGATGAACAGGACCACGCGCGAATTCGTTACTTTATTAAAAGCATCAATTACCACTCATTAAAAAATTAGCATTCAATACGCCCGCTTGAAACTACACGTTAAAGTGCAATCGATCACGAGTGAAAAAAAAAAAAATAAAAAAATAAACCTGCCACCTGTGTATAGCAGCATAAGCGAAGCGTTAAACAACCATATCAAGCCCTTCGCTCTCTGCTATCCACTCGTGAAAAAAAATCGAGTCAAGAGTGGGCGCAATAACAGTGCGAAAAAATGAAAAAAAAAGCGAGTAAAACGACAGAGAGGCAGCAGCAGCCGGCAATTTTTCCCCCCCTGAGCGTATAAAACGTGGACATGTTCTTCCCCGCCCACACACATACACTCGAGAAGGGAAGGGGGAGAGGTCGTATGAATGCGGATTGTCCAGCCGTCGGTGGCAGCAGCAGTAGCCGCGACGGTGCTTTTTGTTTTCCTCTATTTTCCGGTTTTTCCGGGCTGCCGGCGGCGGTCCGGGCCGAGCGCGCAACAAGTAGCAGATTATAAAAATCACTCTGCGGTCCCGAGGGAAAGAGGGAAGAGGAGGAAGAGGAGGAGGTGGATACTAACGCTGGGATGGGGAAAAAAGAGGAAGCGAAAAGAGAGGTAGAAAAAAAAAATAACGAGAGAGAATATGTACGTATACGCGAGGGTGAGAGTGGATGCATTTACGGGGATTTAAGCGACTATTCTCGCGCTTGGAGGGGCTGATTAATTTCCCGCGATTCGATTAAACAGTTGGAACGATGATGATGAGTTGAAGGGGGTGTTTAATTAGCGAAACTTTTTTTACCGTGTTTATGGATTCTTTTCTTTTATTATAGTGTAAACGCGATGTTTTCTCTTCTTTTTTTTTTACTGCTTTGAGGGTGGGAAGCGACGAGGTTGTTTAATGGCTCGCGATTGGATATTAAACGCGATTTCGAGCCGTTAATGCGGATGCTGCGTTTAATTTCGGGCGATTTTCGGCTGAGCGTGGCGAGGCTGTGCGAGCTGTATTTGTACAGATGTGAAAAATCACTTTTGAAATAATGCGCGGATTAAATGACTTTCGTGGCGATTTAACTGATGCTTTCAAAGTTTCATTACATTTTATATTAATACGTCATATTCATATTTTTTGTATATTTATTTATCACCAGAGTAGTTCATGTAGTATTACATGTTTATACTATCATTAATACATAAATATTATGTTTTTATGTTTAATGTAGCAAACATCTTATAAAGGTAGTCATAGCTACCTGTACATAGATCCGTGATATATTTATATTTAAATAAATTACAATCTAGAATATACTTAGAATTATAATTATTTATAATCCTTTTTCCACAATAAAACGCGTCTTCTTCTGTTTCATATACAGCTAAAATTTTTCGCAGAAATTGCATATGACATATTTCGATGTAAAATTCTCCATAAGGGTTGAATGACCGTTTCCTCCTGTATCCACAGCAATTATTTCATTTTACATTCCCCGTCGTCCAACTGTAACAATCATTCGTGCAGACTTTACAATCCCCTCACTACCGAACGAAAAAATTTTTCCATCGAATTTCCGCTCTCACAAAATCCACGATTCCACCTCTACACGCTAAGCCCTTGTCAAATAAAAAAAAAAAAAAAAAATTCCAAAGCCTGTCGAACTGTCATCATTCATCCACCTCCTATACAACGTTCCGAATACCTGAAAAAGTCCACCCTCGAAAAAAGAGTAGTCATCATCGTCATCGTGCACATTTTGCACACAGACAGTACACACGTACACGAATACACAGACATTTGCTATATATAATACTCAGCCGAGCCTGAATTGCATGAAAAAGTCAACTGCAAAAACCATTCATCCGCGGCGAATTCGCTGGTTGTTGCCCGGGCAACGGTACATACTCGCGTTCTCTTTCTCTCTCTCTCCACACCGCCGCGAAAAAGACAGTATGTGGGAGGCAGAGTGAGAGAGAGATAGAGGCAGAGAAGATATATAGATGCGGGCGCACGAGCGCACCAATACGTGTAGCTCTCAGCCCTGTCTCCACGCGCCTCTCTATCCATTATTCTTCCTCTCTCTCTCTCTCTCTCTCTCTCTCTCTCTCTCTCTCTCTCTCTCTCGCTCGCTAGCTCGCTCAGCCGCGCGTATGTGTATATGTACCTGAATGTACCGCAGCGCGAGCGCGAGCACGCGTGCGATTTACATTAAACGGCAATGCGCGCGAGCGCAAGCGCGTGTGAGAGAGAGAGAGAGAGTAGAGGAGGAAATCATCCGAAAACACGTACGCGCGCGTAGGAGGCAAATGGAATCGCGACCAGTGGAATTTCGCTCGTGTACAGTGTAGATTTTTTTTTTGTTTTTATTCGTCGCGTCGGCTGTGCTGGCGATTTTTTTTTGTCCGACGTCATCCCGTGGGGTCGCGCGAGGTAACTTTTGGGCGAGGGAGGAGAGAAGAGAACCGGGGTGGAAAGTGTCATTGGACTGGGAGGGGGGAAAATCATTGATCGGAAAGCGGGTGGAGAGAGAAGAGAGGAGAGGAGAGAGGAGAGAAGAGAGAGAATGGAAAAATATGGCTGAGAGGTGGAAATTTTGCTGTTTTGGTCGGATAAAATAGGAAGTGAATTCAGCGAGTGGTGGTCGAAATTGTTGATTAAAAACGTTGTTATAAACAAAAATATGGTTTAATATTGGAAATGTGAATTATTTTATGTTATTTGATATTTTAATGGAAGCAGGTAGTAAGCATTTATAAAATTAATCTATTTAAATGCTGTAGTCACACTGTTTCGGACTTATTTTAATAAAATCATTTAATTTATCTAATACTAAGAATAAAATTATTTTAATTATCATTTTAAACTATTATTCATAATACTTCAACATGTTACATAAATACAAGCTAATTCGTATAGCTTAAATGTACACCAAACTGTGACATCGCAACCTTTATCCTCACTTCTATTGTATCCCTCCGCAAATTAACAAAATTATTCATCAAAACGCCGACCATCTTCCCCCAACTTTCTGCTTTCACCTTTTTACGCCACGGCTTTACGCCGGCCTCGTAAAAATCAAGCACCAGCGTCCCTTTGTCGCCCTTGGCAAACGTTATTTTCGCAAGGGAAAACGCGGGAAAGCTTATTTAAAACTGCGCCTGGAGAGAACGAAAGTCGAGGACGAGGATAATGAGGGGACGAGGGAAAGAGGATTCAGCGCGGAAGTAATTGGGAAGCGCGTGTGTGAACGAGGACTCGAAGGAAAAAAGGGGCTGAATGTGATCTTAATAGAATTAAGTCGCTGTGAACGAGGATTTTTTTTCGGTACGAATAAGGTAACGGGATCATTGGTAGTTGAAGTATTTTAAGGGATCGTATTGTTGATTGGAGGTAATGGTGGTGGAATAAGATCAGTTTAGTAAAAAGTTTTATGTTTATTTATGAATTGTAGTTATAGTGTAGTATCGGATCATTTGATATGTATGCTATAATTGTTTGTTGTAAAGTAAGATATGATTATGCTT
Source organism: Torymus texanus (assembly GCA_036873485.1). Taxonomy (NCBI): domain Eukaryota; kingdom Metazoa; phylum Arthropoda; class Insecta; order Hymenoptera; family Torymidae; genus Torymus; species Torymus texanus. Next base: position 17,108,816 of record JAYJLV010000056.1, read on the forward strand.
CGTTATAGCTCAATAAAAATTTTTTTTAATTAAACGTTTAACGATAATGCGCAAAATAGAAAACAAACGTACTTAAATCACTCTGCCTATATGTTTTTATGATGATTGGAGATTATGCTTTCAAAGAGATAAAAGATTTAAGTAGGCAGTCAGATGTAATTTTCTTGAATGACGAGAATTGTAATCATTCATTACTGTCGTTTCTGTGTCTTATAGAACGCATAAGTAATGATTATCTTCGATAATTTTACAGCGAATAAATTGCGATGATATGACTCCATAATTGAAGCCGCTAAAGATACCTGCATGAGTAATTTCGATCTTCATTCATATAACAAGTCATCATGCCAAATAAAGACAAAATAAAATATGCATCTCTCCTAAAATAGTTTAATTTTCAAATTGTTGAGAATTGATTCTTATTTTGGATCCGAGTATATTCATATTTAAGGAGATCAAATGAATGTTGATGCGTAATTAAAAGGAATATAACATTTTTCATCTTAAAATAATTTCACGTAGAGTCAGCGAATTATATTTAATCAATAATGAAAATTATGTTATTTATTAAAAATAAATTTGAAACAATAAACCTCAGTACTTTTAGAGAACTCTACCAAACTTTATCAAGTATTTCTTTCAACTCTGAACATTCTCATGCAAAATAAACCCACAAAAAAAAATAAATCCACTCTGATACTAAACCAAACTCTCCCACCACTCACACCTTAAACAAAGAAAATCCAGCGCCTATCCCTCCCCTCTCTTCCTTTGCTCATTCCTAGACTCGGAAAGTCTCTCTCTCTCTTTCTCGCAGCCACGACGCGCTCGCGTATTGGCAAACTCGGGCCCGCCAATTTTAGATGCTTTTCGCGTTCGTCAGCTTTTTATTTCTCCCCGAGAGGGGCACGCGTGCCCGGCTGCTGCTGCTTGCTACTGCACCACAGCCGTTTTATTTCTCTCTCTCTCTCTCTCTCTTGCTCTCCGTGCGCATATACGCACGACGCAGAGAGCAGCAACACGTATTTTTAGGCGTTCTAGAAAACCGCCGCCTTCCCGCCGCGAGAGCGCGACTTCAAACGCCCCTCTCGCGTCATAGGCGCGCTCACACACGCAGAGACTTCTCCTATAAGTCTTTTTCCGGGTTCCCAAAAAGTATGGTAGAGAGAGAGAGAGAGACGCGAAAGTGAGGAATTCCGCGGCTGGTAAGAGAAATGGTGGAAGAAGAGGAAAAGAGGGGTAATATGAGGCGAAGGGTGTTCAGAGGGATTTAAGGATAGACGATGGATTTTTAGGGATAGGCCGAGAATAGAAATAGCGTGTGTTGGGTAGAGAAAACGTTGCCCTCTCCGGATAATTTCTTGAAAGATCGTTTGATTTGTTAGCGAGTTTAAGGAGTTATTAAGAATTAAGCGAGTAGTTTTGCATAGTTGAATCTTACATGTTGCTTACGAAAGGTCCATTGAGATAATCTGAGAAATAAGTAGAAAAAAGAACATTTTAAATAGCAACTAAGAGGATACAATTTTAATTCGGTTTTGCTACATCACTTATTATTGGTATATTAATAAATATCTTGTTCGATAAAAACTTGATTTCATGATTATATGGCAGATTCTTGAATCGTGAGTGCATTAAAAATGATAGACTTTTGACTGGACCTTCTTAACATTTCGGAAAACTACTTAAGATTTTCCAAGTACTGTCAGATCGAAAATATGCTCTATAAAAGCTAGTGAGTTCGCTCGTTACAGCAACTTCATTCTATAAATCACCTTTCTGAACTACAGTGTACGCCTCTAGGATTTCGGTCAAACGTAAACAAACACGTGGCATTTACGAGTGGCTACAGTGAGACAAAAATCGTCTGTTTATAATTGAAATTTTCAAGTACCATTGCCCAATAATGTACTATTTTTATTAATCTATAAATTTCGCTAATGCTATGTTTATTTTGTATGTCTTTACCGTACCATTTTACCGTATGTTTAAATAGTATCGTTACCACCAAGAGGTCCAGTCTTAAATATCTGGTTTTAATACTCTAGAATGCATAAAAACGGTAATTAATTATATATAAATAATAGTTAATAATAATATAGTCCTTCAAGCAATTAAGATATAACGCAATAACTGACTGTTAAATATAAAAAAAGCGTCCATATAAAGTTTTCAAAAATATCCATATTCAAAAACCGTACCTTAACAGGCCAACGACCTTCAACCTCCTCTACGAAAATCACGCGAAACCTCGTCACCGCGACTCTTGCGCCAAAAACCATCCTCACACATCATCATCATCAAAATCATCATCATACGAAAACATGGCGCCCGCCAGCAAAAGAACTCACTCGCCTATATACCCGCGCACACCGAACCAAAGAAGAAGACGAAGACGAAGAAGAAGAAGTAGTTGCCCGGCGATTCTGGCGCCCAACCGCGAATAGCATCGGCGCGGCTCGTCTACGAATAGAAAAGAAGGGGCCAGCCCCACCCCCACGGGCGCGGTTTTTACCGCGATCGCCCCGTTTTATTCGCTCGTTCGCCGGGGCGGAAGTGCACGCTAGAGAGAGAGGTAAAAAGAACGCGGGAGGAGGGGGACAAGAGTAGAGAGAAAGAGAGAGAGAGAGGCCTTGATCAGAATAGCTACGCGTATAGAGGAGTGGGCGCCAGAGTTCGACGAGTGCGTGCGCTCGTGTGGATAGAGAGAAAAATGCGGAGTTTGGACTCGTAGAGGAGGAGTTAGCAATGCTGATGGCGTTTTTTTATGATTTTCGAGAGGCGGGTAGAACGAGCAGCGCGTGTCTATGTGGATTAAAGAACAATAAAGTAGAAACTTTTTTGGTTTCGGTTTGTTTTTAATAGAGGAATATAAGAATAGGAGTTTTTGTAAACATAAGTTCATAAGACATTTATGGTAACTTGAAGGCGCAGAGCAATTTTCATACGAATATAGTGTCGGAAAATTGAAGTGTATAAAATCTCGTGGATTTCCTGGTAAAATATTAATGATACTTTTTATATAATATGTTCATTAATTGTAAAAATTCTTAGCCAAAATCAATATGTAATAATAAGAAGTGTACTTGTAAGTATTGTTAGTAGTACAAATAATAATGTTGTCAAATGTAAAAACAAAAATTTACTTTAAATTAATATACAATTATCAAATAAAAGCATAATATTGTTTTTAGCCATAAAGTTAAAGAAAAAATAGGTTTATAGTCAACATTTCTACTACCGTTACAAAAACGCATTAAAAATATTTTCAATTATCTTTTATATACTAATCCCTTAGCATATATGTATAATCATACATATTAATATATGCTATAATCAATGTACTTTCTTATTTGAAGTTTCATTAAATATCTGCATCGATTGTTTGCTCAAGCATCTCATGTGCAAATTAATATAATGCATTATTAAGCGGATTTACTCTATGCGCATGATTTCCATTGCACATATAAATTATATCATTAAATTAAAGGACGAAGTTTAGAATTAATAAAGTTTAATACTAACAAGTTGCAAAAAAATATCATGAAATATATAATACTAACAATTCACAACATTAGAAATGATACATAATATATAAGACCCAAATCAGTATTATCGACGTTGAATACAAATAACACGTGCATGGCCACTGCATAAATTTCCTTTTAATCGATAGAAATCTACTATACATTTTCAAAAAATCAACCATCAATTTCATCGTACTACCTACTCATAATGAATCCACTTCAATAAACTATTGAACAAAAGCATCGATCCAACGAATAATCTTCTAAATTCAACTAATGGCAAAATACCTCATTACATTAAACTATACGTAGTCACAACGTTCACGAAAATTCATATAAAAATCATAATAAATATTCTCCCAATCACTTTACTAAATGGTAAACTCTATTCTATTTCATCCTAGATAAAACCCAGCAGCCATGCACACAACAGAGGCCGTCACCCGTAGCAAAGCACGCGCTTCGCATCGCCTGTAATAATACGGCGTCCACTGAAGGGCGAGAAAGTGGGGGGGAAGCGGTGGCGGTGGCGACTCGATGCTCGGGTTCCTGAATTACCGACGGACAGCGAGCAAGCAAGCGGTCAGGCGCAACGACGTCGTCGTCCGGCCGATATGGCCGCGCAGCGAGCCGCCAGCAGATGCCAGCATCGCACCGCGCCGGCCGCGTCGAATGGTTTGCGTCTCGGCTGAACTGAGTGAGAAGAGAGTGTTGAGAAAGGAGTATGAGCGGTTAGAGTGTAGGGGATTTTTGCGGGTTGGAGGTGAAGGAAAGATACGGTGAAAGGTTTTGAGAGAAGGTTGAGGTGCGTTGGGAGAGGATGGAGTG
>JAYJLV010000056.1:17113270-17145180 GCA_036873485.1 Torymus texanus
TGCGGGTTGGAGGTGAAGGAAAGATACGGTGAAAGGTTTTGAGAGAAGGTTGAGGTGCGTTGGGAGAGGATGGAGTGGAGAAAAATATGTTTTTACGTATATTGATAAACATAAAAATGTTATATAGTTATGAGGTGTTATTGTAAAAATAAAGATTCATGAAAAAATAATATATTTGTTTGTGAATTATTGTTGTGTATGATTCAAAATCTTGCAAGATTTTTTGCTTTGTACCAAAACTCCGGTGGTGAGGCATTTTTATGATTTACTATTCGCAGCTAGAATTATCCGGATCACTGTATTGGGTTTAATCATTACATTTTAAAAATATTCCCTTTTCTTTGTAACACATCATGTATTAAAAATGACAACATAGTATAATTTAAAATTCTCTAGACCATTTTGTAATTGCAATGAATTAGTGTAAATTCAGATAGGTATTTTTTTCTATTTTATAACTATCTGAAGTCTCTTTTATTAGTCTTATACAATTCTGCATTTCTGCGTTGCTGAGCACTTTGGGTGCCATGAGTACTTCTTGAATAACTCATGCAGCAATGGATACCGTTTTAGATGGGTCCCAAACCATCAAGGCACCAATTTCGATAAATATGGTACAGAGGTGTCAATTAATCATTGATGCTGAAAATCAAACACAGTACTGTTTGGGTAAACAAACATTCTGAATCGCAAGTCCGAGGCTTTAGACAATTAAGCTACCCTAACTCTAAATAGGTAGTAAAAAAAGTTGTATTTAAAAGTTTCACCAAGTATAAGAAATTTCAATGTGTATATAAAATCTTATAAAATAAAAATAATCACTACCAAAACAGCATCTCTCCACACCATTATTCAGTAACCCTATGCTTATACCCTCTCTCTCTCTCTCTCTCTCTCTCTTTCCACTCTAACAAAAACCCGAAAAGTCAACCACAAAACGGGTTCTGAAAAAAGGTGCCGTGCTCGCCAACAGGGCAAAGCCAATTCATTCGGCTCATTATCGGAAACGCGCGACCACCGAGCCGCACTACTACTATATAGCCTTCCGCCCGCAGAGCAGGCAACAGCACAAAGCACAAGCGCGCAGCTCTGATGTACAGCGGCCGCGTCGTGGTTACGTTCGTTTCGCGACTCATTTATCCTCATAATGCGCACAGCCACTACGGCAAAAGAATTATCGGCATTAGGCGAGCGCGCGACCCGCTTTCAAGATTATTGAACGCGAGTGTGAGAGAGAGGAGAACGGCTAAACGTAAGATGACTATCCACTCCGGCGCCGCGCGCGTACTGTGACAATTAACGCGGCTCGTTCATTAAAAGTTAAATTAGTTCGCGCGGACGATGGTTATAGAGAGAGAGAGGAGAGAGGAGAGAGAGAGAGAGAGAGAGAGAGAGAAAGAGAGAGAGAAGGTGGTATACTGAAGGTGGAGGAGAAGAGGGTTTTTCCGGTTTGATGTAATGGATTTTATTCTGGGGGTTGTGTTGTCGATGGCGTGAATGAGGGTCGATTAGAAAGGAGCGGTCAGGTGGAACTTGTGTACAGTGAGAACTTCGATGTAATAGCCATGTAACAAAGAAGAGGTATGGAACGAAAACGTTCTCGTGGCTTATGATATAATACAAGGTAGGATAAAGAAAAGTCAGGGTTATTTCTGATTTATTTTGAATTGAGATTTTTAATCAGCACTAAAAATCAATTGTGGTAAATAGCATGACAATGACTGTGCTCGTATACTAGGATATTTAATTAGAATTCCACAAAAGTAAACAGCTTCATTTTTTGTAACCAGTCTAGAGTGACGCCGATAGAAGTGTTGCCTCGCAATCAAATTTAGACTCCTTTATAAGAAATTAAATTTCTTTTCTTCAACTTATATAATCGCTCTTTCTATGCAAAATAGAAATATTTCTAAACATAGAACGCGATACTAATCGATCGCGACACAGAAATGTATATTTGAACATTAGTTTAAGTAAACTATATCATTTGATTCAAGGTAATGCAATGATTCAACAGAACGTAACATGTCGTATCAAGAAATCATGTTTATATTTGTCGTAAATATTATGAAGGGTGAATTAAACTTCGTAGAATAATTGATATAAATTATGTTAGCATTTTAATCAAAATAAAAAATGCTAAGTATTTCGAAGAAGTAACAATCAAGATGTAAAACATATTACTAATAAATATTCATTAATAACCATCAAATATTTTTTCTCGAACTCACTCCACCGTGATTTTTTCCACCTTTAAAAAACTTCCACCCCACAGACCATCGCGATCTACCCCACACCACTTTTTCCATCTTACTACCCCTAGACGGCAACCTGACGCGCAATCAGTCGTCCCTCGTCCTTTTTTTACCCGCTCCTCCTCACCCTGGAGACAAGTGCGCGAAAAAAAAGGCAAACGCGGTCGCGCGCGAAAAACACGTGTACCCGTAGCTTCTCCATTGTTCTCTCGCGCCAATGGAGACGGTAAAAAAGTTGACGGGTGTCAAAACAAGGGGCGCGAAGAGAGAGCAGATGTGGGGTGAGAGAAAAAGGAAAGGGAGAGAAAAAATGGCGGGGGACGTTTTTTACCCGATGGTATGGGGTTAGACGGGGGTATGGTTAGTGTACGCGTATACCCTCGACGAGATATATCACGGGGTAGTATAGAGAGTTGATACTGATGTAAGTGGGGTGGTTATGAGCGGGGGTAAAGAGAAGGAGATGAGCAGAAGCGTGTGGTCGAGTGTAAAAACGTGGATGATGGTGTTTAGGGGTTGTCGAGGTGTATCGTTATAATATTTTTATGACTTTCGTGATTATCATATAGGTATAAATGACATAAAAATGTTTGTGGATGAAATATCAAGGTATTGGTTTATTTTTATACAGAAATGTTTAACAATACATATTTATTGTACAAATATAATGCTTTAATAGAAAAGATAATATTGGAATATTCTTTTTTTCACTATATTTTCAATTTAAAACGTAACGATAGAAAAAGATCATTAAAATTCTTTAACGAGATTACCAGCCATTTTCTAAAGCCATTTTGTAGATGAAAAGAAAACGGGGAAAATGAATGGAGTCGATTTATCATTCAGGCGTAAGACCGACTCCCCGACTTCGCTTTCTCCGTCTATTTCAGTGCCGCTATAGCACCTTCATCTGCAGAACGTCAGACTCCTTCCCTTCCTTCTCTCTCTCTCTCTCTCTCTCTCTCTCTCCCGCTCTTGCCCTTCTTCCCACTCGTCCTTCCGTCGACTGATAGCCGACAGGTCTTCCACCTCCGCAGGAGAAATGGTGCAACTGCCGGTCTTACCTCATTCGAGATGTTTTTAAAAACTTGGAAAATCCATAAATCTGAAAGTAGAAACAAAATGATAATATTATTTATTGGTTGTATTTTTATATTATTTTTTTAATATTAATGAAAAGAACATGAGAAAAAGTTATTTTCTTATGCTACAGTTTAACTTTGTATTCCTTATTGAGTAACACATTCAATATTTCTTGATTGCATTCTTAATTTTCTCAAATAGTATGATAAATGTTTATCTTCAAAAAATTAACTATAAAAAATAATATATAAGTAGCGGTATGTTTTAAGAACTTATTAATATATAATGACGAAGTAAAATAATACAAATACATAAATCACATATTAGTTCGTTTTTAAAAGCAACACGACTACCCCATCATTAATTTTTTATAACTCATCATCTCCTTTTCTCTTCGCTTTTTATCCCACCACTTTTCACCCTCAAAAGGCAGTGAAAAAACACAACCCCTTAAAAAAAAAACAACCCTCCCCTCATTCAATATTCACAAACAGGTCTTACGACCAACCCTATCCAAAGAAAAAAATCCCTTACTCACCCTTAAATAAGACACACAGTAACAGTATACCATCGTCATCATCCCCCCTAGCTTTTAAGAGTCAACCACCGCTCGTCCGGCAAATCGAAATGCAAATGTCCCAGGTATGGTGTGTCCTGTCCGGTCTGACACCCCCGCGGGGGCTCTTTAAATCTCTCTCTTTTCTCGCGTTTACCAGGACGCTTGTTTATTTTTTAATTAAAGTCTTCCTCGGCCGGATTAAAAAAGGTCCCCTCCAAAGTTATTAAGCTAATAATGTGTCCCGGCTGCTGCTGTTGCTACTGCTGCTTGGAGAAGGAAGGAAAAAACGGCCAGTAGAAGGGAGGAAAGGGTAATGAGGGAGGTGGCCGTAAAACGGAGGTATGCCGCTAGAGGGAGAGAGAAAAAAGGACGAGGCACGCGTGAGTGTGGAACACATGTGGAGGAGGAGAGATACTATGTAGCGTGGATGCGCGAGGAGTTTGCCTTCGGGGCGTTGGTGGTAGTTGCCGATCGAAAGGGGGTGAGGAGTTTTTGCGGTGTAGTGTCGCGGTTTGGGAGCTGTGAAAATACCGAGGGAGGGAAACAATTTGCGGATGTCTTCTTTCGCTGTGTTTTTTTGCTTTCTATTGGGGTTGAGGGTACAGTGGTACTGAAAGGGTAGAGAATTTTATTTGGATGTTTCTTTGTGTAAGCGAGTGTATTAAAAGCCAATGTGTTATTTCTGATGAAGCTGTCATTCTTCAACCGCAATTGATATTTCACATCTTTATTAATGTATTGAAATATATTTTACGATTGCGTGTTTCAGGAGACGTACCAATTCGGATTTGTCAAGCTCTAATACTGGCAAGCTACTTTTATAATGCTAGATTTGATTGAATTTTCAATATTGTGAAGCATTAATTTATTACATTTATGATGTTATAGAAAATGTTGACAGTTGTCAAATTTTCATCGCTTGGCTGGGGTATTGGAATAAAGATAACGTTATAAAAAATATTGAAGTGTCAAAATACATTACTTGAAATTTAACGATATGTATTTTTATAATTTGTTAATTATCGATATATGTATTTAGAGTTATGTGAATGATATAGACATAAAGCAAATATGTAAATTATTATTCTGCTAAACATTAAATATAATATCCAATGTTCTGACAAAATGATGTTACATTTAGTAATATTTCTTCCATTCCTAAAGAATGAATTTCAATAACCGTACCCACAAAACATTAACTAAAAAAAATCCATCTCCTCAAAAACGAAAAAAAATATAAAAAAAACGAAAAAAAATCACATTAGCCCCATATAAGAACAATAAAAAATCCATCCGTTCAGGGAAAAATGGAAGGAACAGGCGCGCGCGGTATATATAAGGTCCGTCGTGGCGCTCGCTCATTCGCGTCGTTTCCCTCTCTCTTATTCCCTCGCGCTTGCTCACTGCTTCTCGCGCGCGCGCGCGGGGGGAGGCGGCTAGCTGCTGCTGCTGCTCGCCCCGGCGAAGGAAAGGAGGGTCGCCTGCGGAGGAGATGCCCCCCTCGTGCGTCTCTCTCTCTCCCACCCTCGTGGCCGTCATCATCTCCGGGGCGATTTTCCCGAGCGCGTGCTTCTCTCTCTCGCGCGCGCGCTTGGGAGAGAAGGGGCCAATGAGACGCTGGGCGTCTGGTATTGATCCGAGGCGTCGTCCAGGAGACGCCCGCTCCATAAGACGCCCGGCCGCTGCTGCTGCTGCTGCTGCAAGCCCGGCGTATATATACCAACGGCTCCGTACAAGCCGAATAAAAGGACGCCGCGAGGCGAGTTGAGGAGAAGCATAGGACGAGGGAGAGAAAGAGAGGAAGAGAGAGAGAGGGACCGCCCGGCCGGAAGCTACTGCTTCTTCTTTATCTTAGAGGAGAGGAGAGGAGAGGCGCGCGACGGTAGACTGCGAGAGTTGGAGCACGCGCCCGCGCGCAAGTATACGCGGGTAGGGACGACTATATAGCTTTACGCGCAAGGATACGAGAGCGCTATAATACAACGTTCGATACTTTTTACGGTGGCCATGTTTTTTTTTGCCTTTTATGGGCGGTATATATATTTTTTTTAAGTTTTTTTCAGGGAAAACTTTTTTTTTAGGAATGAGAAAAGAAATAAATTTTTATTAAAAACTAAGACGCTGTTGATTATTAACGGCTTTATATTTAAATTTCGAAAAGAACATATATTTTAGATCAAAACAAGATAGCAAATTTGCAAAAAAAAAATGTCCTAATGGAGTTTTCATTGTTAAATATTTTTCACAGTATTTGAAAACCATATTTATAATTTGAAGTATAAGGTAAATGCACGATTCCGTAATTACTGTAATAATGGTAGCCGTGCACGATGACAGTACATCTGCCCAAAGACAGCTGTGTTATTAAATAGTTATATGCCACTTGAATACCAAGACACGCTATGCTTAATCTGTCACAATACTGATGCATTCGTTTTATGATCTGTCTTGTAATCATCCTTTGAAAATTTCCTCGTGACACTGTAAATTTTTACAATCCATTTTTCCTCACTTATATTGATTAATTACACATTTCAACAATTTTAAACAATTTTTATATAAATAAAATATCTACAAATTAATTGCGGTACGTTATAAATAGAAAATTAGCTAGATATTAAATAAAAAAAGTTTTTTTACCAGTAAAATTGGATTTTCCCAACAGGATTAAACTTCTGTTCTTATTACTTTATACTTTAAGAACAAAATTATTAATTATGAGCTTATTAATTTAGCGCGTCGAAGTGGAAGTTGCCCCCGCCGTTGTCTTAGTTATATAACTTTGTTACCTCGACTTAAAGAAATACTTTTACATAAAAGCTCTTAATAACGCACTCCAAACTTTCTTCGCTTATTTTTGCAGTCATCTAAACTTCACTCGAAGCCCCCCTAAACTTTCTTATAAACATTTATCATCCCCTATGCTAAAAGGAAAAAAAAAACTTACCACCACATATACCCTGCTCTCATTACTTTTTCAATCAACTTAGAAACTCCCCCATTACCCTGAAAAATAGCAGCCATCCTTGCCTCTAACAACCGCACTTCATCTCATTCCCCCTCCATCGGATTAATCCTTAAAATCCCATAACGATCATTCCGAGGCCCATCGCCTTTACGCGAGCGCGCGTGCATATACACCGAAGAAGCGCCGTGCCGCACCTTCGTGGCAAAGAAGAAGAAGGTTGCGTCTCTCTCTATATACATATACATATACATATATACATACTCACCGACCCCTGCGCCTCGTTAGAAGCACGCGGAACTCGTTTGGGCCGCGCGCTCTCGCGTTTAAAATTAATTATATACTGCGTTATCAATCACATCCGGTCGCCATGGTAACCGAGGAGCTATGGCGCTATATATGCAGCGCGAGAGAATGCAGCAACTCGTTTCACTGGATGGACGAGCGGGTAAACAAATACGGTAGGAGGGAGGGTTATTGATGGCCGAGGCGACTGTAACACACGTTTCGGTTGTTTTTACGATGCAGATGTGATTGGTATACATTTCCTAATGAGCAGGTTGGGTCAAGAAATCGTTAAATATTTATGGTGGAGTGTGCGGATCTACCTGCCGCGTAAGTGAGGCAAATGAGTTTATCGCGGATTCGTCTTCGTTCGTGAAGTTTTGTTTTGACTGTCTTAATTTAAGTCACTCGAAAGTATATGTGTGATTTAGTTACCTTCAATGATTAATGAGCGACAAATCATTTCGTTCCTGTCGTATTGAATTTTTCATGACTCTCTGTCCGTTCTTCATCATATACCCGTTAATTTATAACATTGAAAAGTGACGAAAGAATTTCCAATTCAGCCATCATTCAGCGTTATAAAGCGAGATTTTATCCTCTGAATATTAAACAACATCTCGCGCAGTCAATATATATATATATATATATATACACACACACACACACACACACACACACACACACACACACACGAAAAACACTAATAATTCACGCTTCTTCCTGAATTTTCTCCGATACCAGCACGGCACACCTTCATCGGGAATTCCAATAGCAGGGCGCACGTCGCGTGATCTCGACAATTCCACGACTAAGACTGCCCTCTGAATAAAATATTTTTCCATAAGGACTCTCTCTTCGTTCCTTCCGATTGACTGAATTGAGAATTCCACTCTTGATCCTTCTCCGAACTTTTCCCAATTCTCTCCCTTAAACTCCACGTTATCGGACTAATATATAATATTAGAATTGCAAAAGAATTCCACTCGCCCTTTCGCCATTTTACATTAACCGAGTAGTAGCAGATTTCCACTGCAACGATGGTAGCCCACTCGTCTATTCCAGCTGGTAGGTAGAAGGGAGAGAGAGAGAGAGCCTCTTCCTTTTATTTTCCTTCAATTTCCTTCCTTTCAGGTTTCCCATCAGCCTTTCCATTAATATTAAAACGGGAACGTAGCCTCTCGCGAGAGCTGTTTCAAAGCAGGCGGTAGGTGGTAGTGGGTGGAGGTAGAGGGTGGCAAAGTCAGGATGGGGCGGTCGGCTGGGGTGGGATTTGAAGAAACGAAGAGGAGGGAGACGCGTCGAGAAGCGAGCGAGTGAACGAGCAAGAGAGAGAGAGAGAGAGAGAGAGAGTGAGAGAAGAAGAGAAAGCCGAGTAAGCATGGAAGACGTTTGTCTCGTTTTTCATCTTGATCTTCTAAAGTTACCAATTTGAATGAAATCACTCTCCTCTCATCTTTCGCTCGCGTAAGGCCAGGCAAGTCCGCCGGCGCCAGGCACCGAGTGCACGCTGAATCCCTTTGTCTTTTTCACCTCACGTTATATAGTTAGAGTCATTCATAATTTAATTACGGTCTGGATGCATTAAAGCACCATGAAGTTGAATAATTATTTGTTGTCGTGGGAATATGGTTGGGAATTTTGGTTAGTGAAAAATTAATTTTCAAAGCATCATGCGTGTTGATAGCACATAGTTGTGTATATACATCGACCCCCCAAAACTATCGGTAACCATTTAACTCTTTGGCTTGGAGCTTGCCGCATTACCGATTTTCTGACGCTATATGCGTAAAATAATAATGTCGACGCTTGGTAAAATCGGTTTTCGATTATTTGAGAAAATCGACAGGAGCTTTTAACCTTGCATTTAAGCTGCGTTTATCGGAATCGGATAGACGATTATATCAATGTCAGAACATATGAATTTTGATAACACATTTTAGAGTTTCTCATACCTGATTCGTTTATAATCCAAATGTCCTTTCATATATATTATTTATATAAATATGTATCGAAATGTACGTAAAATAATACAGATCCAGAATAAAATGAATATTGAAAAACAAATTTTATGTTTCTTTAATAAAAGTCAACGAAAACCAACACTAGGCAGCCGTTGCTAAACTATTTCAATATCTTTAAGTTTCATCCAACACAAGTACGTTGCTAATGACAACAGTAATTATTCAATTCCTCGTTTTAATTTCTCCACTCTTCCAACCATTACTCCACACCTCCTCCGGCCCTCCATCACTCATCCACCGATCCTCTGCACGCCGAAATCAATCACGAACCTTCTTTCTCTCCCTCTCGACTAATGACATCTCATACAGTCGCAAATTTTTCCACAGTGCATTCTCGGCCAATTCCTCTCTCACCTCCTTCTCCATCTCCATCTCCTACCGAAACCTCGCGAGATTTCCCAGGCTGAAATAAATCTTATCTGCCCATCTATCTCTCTCTCTCTCTTCCTCGCGCGTGCGTTGAGCGTTGCGCAATTTATATCCTCTCGCGCGTCATTTTCCACTGACGCTGAAAAATCATCATCGTCTGCGCCTCGGCGCCGGGGCTTTTTGCGAGTATGCGCGACTATGGAGAGGAAGAAGAGGAGGGAGAAGAGAAGGAGGAGAAGAAGAAGAAGAAGAAGAAGAAGAAGAAGAAGAAGCGACAGCAGCAGGAGTAGTAGCAGCAGCTCGTTTCGTAACGCCGGTAAGGGCCGCCTTCTCGAATTATGCAAGAAAATACGCGCGGAGAAAGAGAGAGAGAGAGAGGTTCTTCCGTGGGAAGAGAAGAGGGCCGTCGCCACCCGGGGTAATTTACGGTCAGTTACCGAGCGCTCCATGCGGATGCCCCGCTTTTTTGTCGCCCCGTGTGTTTTGCATCGTAATGCGACGTCTGTATTAAACTTAATTTTCGTAAATGGAACACAGGGAGCTCGTTTTTAAAGATGGCTCTTGGAGTCAATTACGATAACCATCGGTCGTATTCTCACGAGCGTTAGCGATTGTCGTTGTATATCGTGTTTTAAAACGGCATAAACATATTTATCCGAAGATGAATTGGAATCTATTGTTCTGAGTTTGATAGGTGCTGCTTCTTTATAGTTGTGAATTTTAATATCTACAGTAGACTGGGAAGTGATTTTTGTTCTCGGAAATATGTTGTCGCTGGTCACCTATAAAATGTTTTGAAGAAAGTTCGGGGTTTGATCGTAATACTAAAAACTGAAATTCACTTTCAATGAAAAAATTTTTTTGATATGATTAAAGGAACTTGAAATAAATAAAATATTTCATATAGATTACCGGCAATAAAAACTTCTGGAATGTACTATAACTTTCTTGTATACATTTGTAATTATACTTAGAATAAAATGTTCAAGAGGCATTACAATTATATCTTCTCTCAAGATGAAACTTGAAGAATCCCTAAACGTTATAATATGGATTTCATACAAAATCAAAACATCCAAAAAATGTTTTGATTAGTTTTTCTTTATGTGAAGTTAATTCGGCGGTCAATATCCATCCAAAAAGTTCTTTAATGTATTATTTTTTCAAAGCAAATCGTCAAAAATATATAAGCGTACATTAAAATACAATTTGCTTAGTACTAGAAAAAAAATTTCACAGATTTAAAAAACAAAATAACCCTTGCTAAGATCTTAATAGCAAAACTAACTGACGGTACCGTTATCGTGTGTAGTTACTACACCGACTTTTAGAATTAATTTTCTTATAAACCGGTAAAAATGATTTAGAAATAACTGCCATATTTTACAGATGTGTCTACTGATTACATGTCTTCTTAAGTCTTTGTACAAAATAGAACCGTCTAAGCGTGTCTGCATGTATGTGTATGACCGAATCACCTCGAGGCATACATCGAATAAAAAAAAACGAACTACCGTAATCTACTCATGAATGTTTCCCTAAACATTCACCAACCCCATTTTTCCAACAAATCAACCCCATACTACTATGCTCCCTCAAACGAAGCAACTCCACCCTCCACCCTTAAAATTAGCGTTCCCACTCCTTCTCCCCCTTCTCTTCCACTTTCACGCGACAGACATTGTTCCGCAACATCTCGCAGCGATCTCCGGAGTAACAGCGATTGCTATCCTTTCTCTCAGCAGCAGCGTTGAGCCAATCTCAGCTGCAGCAGCTACCACCGCCGCCTCTCACGGCAGCTTCTTCGTCTTCGTCTACTCAGTCGAAAAAGCGCCTCATCCTCACGTCCTTGTCCCCGTCGTCGTCTTCGTCGTCCTCCCCAAGATTAGTTTTCTTTCCCTGGTACGGGGGTTCGGTTCACTCGTGTCAGTCTTCAGTGTAGGGTTAAGGCTCACCGTCTCTCGAAGAGGTGGGGCGCATTCATTTATCTCTCGCGCGGATCTAGCTTATATTTCATTGTTACCGCCCACCCTTTCCACCTTCAAGCCAGATACCAAGACGGATGGTTCGCTTCGTACCTAGCAGCAACAGCAGCCTCCTCCTTTTCCACCGGTCTCCCGTTACAATGCGCGCCGATGTAAAACGTCGAAGACGCGGAAACCAGGGACTTATTTATAAGGTGCTTATATTATAGAGGAAGCTTTTTCGCGGGTATATTGAAGAGGGGGCCATGACGAAGTCGTATATATATATGGGAGGGACGAATTTCGTGCGCGTACGCGTGTAGGAGTTGTTGATGAGTTACCGATGCCTACGGTTTGTCAGCGAGATGCGATACATGAGAGGGAGGAGGTACGGTGTTGCCTTGTCATGCTGAAACGGCGAAAGTTTTCGGATATATACGCGGCGGTAGGGATATATAAACTGGTGAAGGCGGTTTATTGAGCCACGGTCGAATTATTTGTTATAATAGACTAAAAAGATATTTCAATGTGAAATGGTGCTATAAAAAGCGATATTTTAAGGAAAAATTAGGTTGATGCATTTTTATGAGAAAGGTGGTTCTTTCTACATTGTTTATGGAACGTTCGGTATATTAAAATAAAGCAGACGGAACGTGATGATAAGATCTAGAAACATCCCTTTTCAAGCATGTCAGGAGGATGTCCAGATGATCAATATATGCAGCGGGCAAAAAAAGGGGTTCGTCCTCTATTCACAATCGTAATGCTGTCCTTTCCGTGTCATCCCTGGCTTTGACCATTCAGTAGCAGGACAGTCGCCTATATATAAATACGTCCTTCTCATAAAGAATCCGCCTCTGATCCTGATATTGTTATAAATATATAGATAAAATATATATTAGCTCCTACATTCATGTTGCTTGTATTTAATTTCTTTACAGGAATATGAATTTTAGGTGATTCTATTGAAAATGAAAATAAGACCAATCACAGAGAGAAGAATGATCAAGACCATTTTAGGAATTATTAAAAAATGTTAAAAAAATTAAAATGGATCAGAATTTTAAAAAACAAATAGAAAAAAGAAAACCAATAATTGCATCATCTTGACCATGATAACAACGTGCGTCTTTTACAATAACCACAAAATTATTAATACGCAATCCACGCGACACATTAAAATCAACACAACAGCCTTCCCGTCTGTCGCATAGGCCATTAGCGACACAGCCGACTGTCCACTCACCTTCAATACATATATATGCCAACACAGAACGCACCTATAAACCCCCTCGATATATAGTACAACTACTCTACATTCGTACGTGCCAACGCGTACCTCACCGAGATTTTCATCCATACTACTCGCACTCTGTTGCCATTCATATACCTCCTATCTCTCTCTATATATACACGCACGTCGTCCACTCAATGGGGAAAAATACAGCAACGAGGCCCGCGGCGCGAAAGAAAGCGAAAGAGAAAGAATGAGCGAATAAAATAATTGAAGTGGGGTTGGCTATATATAAGCCAGACGACCAGGAAGTGACCATCTGGACTTTCTCTCTCTTTCTCTCTTTGCACCCGATGACCGGTCCGACGGGTTTCGAATTTTTATATTCGTATATACCATCGTATATTGCACCGTCGAAAATCCGGCGAAAAACCGGTTTCGCGGTAGGTATATACACAACGGGAGAAAAGGGTTCGCTGACCGTTGGCCGTTATAAAGGCCCCTCCTCGCGACCCCTTTTTCGCCCGAGATCTTAGGGTCAAGAATGGGTCGCCTATGTGTATATATATACATGTGTGAAGCGTTCACGGCCTTGGTTATTCCCACGGAGGACGTTTCACGCGTTGAGACAGAGAGAGAGAGAGACGTAGAGAGTGGGAAAGTAAAGTTGGTATATAAGGTGAGTGTGAATGATGGATGTACAGTGCGCGCGGACGCAGGAATTTTTAGCGAATTTTTCCTCGATTGTTTGCTTAGGCATGTGAATTTATACACACGCGCGGATTTCAGATCTCCGGGGATTGATTTCGGCGTGTTTGTATGTGTAGTGTGGTGCTGTAAGTATGCTTTGATGTATGCATTGTACGTTATACTGAAAGATCTCACGATCTTCGTGTGCTGTGTGTGTATATATAGGGAGAGTTTACTGTTAACAGAAAAAGGATCGATGTAACTGCGAATTTGTAAAAGAATCGTAGATTTTTTTGCGAAAAAATTTTATTTTATTTTTATTACGTTTTAATACTTATTATAATATTTTATAATAAAAGACAATTAACCGCAAGTTTTTAATATATTTCGCAGAAGAAATCGAGCCCTTCATTTGACATTGGCTATAACGAGCAAGTGCGCTCTCCGTACTTTTGTCACTCCCCCGCATCTGTCCCTAACTCTCCGGCGATTTACATTTCACCAAGTATTACATGTGTGTGTGTGTGAGTATGTATATGTGTACGCTACGTACAATTCGCTTCTTATTTCTCCCGGTGTGCGGAGGGAAAACGCTCACTCCCCTGGAGAATATTTAGTGCAGGCGGCAGGATAATCTTCGAGCTCGATCGGACTCGTTCATTTCGGTCAACGTCTTTCCACGGCTACGGCGAAGAAGCAGAAGAAGAAGAAGAAGAAGAAGAAGCAGAAGCAGGAGAAGAAGAAGAAGAAGAAGTTATGTATATACACGGGGCTCTCGGTGTGCGCAGCCGCTGTCGTCGTTCCGCTTTGCATACGATCGCCATTTTGCGGGGCATAATTTAAATTTCGTTCCATTGTTTTGTCACTCTTCTTAGTCCCGAGCGCCTGTGCGCGGGTGAGAGAGAGAGAGAGAGAGAGGGAGAGAGAAACAGGCGCCGCGCTGCCACCCTCTCTCTCTCACTCTCTCTCTCTCGACTACTTCTTCTTCGGCTTCTCGCGGCCCGTCTCGCTCTTTCTCTCATAACTCGCGTTCCGTCTCACTCTTCTTCTTCTCCCGTATCTTCCGCCGCCTTAATTCTCTCTCTCTCTCCCTATCTCTCTTTGCACTAGCTGACAGCGTCTCTTTCTCGCGCGTAATTAGCTTGTAATGTTGCTTTTTCGAGTTTTTGAAGGGAGGGAGAGGTGAAGGAAGGAGGAGGAGGGAGAGAGATTAGAGCGCGAGTTAACGTCGAGTTTTTGAATTTGAATTGCGTAATTACGAGGAAAATTACGGTAGCTGTTATGATTTGAATTTCCAGCGTGATTAAATCTTTCGCTTCAAGAAAATATTACAGGGAACGTAGAATTTTCTTCGAGATAATTGCAGAATTTTAATTCACGTAATGAAAAAGGAAATTCTCATGCATATTAATTATTGAAAAAACAATCTCGTTTAACCTTCTTTATTAAAAAGAAACAACATAAGCAAATTAAAAAAGGACAATTTTTTATAAACTCATTAAAAAATATATATATTACATCGACGGATATACATTTTTACTCAAACCGCCGCCTCCTCCCCACCCCATAAACATTACACGCAAGCAGCAACCTTTCCATCCACACCCCGCTTCTTACGTCCCTCCATTTTTTCCCGTTCGCTGCTCCCTTCTTACTTCCCTCGTCCTCGTTTCTCATTCTCTCTCTCTCTCGCTCGATTCTCCCGCGCCACCCCTGTACACACCCACTGCCCAACACACAACACGCCGGCACACAACTATATATATATACAGCACAACTCTGCAGCAGCGGCATCGTCGCTGCTGCTGCGCGCGCGCGGCCATTTGCATGAAATTAGAATCAGAATTTTCTTGCTGGAAAATTGGCCTAGCCCTACTACCGCTGCCGCCTTCGTCGTCGTCGTCGTCGCCTTCTTCTCTCTCTCACTCTCTCCCTCGTTCCTCGAGCAGACCGGGCGCAAGCGCTTGGCGAAATTTTAATTAATTTTCGACAAAAACCGCCACGTTTCGGGGCCAAGTCTTTGCGAGGCGCTGGTTGGTATACGTATATATATAATATACGGTAGGGATGTATAGGACGGTGAAATTGCCTGTAGTGGGTGGGATTTTTAAGAGATATACTTTGGTTCGGTATTTGGTGAATAATGTTGCGACTCGCAATCATCAGAAAATCTGTAAATTTTCGATTTTGCTAGAATTTTTCTTTATTTTTTTAATTATAATTAATATAAGCACAACTGGTACTATGGTATCATTTAGCTCGCGTTTAAATTAAATTCGAAATTGCCACCTTTTTTTTCCTTATATGTTGAATTTTAATTACCTTCGGCATTTTCCGTAGATAACGAACGATTTTTATTATTACTAGAAACGGCAGGAATTTTCATTAACTTTGGATAATTACTTAATTACATAACCGTATACATACAGGCATTCTGGCAAAATCGAGTATTCCGCGTACGCGTTCCTGACCCGCGTCGGTGAAATACTCAATGGAAAAATTAAATTAAAATCTATCGTTGCCGATATTAAAATCACCGTTGAAAATTTCCCATATACCCAAACGTCTGCACGCGTTTTCAACGAAATACAAAAATATTTTGAATGGTTGCAATAGTTATTATACCTTCCCTTACGCATATGCACAAATAATTAATTATTATCACGCTTCTCACGCAATTCCCGTATATACGTATGTATACAATAATTTCACGATTTCACAAATAAATTCCATACGCTACTCTAATTTTGAAGCCGCTGTCTTAAATTCATCGCGAGCTCATCTATACGCACCTGCAGAATCTAACGTGAATTATTCATACATCGGTTTCGTATATATATCGTATATATATATGTACACATGCTCGCGCATTTATTTTTGCGCGCGACGCTGATTGCGCTTTAAATAATAAAGAGCCTCTTTTCATTCGTCACGACCGCAAAATTTAATACAACATTGTTTAATTCAATATATCGCGCGACCCTTTGTCGCTATGCAGCAACGTACGCTCGCCGTTTATATATATATATATATATACACACACACACACACACACACACACACACACACACACATACACACACGTACAGAATCTGAAACGCCGAATTGATAATGCACATATTAAATTTTGCGCATGTTCGTATATATACATATACGTACGCTTATGATGGAATTCGTTGCGTAAAAAAGGAAAGAGAAGGGGGTCGTAACTTTTCGAAAAATGTATACGTTTGTATACACGCGCTACCGACGCAGCGGTATTTTCATTTTCTTCTGCTTTTACCGCACTGATATTATTGGTAAATGACTTTTTTGTCTGGCACAATCTCGCGTGTGTGCATTTTTTCTCTCGCCTGTCTTTGATCTGTAGCAGCATGTTCGCTCGTCTCTTTCCCTCTCTCTCTCTATATATATACACATATATTGTATATTGTATTTCAATAGAATTGCCGACAAAGCTTGATTTTGGGAGCGCAGTAATTTAATATTATATAACGCGTGATCGATAAATTATTCCGCTGCAGAATGCGTTCATTAATAATGTTTCGTGACAGATTTCGAGAGCGAATATGTGTATATATATATATATTAAAGTTGCAAAATTTATTCAATTGCTATTTTTTTACTTTTGCGAAATGCATTTATATTAAAGATCTGGTTTTTTCTCCATATTCGAAATTGAATATTCGCTAAATCAAATAACGATGAATCAATTAAAAATGTGACAACATACCGCTAGTATGTAACAAATAACAATGTACCGTACATTTTAACATGAATATATATGAGAATAGAAACTCATGTAACAGGAGTTTCGTGTAACATACGACACGTTTAGAATCAGGCAAAAAGCCAAAAAGTATTCTCTAAACCTTCTCTACACTAAATAACACTTTTCCCGTCCCATCTTATAAATCAAACCAATACTCTCCTACACATCCTTAGCCACCATCACAGCGACATAAACATCTCATCCTTCATGTAAATACAGCCGGCGAACAGGAGAAAAAACACATTGTACACGCAACAACGGTGTCTGTATATGTATGTGTAATACATCTCGAAAAAGAGTCGTAGAACGAACGACTAAATCAAAGGCGCCCTACGCTGCAACAGCGGCGGGGCAAAGTCATCGCGGAAGGACGCTGGAAACTGGAAGAAGGAATACACGCGAATGCTGCTAGATGCAAAAAGCGCACCGCTATATACATATATATATATATATGTGTATGTATCTCACTCGCTCGCGAAAGCTCGTAAACACATACACACGACGCGCGGGGAGAGAAGGAAGAGACTCTCTCTCTCTCTCTCTCTCTCTCTCTCTCCCTCCCTCTCTTGTTTTCTTATCTCCGGGCGTGCAACAATGGGCTCAAGAAACAAAAGACAAAAGGCCGGCTATTTATTTCGGTCCATTGTTTCAGCCGCGCGCGGATCCTCTCTCCTCTTCTCTCTCGCGCGCGCGCACGCGCTATGTGTGAGAGTACGTGTATATGTATATATAAATATATATATACGCGTCGCTCGTTGAACTCGTATATCGAGGATGCTTGGGCGCCATAAACACTAAACGCTATGAGCGAGCTCTCGGGCGCCAACCACGCGCGCGTGTGTATATGGATGTGTGTGGGTGAGGATGCGACTCGGCTATGCGATAGATGTGTTGTGTATATATATACGTATATGTATATGCGGGATAGGTGAGGAGCGCGAAGTTAACTCTCTTTCGCGGCGTTTAATGGTGTAAGAAGTTGAGAGGGTGCAAGGAGAGAGGCAGGCGTGTGGAATCTCGCGAGGTGTCGAAGGGACTTTGAAGTTTTGTACGGGCGTATATGTGGAGTATATTCTACGAATATATATACTTTTCGTATAGAACAGGGGTGACAAAATGTATGAGATGTGAAAATGTTAGAGGATAGGGTTATTGTACCTTCATGTTATATTGTCGGATGATTGATAAGGTGAATAACATTGTTTAGTAAATTTTAAAAATTAATAATCCACCATGTAACAAAACGCATAGTACCTGGAAATTCAATCTGATTGTGTGTGTGTATATATATGCAATTTTCTAATTGACAAACTAAAGGAGCTTTTCGACGTGTACTATATGGTCAAATGCTAAACGAAAGAGCATTTTTGATATTTGACACCTGAAACGTCAAGTGCAGCGTTCACGCGCGCTCGCGCTCTCACGAGCGCATGACGAGCGCGGTGGGCAAATTGGATTCTCTGTTTCGTAGTTTAATCAAATAGTCCTTTGATTACAACACGACATTCGTTTTAGGTAAATATGTTTAAAATTTCGGATAAAAGTCCACTTTGATGTAAACGTCAGTGCAATGGCCTTTATCGAAATTACCATATTATATACGTGCAAGTGTACGTTCAACATATATGTATATCAAATTTTATCGGATATTTTTATACAAGCGAACGACAATTTCATGATTGTCAAATACTTGTCGTCCAATGGAGGTTTTTTTTTTCTACAATTCAAAAATGGTAGCGATCCGTAATTAAAATATGCATTCTATATTTGTAATTCATTACTTACGCTTATAAAACATCACATTCCCAGACGAGTGTACGTAAATTTTTTAAAATATAAAAATTTTTATTCTCTCAACTGTATGTTTTGCTCATAAAATGAATAACAAAGTATTGAAATTTTATTGCAAGTTGAAAATTCAGATTTCAACTAGCTATACAAAAATATATGTTTGCTAAAAAGAGTAAAATATAAACTCTCATAAAAAATTTAAAAAATTCAACTGCATCATTCTTAAACCATTGTCCGGTTATCAATACTTTATCAAGAATTTTGTTTTAAAGAACCACGCCAAAAACACCAGACCTCCAACCAACGTTATACACACAACACATACTCCTGATAAACTTATCCACTCTCTCACACACTCACCGTTGAAGTTGACAACCCGCTCTCTAACTCACATCCCCTCTCTCTCTCTCTCTTTCTCTCTCTCTCTTACCGGGGGTAATTTGCACACGCACAGTAACTCGCAGCCCCTTTGACTGGACATCGGGCAGCAGCCTGGTGACCGAATCCCGGCCGGCTAATTTCGAAAACGGTAAACTGGTTTGTCCAGTTCTCGCGTACGGCCTTTCTCTCTCTCTCTCCTTTCAATACGCGCCTTCTTAGCCGGGTAGGGGTTTTTCGCCCAAATGAAAGAAGAGGCCCGCGGACGAGTGGACAAAGGGAGGCCCCGGCGACAGCAGCGGCGGTCAGTTTTTTCAGGGGACCCCGCGAGTGTCGAGCCCGCGGCGCGACGGCTAAAGTCGCGAGTACGATTTTTACAGATTCAGTCGTGAGGTTGAGTTGTTAGAGTGAGGAATGGAAAAGAACGTAAGAGTTAGTGAGTGTAGTTTGATAATGTTTGGATCTTTAAATGCCGGCGGGAAGGTGAACGCGAGTGTTTGGGGTTTGCGGCGAAGTGGTGGTAGTGGTGGTGGTGTGATAGAAATCTGTACACGTGCGTGGTTTAATTTTCAGTGAAGATGTTGGTGGGTCGTGCATATAGTTTTCACAAATGAAATAAGTTTTCTCGGCCTGTAGATTGTAAAAAGACTCGGTATATTGAATTAAAAGGCACTAAAAAAAGTGATTGGTCACTGCGAATTAATAGGTTCAAAATGTGTCACCTATAAGAACATAAGATAAACCAATAACAATAGTTGTACTAACCAATAATTACTTGTGGTTACCATTTTGTTGAATTACCACAATTTTTTAATAGCTGAGAAACTTTTAACTAATCATTTGATAACCGGAACGAAGAATTTTTTTCGTGTACTAATAAAGTATAATTGTTTTGTTCTACTATGGTAATCGAATTTGAAAGATTTATTAAAAACATAAAAAGTAAAACATGCCTGTACCAAATTTTGATTTCTAAAAAATAAAATATTCATGCTTGAACTAATACTTCGTTAATTTTGTATAATTACTTGAAAAAAAAAAAAAAAAAAAATTTCATACTCTTAAATGCAATGTATAAATTTGAATATTTTATTTCAACACATATGACACATAGCTAACAAATGCATGCGGCATCTCACATTGATATACCAAGAACACTCACGTATCACTAATTAATCGTACAAACCAACTAATCAAACGACACTCGTACACCCTCGCAAACTCTTCCCGATCCCGCAGTCATCATCCCACCATTAAAACAATAACGCGCCATTACTTCCCTCTCTACCCCTCTCCTCGAAAAACCATCCAAGAATCCCTCTCTCACTTAATACAAACGGGCGCGACAGCTCTCCACGCGATAAATCGCACGACTAGAGCGAATCCGCAGGCGGCGGTAGCTTAGATGAATCGTCATGGAGCTCACTCTCTCTCTCTCTCTCTCTCTCTCTCTCTCTCTTTCCCTATGGAGTAGAAGGAGGAGTTGCTTGGAACGGGGGTGACTGTGTAATTCAAATTCAGTTAATTCCGGTGATTTTTCAAAGTTTCATTAAAACGGGATGACGCGGAAAGAGCGAGCTAGCACACCAGAGTGAAGTATGAGGCCATACTTTACGGGTTGCGGTCTGAGGGCGTCTTATATGCGCCGCTCGCTCGCTCGCTCGCTCGCGCGACTCGAATCTCACGGTATGTGTATGTACGTGTATACCGCCTACGCTTAGAGGAGTATACACACGCGCGGGAGCTTTCTCTGGTTGTAGAGAAGGAGGTGGGTGGGAGAGAGAGAGGAAGAGCGGCCAGGTAGACGCGCGCGAGTGCAGGATACTAATTCATGCGTGCGAGAGTTGTGCATGCAGGTATATATATGTATGTGTATAGAGTGCAGGAATACGGGTGTATATACGGAGGAAAGCGTAAGTTATGAGCAGCGGTGATGGCTTCTCTCTTTGTTTTTTTTTTTCTTTTTTCTTTTTTCTTTGACTGGATGGTGGATATGAAAGAGTAGCTTAGAGATAAAGAATTATTGCTTGGTGTGATTTGTTGCGCGGTTGGTTTAATGATAACGGTGTTTCGATTGGATATTAGTTGAAGTTTTGTAAAACTGGATGAAATCGATAAGAGGCTGCAGGTATTATAGATGCTGTCTCGTGAGGCTATATTAAAATGTATATAAAATATTACCATATGGTATATGAAAAAATTTTCTGAACGCACGAGAAAATTTACTTATATGTCTATAAAGTTTGGTATTATTATCAAATTATGGTAATTTGTTTGTTTCTTTCTTCGCGAGTTAGTACAATAACGTTTGTAAAACTTTTTGTTTATACTTATTACGCTTTTTCTTATAGTAAGCTTTTTTCCTGAACAAAAGTAATGATGATTCAAAATTTGAAATAAGTTTTTACAAATCGCATGGTACACTTGAGTTACCTACATAATATTAACAAAAAAATTTAAACGTAAACATAAATATGAAATCTAAAAATATGACAAATAAGAAAAACTTCAAAAATATATTTGAAAATCTTTATTTCCATAAATTTTAGCATCATTTTCCTAAAAACAGAACTACACCTATCTCAGAAAAACCTGAAATTACTCTGTATCTACTTCAACCAAATTTTCCACAAAAATCACCCCCTTTACCCATATTTCAAAGACTTCCTTGACGTACTCCAAGCTCTTCCCATCGACGATCCACTCTACCGCTCACTGGTCGCGCGAGATAGAAAGAGGAAGGTAGATAGATGCGAAAAGAGACGGATAGATAGAGAGAGAGGATTCGAAATTGAAGCTTCTCGATTTAGATTAGACGAATTTATATTCCCCGAGTCCCCGGGCGTTCGTCGAAGTTTCTCCTTCCAGAGGCCATTACGAGCTATCTGAGCGCTCGCGCGCGCTTTTCTCCATTTTCTCTTTATCTAGCCGCGAGGCTCTCCAGGGGTTGGGCGGACGTCTGTTACTTCCACCCCCCGTCGTCTTGATTTTCTTACAGCGAAAGGAAAAGATGGTGATCAAACTGCATCAGTATGAATATTTTCTAATTCGTCGTCTTTTTGATATCTTTGTTTTTTTATCATAAAATTAAAATTGTTAAGTTTTCTGTAAAGCGAATTGGGATATAAAACCAAACGAAGAAAAAAAATAAAAAACTAAATTATTGACTTTGTTTGGCTGAAAGTAACGTCCACAAGTAAAAACATATGCAATTGTCTCAAGGATATACTTTGTCATATAAATTACATAGAATTTCGAAATGTTTCAAATCTAATAAATATTTAAAACATGCTAAACTCGATATTTCTACCGCTAATCAAACTCCATCATGAAATCATTTCTTCTCAGAAACCGTATATTTTGCACACTCATATACAAAATTACCTTTTCAAAGTCACTCCCATAGCGAATAATTCACGATAACACGCGTCTTCTCCACGTATATATAACCACCGTAAGAAAATTCACCGTCTACACCGGAAAGACATTATATACTATAACATCGTTTACTCCACCATTACTCTATTACGTCTCTGCTTGCTTCACCTCGTCTACCGGGGACATCTGTCGGTCCGAGATATTTTTTTCACCCCCCGCCTCCGAGATTTTTCTACTCTCGTACAAAGGCCTATGTATTATCTCTTTCTCTCTCCCGCTAATAAGTCTACTCCCATATATTTTCCATACATATAAGGAAGCCTTATACTTACGTTGCCTCCCTTCGACGATCATTTTCTCCCTATGGTAAAATTGTAAGGATGCGTGTATGGACGAAGGGATGAAAAGTGGTGATTTTCGTTTGGTAAAATGACGAACTCTCTGGCCTTCGTGAAGTCAAAAGAGATGTGAGCGTATATAGGGTGGAGAGGAAGATATTTTATGTATATGCGTCGCTTTTGCGATGATATACGGCCACCGTAGCACGGATCGTGTCATTTGCAGTGGGAAAATGGCAAAACGACGTTTTGAGGTAATGACGGTTGATTGCAGTCTCGCGTTGTTTCTTATTGATAAAGGTTTGATATGGGGTTTCAAAATGTTGAGGGAAGAACCGCATAAAAGATATATATATAAAATAAATATTAGTTAGATTTTTTATGAATTATTATTTCTACACATTTGCATAATCTTTTCGTATTTTCAAAAAAATAATCGAATATCTTTTGGTATTTTTAAATTTTAAAATTTTCTTTTTAGAAACAGTGAGTACTTTTTCTATTCGAAAATAAAAACGTAAAATATTTAGTGTTCCAATATATTTCAAATAATTTCATTCACACATATATATGTAAACAACTATTTATTTACAAAATTTATAAATTTAACCTTGTTTGATTAAGAAAAAATATGTATATAAAAATGACAACCCCGATAAAAGTACGGCGAACCCTCAGTCTTTCAAACTCAAGCAGACTTTTCATCTCGCAACTGTATGCACACAGTCCGCTACACCTTCATCTCGCCGATGACAATTTTTCCAAGGAACCATCCCCATCACCCCCTCTCACCTCCCTCACTTCCCCATAAGCGCATTATTTTTGCAAGAGCGCGCCGTAATCCCGCTCCTTTCCCTCTCTCTCTTTCTCTCTCTCTCTCTCTCTCTCCGTTACGAATTCATGAATTAATTCATATAACTCGGCGCGCCCGGATTATACGCGTCTCTCGGAAAGTTCGTCAGCTCCGCCGGTTCGATTACAATGTGGCTGCTGCTGCTGGCTGCCTGCGCCGTCGCCGCCGTTACCTCCGCTTCTTCGTCTTCTTCTTCGCTTCGTCCGTCCGTCCGCCTCCCTGTTGGAGGGTCGCAGAGCGACGCTGGTATACTTAGAAGGGCGGCGGTGGCGGCGGCGGCAGGTTTTAATGATTTTTGGGGCGAACCCTTTTCCGCGCGCCCACCCGCGAGAGAGAAAGAGAGAGAGCGAGGGTTCGAAAGATATAGAGGCTTCTTTTGGGCTGGAGAGTGGAGGAGGTGGAGGAGAGAAAGCGAAATGGTGAGTTGAAGAGAGAAAGGCGAAAAGGAGAAGGATGCTGTACGGTAATTATTTTAAGGCGATGGGGGAGGGGTGTATATAGCAATAGTGAGGGTGGGCTTGAATAATGCCTTGATTAATGTTTAAATTTAAGAAAGATGTGTTTAGAGGTTCAAGTCGTTGGAGGGGGATTATACGCACTTCTTTGAAATGTTTCGGAACAGCATATTCGGCTAAAAATATATTCTTTTGTGATATGATTTTAAAAGGTAATATTTTATTTTATCTTATAATATATGAGAAATAAGGAAATAATGTTTGTTATTTAAATATTTCTTTTTAAAATTTCTAGTTAAAATGTAAACAGACAGAAAAAACAGAAGAATATTTGTGTTTATAACGTTCTATAGTCGCGGTATCTTTTTAATTATGATAACTACAAAACTTTTTTCTCTGGTCAATTAATCTCGCTACACTCACGACTTTGTACCCCTCATAAAACAATATTTTTTCCAACCTAAAACTAATCTCTCACTCTATCATTCACTCAAAAAAATTACAAGAACCTGACTCACATTTCCAACCCTTTCGTACACAGCACGGAGCAACACAATGCCGCCGTCCCGTTTCTTAAAACCAGATTAAACCCATACATTTCGCCATCCGGCCTCTCTCTCTCTCTCTCTCTCTTTCTCCCACGTAACCCTCCTAACCGTCTTCTCCCCTATAAAACCTAGAGACATCGCGCGTGCGCGTCCTCGACGGCGATCCTGACAACTTTTTATTCAAATTTCGCCTCGCGCGCGCGCGTATTCTCTCTCTCTCTCCTACGCCCTATCTCCTTGCCACCCTTCACATTTTCCTTGCTTCGTACTGTTACTGCTATACGAGGTATGGTAAGGGGAGGATTTTTACCCTTATATACTTTCCGCCCGCTAGCAAACCCTCGAAAGCGTGAGGGTGGGGACGCGAGAACGAGCGAGGAAAGGAAAGATGGCTGGGCAAAATGGTGGTGGTAGGGCATGCCCTATCTCTTGCTAGTGAGAACGCGTGGGCGCGCTTTTGGGCGAAACAATCTTTATGCGTGGATACTGGGGAAGAAGAAGAAGATCCTATATGGCGAGGGGACGCGCAATCAGGGAAGGCTACTGTTTACCGAGTAATTTCAGGGAGAGAAAGTGGAAGAAGGGTTTTGTTGAGTGAAATTTGATAAAAGAATATTATGTGATATGATGGTGTAGGGCGGATTTTTTTTAGTGTTGAATTTATGTTTGAATTTGTGATTCGTTATTAAGAAAAATTACGTACGTGCGTTCAGCGTTATGTGAAAATTCAGTTTGTTTTAAAAAATTGATACGGAAATTTTAATTTGAAAATTGAGTTTAGAATGAGTTTTATAAACTCACAAGATTTTATAAATTATTTAAGTACCAAAACCTATAGTTATATCAGTTGTTAATAGAGGTAATAAATACGTTATGAGGTCAGTGTTTACACGATCTATTATAAATTGACTATAAATACCAATTTAGGAAGATTATATTTTGAAATGGAAAATTTTATACCTACTGCCCATAGTATCGAATTTCATTAACAATATTGTAATAATCAGCATATTTTGGAACTTTCAAATTCAGCACTATCAGCAATACATGGGTCAAACTAAATAAATAAGCTAATATGAACTTCAATTGTACAGTTAATAATTTAAATATCCCCCCTCCTCCACTAACATTTTTACTATAATTGCTGATAATATTTTAAATTTAGCCTTGATACACCTAGTAACAATAGCCCACTTTCATCTTACTCAACAATTAGTGTAAGCTAGAATAAAATCCCAAAAATCATAGCTTTTAAAATCATTATTCCTAAATGTAACCTAAAATCACATTCTCTGCTCGTCTCTCACCTACAATCCATTTACCAAGACCCATAATTTTTACTCACTCTTCTCATAACAAGCGCATCATACGGTCAACTCTTCCCAACCACACCTACCGCGTAAAAAGGAAGAAAAAAGAGCCACTGGCTGCTCAACCTTATTAGCTCTCTGCACTCTCGAAAAGAGAGCTCAGCCTTCTTAAATTCCCGCACATGCTCCCTTACTCGACCACTTCCTCTTCTCTCTCGCTCTCTCTCTCTCTTTCTCACATACATATATATATACACACAGCACAGTAGAGTCCGGCGACCGCAAATCCGCGGACAAAGGAATGCCATCGATCGGGCGCGTATACACGCGTGCGTCTACTCCTTTGAAAGGGGCTTATCGCAACTTTCCTCTCCGCTCATGGAACGTATACATGTATGTATGTGTGTATACGTAAAAAGGCGGAGGCGAAGGCGCACAAAAGTGGCTCAAAAGTTCGCCTGGACGATTTTCCAACTGCTCGCACATATATATATATATATATACGTTCTGAGTCGCCTTCATTAGTAAACTTTCGCGGGAAATTTTCAGGTGCGCGCGCGCGCGTGCGAACGCTATAGGCGAAGTTCCGTCGACGACGGTGACGGTGTGACAGCAAAAACAAACGTAGCTTTCCCCACCCCTTCTACCTCCCGTCAACTGGATTCCAACTTTTGAGATATAATTAATTTTTCGAGACGAGAGCCAGGGGCGAGTATACGTGGGAGTAGGTTGGTTCCTTTTTTTTACGTAGGAGGGAAGGAGAGGTGCGGAGGAAAAAGGATGAATTTTTTGAGAAGTTTCAGTGGGCGAGTTGGCGCCTCTGCTGCTACTGCTGCTTTTTTGCGCTCGTTTGTTTTGCGAGACCGAACGAACGAACGAGTGAACGAAAGAGGAGAAATTTTCGGCGAGTTTTAACGGGGAGTTTTTGCTTTTTAATGATTTTCGGAGAAGGAGATGTGGCCTCACGCGCGCTTTCGGACTGAATTTTGTTAGAGTTTGCTTTAAATTTGCCGGAAAAATTGTTGAATTTTACGAAGCGACTTTTATATATATATACGGAGATAAGAGATTTCGTTGTTAAAATAGGTGATTATATATTTTAAAATAGAGTTATAAAGCCCTACTTTATCTTCTCTTTAATTCTACATAATCTAAATGAAAAAAATATCAGTTTTCTTGAAATTCAAAACATTAATTTCGATACAAGTTCATTAACAACCATCCACATCCATTTTCTTACATCAAAGAATCCATTAAAAAATCCACTTATCCTCCCTCCCTCCCTCCACCCCTACCCTTTTTCCAACCATTTTAATCAACCCACGCGCCCCATGTATGACCCCATCACGCGCATTCAATAATTCCACCCTACCTATCCTTTTTTTTTAATAATCCCATCGTTATACCCAAGCACACCCCCGCACGTATACACATATACTATACAGGCGCGACAGCAGCAGCAGCAGCAACAGCAGCCCCCTTGCAAGAAGAGCCGACCTTTTAAACGCGCGTTGGTACGGGGCGTAGTGCACGCTAGCGCCATGAAATAAATAGTAACGGAATCCCCTGCTCGCTCTCGCGCGAGCGACTATCATAAACAAGAAATAACAAGGCGCAGGCAAGCGAGAGGCGAGAGAGGCGAGTTACTTATGCGCGGCGCCGTAGTCGTCGTCGTCGTCGTCGTAGTACTCGCTCTTGGCTTTATATACGCTGGAGAGGAGTGTTGGGTTTTATAGCGTGACTCGGGATGAACGGATAGCGAAGTATATACGCGGCAGTAGTGTGAGCGTTTTTTGTCATGGTAAGAGAGAAAGAGAAAGGAGAGAGTTTGTGACAGGATTTATTTTTGAATTTAGGGTGGAAGAGATTGGGAATATATCGCGCCGTTTGGTGATGTTGTTATGAAGGTTTTGGAAATATGGTGGGAGAGAGAATGACATTAGAGGGAATGATATGGGTTATTCTTTTTATAGAGGAAATTATTTAGTGAATTTTGAATTTTGGTCTTTTTTTATGTTGTGTATTAATAATAAGACTTATTTTTATATGCAAACTGAAGAGTAAAGTATGAAACACATAAGAAAATTTATTACAGTGTGATTTACTTTAGCTCACACGGAAGCGTTAATTGAATTTAATAATAATAAGTTCTAGTAAGTCGAATAATTTTACGTTTATTAGATTCTTAACTGAACATTAGGAATTTCTTAAGACTATGGAAGAATTTCATTTTAATAATAGCAAAATATCAAAGTTACGTTAATAGCGCTCGTTCACTTTCAAATTACGATGCCGAATAAACTTAAAGTAGTTAAATTTAACGCGAGCGAGAGAATATAGAATCGAAATTTCTTCCCTTTATTGCCAATAATTAACTTCATTTATGAACTTCCAACTTTCCACTTTTTTTTTCCACGTTTTATAACTTTTTACGAACTGTTAGGAAAAAAAAAATAATTTTCCCGTATATATATAAATAAAATACCATTGGTTACAGAGTCGAATATTTTTTCATTTATCCCTTATGCATGATTAATCTTTTACGTTTTAGGAATTACTTTAACTAGAAGATTCCGTGCAGAGAGAGTTAGGGCACGTGGGATTAAAAAGGGTGAGAGAGCTTAGACCTTGACACGAAATGAATCTCCTCTGCTATTTCAGTGACGTACGCGAGCGCGCGCGCAACTTACAAAAAAGCCTCAGAAAAATGTTTTATTCGCGAGAAGAAAAATTACGAGATTAAAACTGCTTTAATTTGAAAATATATTCCCCTTTTATAGAATGGATTAAATTACGTAAAAATATTACCGTAAAGCTACGTTATTTTCAAAGACTCTCTTTCTCTCTCTCTCTCTCTCTCATTTCCGTTTTAATTAAATCAAAATGCAATTTTCCACGAAAATATGCTTATAAGATACGTACTCCCAGTAAAATCAACCATTTTTTGTAATATAAAAAGGTTCAGTTAACGTAGAATTTCATAATTAATTAATTTTCCATCCACCACTTTGTACATCGAAAAAACCCATTATCTCTTCTTCACCTTCAATACCACATTTTAAAAATTCTGCGCAATTTTCCATTATATTATACCTCTCTCAGCTCTCGTCGGCCGCCATTGAAACTCCAAGACCCGTTCAATTCTCATTTTTCTCCCTCTCTCTCCATGCTCCGTCTTTCCAATATCAATATTCGCGGCCGCGGCCAGACAAAGTCTCTTTCTCTCTCTCTCTCTCTCTCTTTCTCTTTCATCCTCCCTCCCTTACCTTCCCTCTCCTCCACTTATACATCTCCTCGCCTACACCCCCGCCGTGAGTCGAGAGCGAGAGAGAGAAAACTCGGCTCTCGAGGCGAATAGAAATGCAACGTTGTAATTTTCTCGGACTTTTCCTCGGCGGAGTAGCTGCTGCTGCTGCAGCTCTCTCCCTCTCTCTCTCTCTCTCTCTTCTACTCCCTTCTCCTTTCACAGAGAGCACGAGAGAGAGAGAGAGAGAAAAGCGACGCTGCTCGCTCTCGCCTCTAATTTCCGCTCGATCCGTCTTTCTCCCTCCCACTTTCCTCCTTTCCCTCCCATGCCTGCTTGCCGCTCTCGCAAGAGCTCGCCGTCGTCTTTCTCTCTCGGCTCTCTGGGCAAATTGACTTTTCCTAATAAACCAACTCGCGAGGCAACTTCGGCGAAAATCATTTAAAACTTTGGGGCCGGGCGCTGCACGCCGTTCGCGCAGCTAGCAAGCGAGCGACTACGAATTTGCCTCTCGTTTTAATGCGCGGAGACCCGCAGCAGTAGTAGCAGCAGCAGCAGCCACCCGTCCGCCCGCCCCTTTCTGCTTCTTCTTCTTTCGTGGCGGCCGCGAGCGAGTGGGAAGAAAGGGGCACGTCTTTGTCGGTTGCATAATGGCCGAGAAGCGCGGCGACTGCGCGAGAGAGCGAACGAGCCTTTTCTTTTAAGAGAGTGGAGAGAAGGCGGTGGTGGATTGAGAGAGAGAGAGAGAGAGGAAAATTGGAGGGGGTGGTAGTGAAGCTGCCACTGCAATGGATTGTTTGCAAAATTATTTGTGAAGTTGAGAAAGGGAGTAGGACGGTTGGAGGCTGAGATTTGAATTATTGAATGAGTTAGAAAATAGGATGAAAAAAATTATTAGTTTCTTTATCCTTTTTGAGGATAACAATATGGTTGCACTTATCTGCTATGATTGTTTGTGGTAATACAGAACGACCAAGACCTATGATAACTATAATAGCTCTAATTTCCATCATTCGATCGAATTGTTTGACAGACTGTTGTCATGAATATTGAGAATGTTTTGGTTTCTCCCGATATATTGTACCGTGAGCAAATTATAAAAACAATAATTGAAGTAATAACGTTAGACCATGATTTTCATGTTATTAAAAACACGTTTCGACACTGTATATTTTCCGAAAATTTCATTTTCTTCCAACATTAAAAATCCGTACAGAGTGCCGTTAATATCACCATTACACGTACTTAACTCAAAGTACTTTAGCAAGCAAATACCAAAAAAAAAACAACGAAAAAAAAAGAACATCAAAAGAAAGCCGTAGTTTATAAACGTATTAAGTAGCAGCCCTGAACCAACGAAAACGCACAGAGTCTCGTGTATACATATATGTACACATACAAATATACTTGTACTCTATCCGCATGCACACGGAACCCCTTTGTCGTCGCATAATGGCCGGGACGCCGAAACCGCGCTTGCTCGCTTGCTGTCCTCCTTTTTTCACTGTTCCGCATTTCTAGCGCGCAGGTAAAACGAGCGGAAAATTGGAAAATAGAAAACCTTTTTGTGCAGAGACGGGGGAGCTTAGGTAGACGCTTTAACCACGTCGCTTGTGTATACTGAGTTGCTTTGTCGTGTAGGTGTATACTCATGTTTTTTTTCTTTTTTTTTTGTTTCTTTTCAGTCTCTTGAGGTCATGTGTTGTTTTGGGTGAATTTAAGTGGCGAGATAAACCGTGTGCGGTTGGTTTGCGCTTAGATAGGTGTGGTTTTTTTTTTTAGCTTTGGCGTTATGACGCGGTGAAGCGGATTTTTAGGTAGCGAAGACGCGTTCAAGTTTGAGTAATGAATGTTCTCGTTGTGGTTATGAAAATTACGAAAATAGATTATTACGTTACTTTTTCCAAGAAAACTTATTTCTATTTATATTCTTATGGAGTTGAGTTTATGTAACGTTGACTGAGATAACTTAATATTACTTTGATATAAAATGGCATAATATTATATTTTCTTTTCATATAATATCTTTATAAATAATTACGTCTTTTTGTACTTAAACAGAAAATAAAAATTATTTTTTTTTTATTTTATCGTCATGTTAAAATATCTCGTCTATACTGTCAGCATACAGATATCAAAGTACCTTTTACAAAAACATGTAGTGGCTTAAGGTACTTTTGGATTACCATGTATAGAAAGAAAAATAATAAGATCGACAATTTTTCTTTAAATTAAAAAAAAAAAAAAAAAAAAAAAATCGCGACATAAAATAAAAAAAAAGAATGAACAGAAGAATGAAATTTTTTTCGCGAATCTTTATTTACATAAAAATTACTAAATTATCTTGTAAAAATTCCTATATTGACGGCCTGTGATGTTACTATAGAAATCTAGTAAATTTTATAAATCAGGATA
>JAYJLV010000056.1:17145280-17175591 GCA_036873485.1 Torymus texanus
GTAGTGGCTGAGGGTACTTTTGGATGACCATGGAGAGAAAAAAAAAGAACAAGAGCGACAATTTTTCTTTAAATGAAAAAAAAAAAAAAAAAAAAAAAATCGCTCAACTAATTAAAAAAAAAAAAAAAAATCCTCAACAAATAAACAAAAATCGCACCGGAAACCGACCGCGTGCTCTCATCCTTAAAGGTGAAGATCCAGACGCGTGTATAGTTCCTCTACGCCGCGGCGCGCGCGCGCGCGTATGTGGGCCGCTGTTAACCGCGAGCAAGCGAGACAGACATACTCGCTGCGCGAATTCAGGCACGCAGCCGCTGTTTACATAGGTAGCGCGCCGCGTTTGTACAGGATTATTATGCGCGTAGCGCCTGGGATTTCGCGATGCGCGTACGATGATACTCGTGTGAGTATGGGTATGGGTGGGTGGATGGATATGAATCATGTAGCGTGAATCGACGTCTTCGAGTGGAAGCGATAGGTGTGGGGGGACGTATGAATTTTTGAGCGTTCAGGAAGGCTGTAATCGAATTGCGATTTGTGGGGTTTGGAAAGATGTTAGGGGATTTCGTTGGTGATTAGATAAGTGAAGATTAGAAAAGAATATGGGGAAGATTTGATTTGATCATTAGTATGAATTTGAAAGTATGTTGAATAGAAGGTTGGAATTAGGGTTCTTTACGATTTTTTTTATACTTAAGTATTTTTCTTTGTTTGTAAACGCAAAAATAGACGCGATACTCAACCATGGATAGAATACATTTCTTTCGATTGTTTTCGTTTTTATTAAAATGAGAAATAGAGTAAGTTATTATTTTGTTCACATTTAACTAAGCAAAATAAAATTGTTTATTATTTTCGTACTTATAAAGTGGTTGGTAACCCGGTTTTTGTTATAACTTTCTCTATAGTGTTTCTTTCTAAATATCCAAAAAATCAATAATAAATCTTGTTAATATACATACGGATATAGAAGGCAATGACTTTCAATCTGAACAATCTTAACCTTGCGCCGCAGCGATCTCCACCTCTTAAAACCCTTCTGCACTTTAAAAATTCATAAACCCTTCTACCTCACCCCCCGCCATCCAAAGAATATCCGCATAATCGAGAAGCCAATCGCAAATCTAGCCACCACACGATCACTGCCGCCGATCTTTTTCACTTCGACTGCTCTCTCTCTCTCTTTCTCTCTCATCAAATCTGCATCGTCTTCCCTCCCATCGTCTTAACCTCCGGCACAGACCGACGATTATCCAACGCGCGTCTGCAATATTCAAGCAACCGCACGTACGCTAATCGAAGACACTCGCGTGGCTATATATACACATACGCGAGACGCGAACGCGTGTATATAATCAAATTTCCCTCGTGTTCTTCAAGGCCAGGTAGAGTGAGGAAAATTTGATTTTTCCGCGTAATTGGAAGTCTGAATGGGAGAAAATTCGAAGAGTGAGAAGGAGTTTTCAAGGATTCTGGAAGGTTGAAGGACGAGATGCTAAAAATATGGGGAGAGTGAGAGGACATGGTTGACAAGTTGATTCACGGTTAATTTTCGTGGTTATTGATTGGGAGTTGTGATTTTAATTGGACAAGGTACGGAATAAAACTGGGAAGATCTCGCGGTTCAAGTTCCTCGCGTATTAGAGCTTGAACTTGTTAATGTGCCCGAGTACACGCGGAAAATAATTTATAGCCTCGCTTTTATATTTTATGACGGAGTAAAATTATTCTGGCTCGTTCCTTAGATAATTAGAAAGGTAATTGTATTATGCAGAAAGTAAGAGATTAAGCAATTCCGCTGTACTTGATACGATAGTAATGAAATTATGTATATAATAACTTTTTCTCTCAATATAGATGATAATCTCATACTCACTATACGCAAAATATCATTCCCGAATATTTATATTTGTATAGAGAAATGTTGCTATATATTTAATGAAAATATTAAAAACTCGCGGACGTGGCATTACAAGAGGCGGGAAAATGGTGAAGTTCGTTCCCGACTGTTCCTCTGCTTCCCTTTCGGAGCAACAAAAAAAAATGTAAGTAATACAGAATTCCATTAGGAAGTTTCTACGCCGCGCAGAGGGGCTACGACGGGGAGCTTTCGAATCTTATATTCATTAGAATTTGGCATTTTCCGGGGGAAAACTAGTTTGGCAAGTAATCGCGCTTCCGCGTCCCCGTCGTGCGAAACAAATATAAAACTTAAATGGTAAAGTTTAATAATTGTTATTGAAATATTAACGCTTTATATCTTAGTTACGGGGCTACTCGTTAAATAAGTTTATAATTTTCGCCTTAAACTCGGGCCTCGGCCGCCGCTCTCCGAATTAGAATGAACGAGTAAAATTTTATTAGAACTCATGTATAATACTCCGCTCTCCTTTTGTCGAGTCAATATTTTATCCGAAACTTCCAGAATCTAATATGAGTTTTTCCGCAATTTCGAAAAGTTTAAATTTATAAAGTTGCCTGAAGTTTCTGGATTTATTAGCCGTTACGGAGTAGTAGTTTTGAATGGTCCTATTTTTCGGAAGTAAAAATAATTCTAACTTATTTTCTGATTAATGTTCAATTTAACTAGTTTCTTTTATAATTGTTAATGACGAAAGTAAAAATTTCTAAAAATAAATTAGAACATTATTGTATCATCTTCAAACCCAAGTTTTTTTCTATCCTTAATAATAAAAATACAATGTTTTCTTATTAATTCGCAGTACTTAGAATCAGAATATGATAAATAATTGAGTCTTTTACTCGTATAAGAAAATTTTTTTAAATAATTATGTCTTTTACTCATATACTAAACTTTCCTAAATTTATAAGTCCTCTAACTCTCAGCGTCACACCTTGGCGACAAGATTTTTCCTCCTCCTTCCAACTCACAGCCTCACCTTTTCCCACCCTCTCTCCCCCTTCTCCGTGCTCTCCAGCTCGGGTAGAAAAGCTCTCTCTCCTCTTCTTCTTCTTCTTCTTCTTCCCACCCCCCGCCGCACGATTCAATTCCATCGGAATATATATTCATCCGATATTCCCGAAGAGGATAGACGAGACATTTCTGGCACGAGGCCCGAGTTTGTTCTCTCCCCCTCCATCCTCCTCCACCCCTCCTTCCTTCTCGTAAAGTGCACGAGTTACGGAAAACCGGTCAGAGCGAGGAGAAGTCGCGCGTTCGTCGTCGTCGTCGTCGAAGAAGTAAGGAAAGTGCGCAGTCTGCTCTCCGCCTTCTTTCTCCCTCCCCCAAGAGCGAGAGGGCGAGAGAGAGAGAAATAAAGATGGCCGCCGGGCGAGCCGTGAGGAGGAGGCAGAGGAGGAGGAGAAGTGGGGGAGCACTAGCTCCCTTTCACACTTTCTTATACTTTCGCGAGCGAGAGAAGGATTTTCCCTCTCGCCGCCCGGCGCTTCGCGAACTTTCCCGGCGACATGCGCAGCAGTTCTCGCGGATGGAGGGTGGAGAGAGGGTGAGGAGGGGGCAGGGAAAGGAGAAAGGGGGTGAGACGAGGAAAGTTGAATAACGGCCGGTTTTTATTGCGCGAGATGGAGTTTCGCCGCCTAATTTATTAATTAAAATGGAGGTGGACTTCTTTTTTTCAACCTTTTTTTTTTTAGAGCGGTTGCGAATAATTTATAGGGAAAGTGGCGGCAAAGAATTTTAATGTAGCCTTAAAAGTTTTCTCGATGTTTAACTAAAAATTGTTAAGATTTTACGTGAATGTTTCGCATTTTCAATAAAACATTACAAATTGCAGGGGAATGAATAATTATAATACCAGTTTTATGTAATACCTTTAATGAAAAGTCTCTATCAATTCAAGAATATGGAGAGTTTATTAAATTTCTAATTGATTGCATAATAGTAACGTAAAGTAGTTGCGTATGGCGTTATCATGAAGAAATTAAAAGAATTTCTTTTCTTTAAAGAAACAACTATTGAGAGATTATACTATTGTTATAAATAATATTTATACAATTAATACCAGCATTAGTAAAAATTGTTCAAGCTTCATAAAACCATACAATTATATTTAGAACTGCGTAAATCAAGCATTGGAATAATGAATTCCATTATAACAAACCAATTGAGCTTCAAACGTTCGAAATACTATTCCACCTATTCTCTGAAAAATACAATTCAAGTAGTATACTCCCAAACTACCCATCCACTTAAAAACCACGAAAAAACCGCATTCACTATCAAAACCACCTATTCTCTATGAAACGTTTATCATGCACCTCCTTCTCTTCTACCTCGAGAAAAAGCCTCTCCGTCCCATAAAAATCAAAGCCCTCGAGCCTCCTCTTCCACGGCGCACTTCGCGCGCTCGTTTATCACCGCGGAAGACTACGTGCCACTGCACGGCTCTCGTAAAGATAAGAGCCGAGCGCGCCGCCGACGCCTTCGCCTCTCTATCTCTCTCACCCTCACTCTCTCTCTACTCTCCTTTAGCGAAGAAGAAGAAGAAGAAGCAGAAGAAGGGCTGCTGCTGCTGCTGCTGCTGCCGCTAGGCGGGAGGCCGCGTCCACCCGGCGGGGGTGGTCCGCTGCTCCTCTGAATCAATAAGAACTGCTCGTTCGTTCTCTCTCTCTCTAACGCCTCGCGCGACACTACCCCGCAAGGCGCCCACCTTCTTCTTCTTCTTCTTCTTCTTCTTCGTTCACGCCAACGAGCGGCCTCTATCCTCACGCGGTGGGGGAGATGGAGCTTTCAGCGGAGCGTTTTTTCTTTCGAGCTGGTAGGTGTGACGTAGGAACGTTCGTTGGAAAGCTACTTGTTTGTTGATAATTTATGATTTTTCTATGACGTGATGAATAGTAGCTGTTTAGAATTTTTAAGAATTGAAGCTAATTGCAATTGTAAATTAAAGTATTGTATTGAATCTCTGATATATAGATGTTTTATTAAATTGTTTTTAAAAGAAAATTTATAGGCTTCCTAATTCTATACCTTATTTGAATAACTAATCAGAGAGTTATAAAACGAGAGAAAATTCTTTTATTTAAGTTGAATTTAGTAAAAATGAATTTCACACTTTTATTCTTTATATAGAAAAGATATATGTAGTATTAGAAGTAAATATCATCGGAAAGTAGAAGAAATCTTAAAAATGATCCTCATATATTTATAACTTATCTCAGTAAAAAAGAACGGATTAGGTAATCCGCCATTGTTAAGGAAAAATGACTAAACATATCCTATTTTTTATCTTTTTCGCTTTTTATTTATTGTTACGATTTATTTAAGTGATTGTTTAGGTTTGAAAAGATTTACCAGCTTCACATATAATATACATTCTCTAATACAATCGTTCGCCAAACGATAACAAATCATATACAATTGACATTTTTTTTATACCTAACATTCACATCGAGTTCGCACACCGACCCAAAACCAATGTACTTCTGGCTATCTTTCTTCTCTTTCTTCTTTACTCATTCACATTCACATTGCAAACTCGAGCATAAGAAATCCTCTCAGAGGGCTGGCCGTTCGATCATCATCTCTCTTTTCCTCACAGAAATAAAGAAGCAGAAACACATCAAACGAAAGTCCTCGAAGACAGAGCTCGTGAAAAGTACAGACACAAGCCCGTGAATACGTGTATATATACACACACAGAGATAGAGTGAGTGAGAAGAGAGCGAAACACGTGTACGCGACAGTCAAGGCTGACACGATGGTGCTGTAGTTGAATTAATTTCGGTGGACCGCAGGCGCAAACTGTTTCAGCGAACTCAAATTGAGCGGCTTCATCGTCTCTCCTTCCTCTCCGTCTCGATTCTCTCTTCATTCCACTCATCTTCGTTCGTCTTTCTCCTTGTCGATCGAATAGTCTTTTTCCTTCGAACAATTAAGCTTTTTGTTTGCTTCCACGTTGTTGTTGTCGTCGTCTTCTGCGCGCTTCAATGGTCGAATTAGTTGCCCTCCGGTGCACCGTGTACCAAAAGAAATTCTTATGTAACGACTGTACGAGCGCACGCGTATATATACACGCCATTTTGCAGCGATGACGAGTTTGATAACATTTTATTATCTTCGAACGAAGACTGAGCGTACAGTCGACGCCGTTGTCTTCAAATTAATCTCGTAACGAGTTATTGTTTTTGCAGATAATAGAAAGGTAATCGTAATAAACGACGCTTCCTTGTGGATTTTTATTGCATTCATGCGGTTAAAAATAGATTGCTTATTATAATTTTAATAGTTATTATTGATGCTATACGACTACAAAACATTCTAGCTGCACGTATAGATAAGTTTCACAAAGTAGCTTTGCAGAAAGAGACATTAAGAGTTTGTTTTTCCATAAAAATCGGCTTAATTGCGTCTTTCAACAACCGCTACATGCGCCATTGTTAACAATTGTAATTTCAAGCAACGAACATTTTGCAAAACAATGACGAACCTTACATAATTAACGTGATGCCACTTGATAGCATAAATCACAGCTTAACAACATCTCAGAGCCGACATCTTTGAGTAACAATAACAAACGCCTCACCTTCTACACTTTGCATAAAATTCGCGCATAATGGCGATAGCAATTAAACGCGATTTTTCCAGCCACGCGTCAGCGTCGTCGTCGTCGTCGTCGCGCGCGCGCGTAATCAGAATTCAAATTAAAACTTGATGAATGCAAAAGATTAGGAGCACGAAGAAACGTAGAAGGAGAGAGAGAGAGAGAGAGAGAGAGAGAGAGGGAAGCAGCCAAGTGTACCTAATTATCCTCGGTCTAATTGCTAAA
Source organism: Torymus texanus (assembly GCA_036873485.1). Taxonomy (NCBI): domain Eukaryota; kingdom Metazoa; phylum Arthropoda; class Insecta; order Hymenoptera; family Torymidae; genus Torymus; species Torymus texanus. The sequence goes on from JAYJLV010000056.1 coordinate 17,152,030, forward strand.
TCGATAACACACAACCGTCTTGAATGAGGCACTTTGAATTATACTTTGTGAGGGAGGGTCTCCCCCCCTGTATATAAGGGGGAAAAAATATCTTTCGTGAAAATTGCAGAGTCGCGCGCGAGTACTAGCAAGACGGCGATGGCTGATTGTAGGCGGAGCTAACTACTGCGCGCGCGGGGGAAATTCGAACGGGACGCGGTAACGGTGTGCTGTTGTTGTTGTTGAATTTTTCAGTGAACCTCGGTCTGTAATAAGGCCTTGTTTAAAACGATTGATTTTAATGGTACGTATAATTTATGACCTTTGTATGAGAATGTCATTAGCATAGGGATCTTAGCTTTGATGTACATGTGTTTTTCTCATAAAACTTGTAAGAAGGATGTTACTTCCTGTTAATTACTAAACTTCGTATGCTATTTTCACTTATTTTTAGATGGACTATGTCGATATTTTCGTTGTAATTAGAAAGGTTTGCGGAATAACTGAAAGAAAAAGAGATGTTTTTGATTACCATGTAAACATCATGTAAATATGAAAAGATTAATAATCATTTGATGATTTTTATTATAGTTTTACGATACCGTTAGTCAATTAAAATAATAAATTTGACGAAAAAAAAGTAATGGAAGTGAAAGATTCTAAAATACGTAAAAAAAAGTATTAGAAATACAAATACACATTTTTCAAGAGTTTTTCTGCCATATTTCCAAACGAACGATACTAATGTAATAACCGTTTGGTTATAATATCAAAAACTACCTCTTGGATAAGTTCCAAGGCATAAAAAGCAAGGAAAATTGAATGGGAACAATCGTCGCCTTGTCACGGTTTATTTTCCACATAAAAATAACAATCAACGGGTACCATTTTCTCGCAACACTGCCAACACTTCTCTAGACTCGTTTTCTCGCATTCGAACGAACAGCTCGCGCGCGAGAAAAGCTCCGAGCGCTTGCGCTCACGCGAAAACAAGCAAAGTCGAGGACAATTGGATTATTGGTCCCTCGTTCTCTCTCCCTCTCTCTCTCTTTCTCTCTCAGACAGGTCTATATATACATGCAAGCGCCCAGGGAGAGAGAGCGAGAGAGAAAAGGTGTGCACAAGAAGAAGAAGAAGCGCAGCCAGCAGCATCAGCCAGGGCCAGAAGAAGAAGAAGAAGAAGAAGAGAAGGAGAAGGAGCAAGCGCGAGAGAGTCTCGGCTACGCCCGGGCGGGTGGCGTCTCTGAATTCCAATTAAAATTTTCTTCTCTAAAAACAGAAGAGAAGGAGCGCGCGCGAGCTCGCGCCGGCAGCCGGAGGATGAATAGATGAAACGAACGGCGCTTTCTCTCAAGAAAGAGCGAGACGACGGCAAAGTCTCTCTTCGCGTTCGTGTATATAGATATATATATATACATATATACAGACACATAGAGAGAGAGAGAGAGAGAGAGAGAGAGAGGGTGGAGGCCGGCGAGCGCGGCGCAGCAGCAGAAGAAGAAGAAGGGGGACTGAACGTAATTAAAGAAGGGGCGGTGCGCCGCTCGCCCGCCCCGGCGCGCACTTATTTCAGATACGGAAAATATAGGGTAGAGCGAGAGAGAGAGAGAGAGGAAAAGAGAGGGAGAAGGCAGCAGCAGCAGCAGTGGAGGCAGCGTGGGAGGACGGACTTTGTTGTTTCCACGAGACATTTTCCTCGGGCGCTGCTATCGCCAAGGAGAATTCCGCTTTCCATATATATATATATATATATATATATATATATATATAACGCTCTGAGCGCTATCGCTACGCTGCTGCTGCTGCTGCTTTTTCCGAGGAGAGTAAGAGAGTTGAATGGCGAGAGAAGGACAGAGATAAGATGCTGGTGGATGGGGGTTAATAAAATTTTTGGGTGCGGGAGGTTTTGTTTCTTGAGAAGAGAAAGAGAGAGAGAGAGAGAGAATTATGAGAGGGTGGAAGGTTGTGTTATCTTTATAGCAAGCTGAGAGGCTTAGACGGTAATTTATTTTTTGGTAGGTGTGGGTGGGTAGGATAAGCTGGGTGAAAGTTGACAGAGTAAGGCAGATTTTTGGGGGACGTAATGCGGTTTTCGTGTATTATATATATGGCAAATTTAGTTCGTCGCTGAAGGAAGGGTTGTGATGTATCTTGGGTTGAGTAGAAAGAGTTGGATATGGTAAGCCTGACGTCATCTAAACACGATTTAACTTTCTGCTTTATCATTATTATTATTATTTTCGAACGAATACTTATCTATAGTATAACTTTTGGTGTAATTTTACGTTTGCCAAAAGAAAAAATAAATAAATTCCTTTTTTTTAAACGAAATAGTGGTAAAATATACTTGGAAATGGACGAAAGTAAAAAGTAACTATGATTTATTAATTGCAAATTATATCAATTTCTTTTAATATTCGTACTCTTCTATTTTTTATGAATTCAAGAAAAAACCCCATGTTTGAAACGTCTATTTAATTCGCAAGGAAAATCAAGCCCTCATCTTCCATGAAACCGTGAACCAACCCTACTACCTCCTCAAAAACCATCCCCGCGACGAAGCCAATAAAATCACTCCCTCGCCATGACAACGAATTTTTTCTCAACCCACTCCCGTAGCGCACCTTCAACCTAGCTTCGTTCGTCCTTCCTCGAAGATCTTCCCCGCGCGCGTTTTCTCTTTGTCCCGCGCAGCAACAGCATCCTCTTTCTCTCTGTTCTCCAGCTCGCCCGGTCTTCTCGTCTTCATTCTCCCTCCGTTTCCCCCTTCCTTCCCTCCACGTGCCGCGTATCGCCTTTCTTCTTGCCTCCCCTTTCCGCGACCGCCCGTCGCCTTCACCTTAATCACCGCGGGGTAGAAGCGCAGAGCGAGTTTTCGCTTCTTTCGCTCCGCGCGCATTCATCCATTTACTTCGTTAGCCGCGCCTTGTTTTCCCCGGGAATTCTCTCTTTCGCTATCTCTCCACAGCGTGGAATTTGCATGACAGATCCCCGGAATTTCTCGGAGCTTTCTTTTTCAGTGAGAAAGGGAGGAAAAGGGGACCGTTGATAATTGTAAGATGTCGGGTAGGAATATGAAGAAGAAGAAGATGAAGAAGAAGAAGACGAATAAGGCGATGAGGGTGTGATGCGAGGGTTTGCATGGATGGATGCTTTGGTATGAATAGCTTGAATGTTTCTTATGTTGCGAGGATGGCGAAGGTGTGCTAAGGGAGTCGGATTATTAATCTTTTGTTGAATAATTGTTTGTATGGTTTCTTGAATAATCGGTTATTACATGTTTTTGTAATTACTATTTCATTTATGAATGAGAGCATAACCCTCTACTACAGTAGAAAATCATCAGAGGTATACAGAAATGATTAAAAATTTTAATGGAAATATAGTAAATATTAGTATAACTATAAAAAAAGTTTGTCTTTTAATAAACAAAGTGGAATATTTTTCTCTGTTCAGTAACCAAAAGAGTGTCTTAGATTTGGATCAAAAAGGTTCTTGGGACACATTTTAGGATGTAAAAATACGAATAAAACTACAGTATTAATGCAAACGCTTCGAAAAACTCAAATTCTTTGCATTATTAGTTTTATTTTTCAAAAATCTTGTCTATTTTTATTGTTCAACTTTAATTTTCTATAACTTTCGAAAAAATCACTATTTTTGGAATTCTATAAAACAAAAATAAAAGCTCGTTTTCTCTATTTTCATTATTCATTTTTAAAATATTATTTGCAAAATTCCAAGATTAAATATCTTGAGTTATCGTTAAAAAAATGTAACATGCTCTTCAGCAAAAACAACATTGGTCATGAAACCCCCAAAAATTTTGATACACCATAGAAACCTTTTTTCTTTAAATATTAAAACAGCCATTATACCATCTAATTACTCTTCCAATACCCTCTAATGAAGTTCAAGTACACGCATACCACAGCGGACTCGATCAAAAAATAAAAGACCAGGCTAAAAATAAACCAGCGTCCATTAGCCACGTCCTTATACTCGACCGAAAAAAGGACTAGCACCGACCATTTGCTCGTGTACACGTTAAAACAAAAAAGGACGAGGAGCAGTAGCAGCAGCACACGTATAGCCGCGAACAGGTTGCCGTAGTCAAACAAAGCTCTCTTACGAAGGAGTGAGTGAGAGAGAAAGAGCACGTGTGCGGGATGCCTGCGCGCCACGCGTATATGTACGTAAGTGTATATATATGTGTACACCGCAGCCGCAAGCTCCGCGTTGTAAGGAGGGCGTTCTTTTTCGGGGGATGACTGTGAAAGGATATAATGATTGTGTTCCTAGATTTTCCCTATAGGATAGGTATGGAAGGGATGAATTTCTTTGTTGTTGAATGGAGGTAAGGGGAGGATAAGACGTTGCAGTGAAAGCATGATGAATTGCCGACAGTTGCGCACGGTTATAGCTGAGTAATGAAAAATTTCCGACTTCGTCAAATAACAATTTATCATCTTTTAGAACAACAAAACTATATACTTTTGTGTTCTATACATCTTAATGTATTCAAGCTAAAATTTTCATAATTCTTAGAAGAGATTCTCAATATATTTTTTACAAGGAAAAATTGCACTTTTTAATAAATAAACTAAGTATTTTACAAGATATACTTGAAAATTTACTTTAATATAAGAAAATGTAAAGGAAAATTATATCTTTCTTACTTGAACGTAACGTATTCATATTGACGTTAAGGCTATACATCCCTTATCCTTACATTCAACATTCTTCGAATCTTATACTTTACTCAAACCTATAAGACTACCCCCATCACTATCTCCCACACCCATCCAATAACCACCTTATATCCCACCTTGCAGAAATCCATCACGTCGCGTCCAGAGCTACCCGCCACCTTCTATATACATTCTCTCTCTCTCTCTCTTGCTCACGTCTTCTTCGCCCTGACCAAGCCAGCAGCAGCCGTTTTCTCTCATGCGATCGATATCCATCCTCTCTTTCTCTCTCTCTCTCTCTCTCTTCTTCCACGCCGTATCATCGCTCACGAAAGACGTCGCTCGCGCGCGCTGCCCGTTTTATACTCTCTCTCTCTCTCTCTCTCTTTACTTCCGCGCGCGCCGCCCCTCGGGCGCTTGATATTTAAATCTCCCCTTTTCTAATTTCGCCCGCGCGTTCGCTCGCTTGCTAGCTTGCTCGCTCACCCCCACTACCGTCGTGGCCGCCATCATGAAAATATTAAGAACTCAGGGGGGTGGGAAAATGGCCGCGCGCAGCGTTGAGCGAGGGAGAGAGAGAAAGAGAGAGAGAGAGAGGTAGGTAAGGAAAAGCACCGGTAGTGGAAGGGGCGAAGAAGAAGAAGTAGAAGAAGAAGAAGTAGGAGGTGGAGTAGGAGGAAAGTTGGAGAGAGTGAGGCGCAGACTTTCTCGGGCGAGCGAGTTTTCTCGCCCTCTCTCTCTCTCTCTCGCTCTAAAGAGAGTAAGACAGGGAGAAAGAGAGGGAAAGAGAGACGAGCGTAAGTTCGTTCGCGCGGCCCCGATCGAGCCTGGGCGCCTCTCGTCGTACATTTTGCACGAGAAAATTACACAACCCTTGGGTATTTTATCGGGGAGGCGGTAGGGGCGGTAAGGGGCTTGGAAGTTGGGAAAAACGACGCTGGCAGGATGGTGCAGAAAGGGGCTGAAAGTTCTTTCATTTTAAGTTGGAAAGGATTTATTATGTTTATGGTTTTTCGGTTGTCATGTTTTAGAAAATAGAGGTGTATTTAATTTTGGGAAAAAATAGAAAAATAGAAGAATCTCGAAATTAAGATCCTAAACTCGTAAATCAAAACAGCTGCGCGTCATAAATTGTAATTTCCTTGAATTTAGTTCTCTCTGGATAAAGAGGCAGAACGATGAATATTAATTACAGAATAGCGCTGATGTGCATCTTATTTTACGTTACCAAGTGCATAATCTATCATGAACAATAAATGCACACGAATATTAATTAATAAATCATAATGAAAAGCAAAAGAATCACGTAGTCAAAAGTCGAACTCTTAAGAATCACGCATACAATACAACCTTAATTCTTTCTCGAAACTCTTTCACACGGCGCCTTAAAAAAAACGTGCCTTCACTTTTATGCAAATCACAGTCCGAATTCTTAGCCCACTTTTCTTTCGCAATATTCTCGTTCCAAGAACCAACAAAACACCGGCCCTACACTGCGTACAAAAGAAAAAGAGCCACCACGGACAAAAGCCAACCTCGCCTGCCGGCCGTTACGCACAGACGCAACTATATACACCGAAGTACTTACATCCCCATGAGGGTAACAACGAGGTCAGACATCAATCCAGTCAGCGACGACAATACATTCAGTCCAGCCCTGGAAGAAACCAACAGCTCTTCCCAAAAAAAAATCAAGGATCTCTTTCATACACACACACACACACATACTCACTTTTACACGTGCATCTCTCTCGTTTGCGAACAGGTGGTCCTCGACACACTTCCGGCTCAGCGCCGGCACGCACGCACGAGTTTGTCCCACATTTCGCCTCGCAGCAGACACGTTCTCTCTCTCTCTCTCTTCTACTCCCACTACCTCCTCCTCTTCGTCTCCCACGAGCGAGTGCGTGCGGATTATCTTGCGGCGCGCAGCGGTGCGCCGGTTCCCTTAATAAGATCCGGAAGAGCGTAAAGCTGCTGCTGCTGCTGCTGCTCGCTTGCAGGAATTAATTGGTGCTATTCGATGATCGGAGAGAGAGAGAGAGAGAGAAAGAGAGAGAGTGGGGGTGGGAAGGTGCAATGATGACGACGATGAGGGTGCGGGTTTAATATAAAAATGTCGTGAGATATAACGGGACTTGCGACTTGATTTTAGGGCGATGGTATAAGTGCGTCAGCTGAGTGATTGGAGAGAAAACGGCTGTGGTCGGTTTAAAAGTAAGGGGAGATTGTTGTGTAATCACTTCCTTAAAGATATGTTCCAAAAGGGTTTGTACTGGGAGAAGTTTTATTTTGATTTTTTACTTTGGAACGTAAACTTGTCTTTATCAATCTAAAACGTATTTACGAAGAAGCAACAATGTCTTTTGGTATTTGAACAATAAATTTTACAATTTAACGCATCATTATCACCAAATCCAGAAAAATCCAACTTTTGAAAACTCCGCTTACCAAGTTAAACTTGACAAACTCCGATCGCATCACCCTTTCTTCCCTTAGCATACGTCTTTCCAAAGCTTCTCATTCTCTCTCTCTCTCTCTCTCTCTCTCTCTCTCTTCAGCTCTACCCTTCCTGCACAAAACACCGAATTCCCATCATCAAGAAAACGCGCGCGCCACCTCATCCCTATCCGAGCTTCCGTAGACTTTGAAAAATCGACCTCGCCGACGCCTTCAGCATCCTCACACCCTCCCTCGATTTTCCCCCGCGGAAACTCGAAATTCCCGGAAAATTGAAATGATCTAGCTTCCCTCCTCTCTCTCTCTCTCTCCCTCTATCCAACAAACTTCTCTCTCACTCTCTCTCTCTCTCTCACTCTCGCGGCCGTATTATCGCCGGGGGTAATATGTCTTCGTCAGCGGTCGCGCGCCATCTTGCCGAGGTGCAAAAGCCCTCCTCCTCCTCCTCCTCCACCAACCTTCCACCCCCGTTCCGGCGGCAGCTCCGGCGGCGATTAAGAAAATGAAGATAGATACTGCGGGATAAAGGCGAACGCGAGGAGAGTGAGAGAGAAGGCGATCAGGCAAGAAACGCCACTGATCGCGTGGAAGATTCGCCCGATTAATTTTAAAGCGGGACGCTATGTAATGGCGGGTACTGGACAATAGTTCACTCGCGAGCTCGTCTCCCCCACCGAGTATCTGACTAATAAAGCGGAATGATATTCGAGGCAGTTTGTTTGCTATGGCTGTTTGCCCACGTTGCGTTTGGGTACTTTAAGATGGGGGGGAAGGAAAGTGGTGAGAAGGGGGGAAATTGATACGAAGAGGATGTGGTTGGATGATTCGGAAGGGTTGTTTTGCCGCTTAATGATATCGGGGCCGAAGGAACGCAGTCGTCTCGCGATGCTTCGATTTGCGCCAGTCGTTGATTTGTTGCAAATGCTTGTCGGCAGGTTGTTAAACGAAGGACGTACGCTGCGTGATCGTTAAGTTGAGAAAGGTTATTGAATCTTGATGTCTGTATATTACAAAGTCTTGGAGAGTAGTTAAGGGAAGATCTTAAAGCTTGTTTTGCTTTGAGATTTCTCCGCGATTAATCTTGATGTTTCGGAAAATGTCAGTCATCCTCAATTTTGGTGATAAATCCTCTTTAATCGACTACACAATATAAAGATATTTTAAAAGAAAAATATTAATAGTATAATTATAAAACCAATAGTTTTAAAAATGTTAAATGTATGTATATTTTAATATTTTCCTTTACCATTACGATAGCACTTTATTTCTCTACATTATAAACCAACATTTAATATTGAAGCCATATACGAGCGTGCAAGTATATACCAGCAATTGTCGATGAGTCAACCACCCACCGTTGCTGTTCATTTTCCCGGTAATTTCTAATACTCATTCTGCAATATTTCAGTCGCATATGCATTTTAAAAGCCCTCGCTTCTACACCTTTGACACACCCACGTGTATTCCCCTATCCCATCAGTGCGCCTAGCTTCATAAACACGCATAAACAGGCTCGTTTCCTCTCTCTGTCTCTCTTTCTCTCTAGAGACTATACAACGCGCCCGTACGTGCTCTCAATTTTTCACGACCTTTTACAAGCCCGTACACGCGATTGACCGCACACTCACACAAGAGAGTCTACACGAAGGAAGAAGCAACGGCGCTCAGGGAAATATGCTGCTGCTACTACTACCACCGACGCTACTGCTACTCTTGCTGCCTTTCATCTTTTTATGAGGCACTTAAGTGCGCGCGCGGCGTAACCATGGCAACCGACGCCGCGTCGGTATCAGGGCCAATCGTAAAATTAAGTAATGAGAAGATAAGAAAATATCAGCCAGCCAGCCCGCGGCGAGCTAGAAGAGAAAGAGAAAGAGAGAGAGAGAGAAAGTGAGTGAGTGGAGGTTTAGGGGTGGGAAAAATGGTTAAAGTTTCGGGTGAGGGTGAACCAAAGGACCCTGTTTTCCGGTAAGAGTTGGGAGCGATTTTTCAGGAAGGAAGAGACGATGGCCTGGAAGAAGAAGAAGAAGAAGAAGAAGACGAGGGAGAGAAAGAGACGAGAGGGAGAGTAGTAAATGAAACTGCTGGCGACGATGCCGCCGACGCCCGCGCGCGAGTACGAATTCCTTCGAAATTACGAGCTGTTTTACGCTCAGGCTTCGGGTTATACTTTTGCTAGTATGCGAGCTTATATACATATGCATGGTGAAAGAGCAAGTGAGTATGAGCGTGAATGGATATAACTTACCGCCTGTGTCCGCGTCGATTCTTTTTTCTTTTTTTTCCCTGAAATTTCAGTTGTACGTGTCGTGTATTGTAATATATATCGTATTTCTGTTATTTTGTTTGATTACAATGATGTAATATACGGAATATACAATATGTGAATGATTGTGTTACCGAGAATTATTATGTTTCAGGTGTATCTGTATGTGACCCGTGGATAATGAGCTGCTGACTAATAATTAATACATATATTATTCGTTCATATATTGATAGAAAACCTTGTATTATACTTATAAAAAATTATAATAAAATAGAAAGTTGAAAAAAATTCCGTGTATTCGAATATATCATTTAAACCTAAAATATACTTAAAAAATAAAGCATTTTTTGTTTCAAAACTTAATTTCTTTTTTATTTACCGATCCCGAATCACACTATTTCAGCTGACGTTGCACGCGCTCACACACACACACACACACACACACACACACACACACACACACACACACATATATATATATATATATAAGCTGACGATGCACAACGACACGGGGATCAAAAATAAATGAAAGTTCAATATTTGCTTGTACCGTATATCGTGTGCCCGAAAAAAAATAAAATTTTTCTGTTCTCTCCTATTCTAGCTGATTACAAAATTTAAAATCGCAAACGAACTGAACGAACGTATCCGAACAAACGAGCGAGAGGAAAAATATCGCGTGTTGCACAAAAACACGAGCGCAGGGGAGACAAACAACAACGCCGTTCGGGTTCCAATAATTATTCGCACTTGGACATGGGGATATGGTGGCGGGTGATATATATATATATATGGAATATCAGCTACGCATTGGCGCTAAAGTTTCGAATTTCGGAAATTCACGAAGGGTGAGAGAAACGGGGTGGTCTGACAAACTTTGAATTTGAATGCGAGCAAAAATGCGTTACCAAAAATAGAAAATTTTCGGTGTTTGCGGAAATGAATTCTGTTATAAAAGTTGCACATGCGTGATTGGTGTTACTAAAAATATGTAGTATTTTTATGTTTTATTTACGTGACGACGACTGTATTTAAATGTAACCTTTTTTTATATGTATTTGAAAATTCAGTTTTATATTTGTTAATGATATGATGCAATTTAAAGGTAACTCTCAAGACGTTAAATATTATAGAGTATGAAAATAAACTACCGAATAAAATTCTATACATGAAAATGACAGATCGACATATCTCTAATCCCATACAGCGAAACCATTAAAAGTGACAAATCCTGTATATAAAACACAGAGCACTAAGCGCAGTTTAAAAAGCGCGGAATATACAAAGCCAAAGTATAAGATTACATCGGGGGGCTGATTAACGTTTGTCATTAATATTTTTGTCGGTGGTTTGCGGCTTGGTGGTAAACACATGTGCTTTCTTCAAATTCCATTCTCCGTATGCGCATTTTCTCATCTTTGGTTCGGGCTCGTTCAACGGCGGGTCCTCTGTAAATCCCTTTGCATTTGCCTATCTTTTCATTGAATTTAGGCTTTGCAGAGGATGAGTATATGTACATTGTAGATAAGATGAAAATACTTTATCGATTGCTGTTTTGAATTCTTAAAGACATACTTTTGTAGCTTAATTTTTTTTTGGATACAAATCATGGTGATCGTTTATTGAGTTGAAATGAAATTGTAAGATAAAAAAAAGATCAATGAAACGCTCGTTTTAATTCAAGAAAATAGAATCTATATTAATATTTAAATATACAAATAATATCATTGTTTAGGACGTATGTAGTCATCGAACTATAGCGAAAGTTTTTATTTATTTTTATCCGAGTAGTCTATACTCAGCTTTCTTATAGGAAAACGTTAAGAAAAGTTCTCTGCATCAAACTTTTATCATTAAACTTGAAAAAATCTCATTTGCTTCATTTCCAAATTAAGATGTATGATAAATATTTTTTATTCTAAATGGCGAATTTAAATATAACAAGATGTTACAGACAAATTCTAATAATTGAAACATGACTATTTATAACCATATGAACGGAGCAAAAATAAAACGAGAAAGTTGATAAACCCAACTCGAGATTCACGACATTCCAGGATAGCGCAAGTTACTCCGCGTACGCAAACCCCGCGTCGTACGCGTAAGCGCGCGCGTAACACCTCTTCTCTCTCTCTCTCTCTCTCTCTCTCTCTCTCTCTCTCCTTCTCCTCCCCTGCACACACACACACATACCCACATAACGTAATCGTTCCGCGTGCGCTCCTCTGCGTATGCCTTTTTAAAAGCCACGTCAAGCCATTGAAAAGAAACAGCGTCGTACTCCTTTTTCATCGCCACTTTGCGCGAGGTACGAATTAACGGGATTATGACCGCGTCTGCGTCTGCGCTTGCGCTCGCGCCCCTTTTTTTCTCCACGGGTGAGCGTAACGCGGTTATAATGAGTATACGCACAGGACGAGGGGAGAGTGAAAAAGAGGCTGTAAAGATTATCCGATTGAGTTTTCGCCGAGGTAATTTAATATTCGTGGTCGGGAAAATATTTTGGTGATTATTGTGCAGAGAAGGATTTCAGGAAAGTAGTGCGTTTTAAGTGATTTTTCAGATTCTGTTAATGTCGGAATAAAGCCTGTTTTAGTACAGTTTTTTTGGTATGCTCAGAAAAACGATCCTCCGGTTTTGAAGTAAAATTCCTCACGAGAAAATCATCCTGCTATAAAGAAGGATTGCTCCTGCACCAAAAAATTTCTTCTTGTGCCAAAAATCATCATCCCGCTATAGGAATCGTGATACCCTGTTGCAAGGCAATTCCTTCTTCCATAGTAAAATATCCTCTTGGCTCTATTTTTAGCGGAAATCCTCCTCCGATAGGCAGATTGTCGTTGGTACATTTTGTAACATTTACAAAAAAAAATTAAATATGAAAATAAATTTTTTCATATCTTGTATAACATCAAACCATCGTTCCATAAAAATATAAAACAAAAAAACAAAAATAATCTCCACAACCTAAGATACGATATACACGGTCCATTACCTCTACATCCAGCTGCCATTATAGAAATCTAGCCCCCGGGCTTCTACCCCACCCTCGTCGAAAAATCATTCGAGAACTCGCGACTCACGATCCGCGAAGTAGTAGTCGTCGCAGCCGGGCGCCGTAGTCGTCGTCGTCGTCGAGCGCGCGCCCCGTTTTCTCTCCCGGCGCTTTTCACCGACGCCCCTTGGCCACCACCCACCCCCTCCTACCTCACTCCCCCTTTTCCACCCCCTTTCGCCCGAGCACGTCTTGGAAATTCTTGTTTAACGACCCTTTCCCACGCGCGCGCGCGCGCGCGAGCGGCATTATATAGTCACGCGCTAGCTCGCGATCGCGCGCCGAAAAGTTTTATAGCCCGAATTTTGAAAGTTCGAAACGCCGCCGGAGCGTAGAGCCAGTGAGCGAGCGAGCGAGAGAGAAGAAAGAAGTAGTAGGAGGAGGGTGAGACGCGAAGGTGGTAGTTCCCGCCGTAAATTTTCGGGGAGAGAGAGAGAGAGAGAGAGGAGGGACGAAGGTAGAGGGGGCATATCGCCATATCTTTCTGGCATCTCGACTTCTGCCGATTGTTCGCCCCGCGCGAGCTCTGGAAGAGAGAAAGTTCGATGCGAGGGAATGGAAGGAGAGAGAATGAAGAGAGAGAGAGAGAGAGAGTGGAGCAGTCTTTTCCCCGAATACTGGCTGCCTCCTGGCTGGGCAGGAGTCGGCCATCTTTATTTATCGAGAGAGTTCGGATTTGTGAGTTGGAGTGGTAGAACGAGTGGCACGATAAGATTTATCGACAGCAGAGTGAATGAAGCTTTGTGGTTACGTTAGATTTTCATGAGAAGAAAGAATATGCCGTAAGCTCTCTCTTCGATTACGTGACCATTAGCAATAATAGAGGTTACGTAAGATACTTTTGTTGATTGATTTATCGAAAGATATATCCTATTATCAATGAACGGACCACTTTGTTATATATTGAACTCATTGACGACTTTACTTCTACAATGATATGCGGAATCCGTTATATTCCCCTACTCGCACACCGTTTTTACTCGAAAAAGCGACGATAAACAAGAAGTCCAAAACTCCCTTATACAACCGGGATAGCAACGGTGGCACATCCTTATCCCCTTGCACAAAAGAAACACACCCCCTTCACGCGACCCTTTCTCTTCTCAGCCTACCTACTCACCCTTACACTCTCTGTACTCTCACGGAAAAAGGAAAGACCCTCGCATTCGCGTCTAGAAACTCGCGAGACTCCGTATACTGAGCTTATATATATATACCATATACAGTTTATACATATACACATACACACATCGTGGCAGCCGGCAAGACGCATAACGAAGTGCCTGACCCTCGCGCGCACTCTTACGCTCGCATACGCCGCGCCCGGACGTAGTATGCAGATTCGCGAAATAAATGCCCGAAAGTTTCACTATAACTCTGGAAGGGGGGGGAAGAAGGGCGGCCGGTGGTACGCTCGTGAGCAAAATCTCGCCCACTCTCTCTCTCTCTCTCTCTCTCTCTCTCTTCGCAATCATCCAGCGCGCCGCCAACGTTATTTAGTGCTTCCGCGAGGTACGCGGGCGCGAGAGGAAAATAGCGAGAGTGCATGGTGCGCCGGAAAAACCGGTTGTAGAGGGAGAGAGAGAGAGAGAGAGAGGGATTGGGTAAGAGATAGGCTGAGGGTAGAGTAAGAAATCATGCGAGGGTAAGTGTGGGAGGTGGGAGATGGTTTTTATTGTACGCTAATTTTTGGTTTCCGTGCGTGGCTGGGAAGGAAGTAGTTTCGTAGCTATTTGTTTGGTAGGAAAACGGGATATGGTGGGACTGGAATAATGTGTTGGTAGATGGAGGGATGAGTAGGTGGGTGGAAAAGTAAAGGAAATGATGTGTTTTCAACCGTTTTGGTACTGTTATGAATTACATATACTTTACATAACGCATATATTTTTATTGGAAGTCTGGGAATTGAAGCCAGATTGATTTCTGTTAAATGAAAATTCTAGAGAAATTTAGAGATGATTAGTGACCATTTCCTGATTCATTTGCGCAATATAAAATTTTTTCGATTCTACAAGTTATTTTATCTTCTGTATAGCTTACAACTATTTGAGACTAGAAATATAGTTAACTTTAACATGACAAACATATTTATTTTGCATAGTTGTATGTTTATTGTACACGAATAATGAGGAAAAGCGTAAAAGAGAATCGAACAATATAAAAACTATGTTATAGTGGATGTAAATAGGTTAACAAAAGTTTTCCAAATAAATTTAATAAACAGTTGATATATGGGTAAAAATGTAGGGGAGACTAGAGTAAAACAGAATGAGCTCAGAAATCTTTGACCTCTTCAAATATCTACACGAGGCTATTGTTAACATGCCAAATTGTATGGAGAATGATAATAGAACAATACTATAGCCTCTTGTAGATTTTAGAAGAGGTCAAAGTACTCCTAATGTGATAATTTCCTTACAAACTATATTCGAATCTCATTACAGACTTATCGCTGATATCTTGAAACGAATGTTCTAACACGAATCTAACGTAACACCTATACCTAACTAACCAAATCCACCCACGACACTCCCAAATTTCACATCATTCTTTCCGACCTCACGACATACATCGAAACCGCATGCTCAATAAAAAGCGCACACCTTTTTTCCCTTCATTCTCACCTCAGCAATAAAAGAACTCCACCCATCGAGTCCACGCACATCGCCTCCTGCTATACACTCGCCCTCGCGCAACGACGAAACCGCGAGCTAACCACGCAGCGCTATACACCGGTGTCCAGTATCCTTTGAGCTCTCTCACCCTCTCTTCCTCTCCTCCCCTACGGCTTTGATCGAAGCGCCCAACGCCGGTTTATATAAGCAAGCTACGAAAAAATTACCCTTCGATTTACTCTCTCTCTCTCTCTCTCTCATGTATGTGTGTATGTATGCATAGTACGTTGCAGCAGGGAGTACGCGAGGGAGTAATGAATTTGCATTACAATGTGATTACGGCAGAGCGAGTGAGTGTGTATCGGCGGATTTCTGGATTTCGGAGGGAAAGGGCGGGCTGTTGGGTTTATTTTCGGGAAATGGGCACCAAACGCGCGCGCACTCGCATTCGCTACGTGGATTTTGGGAAAGCGCAGAACTGTATATGTGTGTATGTATGCGCATGCTGCAGTCCTTTGGTGTACATGGCTGGGCTGATTATTTATTGATTGGGGTGAGAGGAGGGGAAGCTGTTTCGAATGCTATCGTGTATATAATGAATTCATGGAGCTATAAATAAGAAAAATATCTAGGATTGAATTCCCAGGCGTGATCGGGGTTGAAAAATGGTTTTAAAATACGGAAGGTATAGTGTAGGTGAGGGGTGAAGGAAATGTGGGTGGTTAGAGGACGACCTTTAACTAGTTGGATTGACCTAGGGTAATGTGTTAGTATTGGAGTTTTACTGTGTTTCTCTGATATGTTCTCGTAGTAGTTCTTTATGCGTAGTGTATAACGTGGAGAAGGGGATTTATTGTACAAAAGAGAATGTTTCAGTTCGAGAGTATTTATTAAAAGTTGTTCTACAGAGAAATAGTGGAAAATATTGTTACATATACATATGTCAGTTTATAGATATAAAAAAGCGGGTCTTCGGTAAAAGGAATTAAGAGAAATACTTTTATCGCAATGTATAATTAAAAAAAATACGTATTAATTAAAAGAAAATGATTATAACACCTATGATTGATAAAATTTTTATTAAAAAGAAGAAAAAAAAGATATACAAGTAAAACGAAAATCGATACATGCACACATTCGAACGCAGCTCAGCCAAATGAATTTCTCTCTACTCTTTTCGATTTCGACGAAAACGAATATAACGGCTTTGATCTCGACCCGGCGAATACTGGCCGTTTTTGGGAAAAATAGCCAGTCAATTTCCTCTCTCCCTCTCACATGCTTTGTGCAAAATGCACGGCTGGTGCTTGCGCGCTCTCGTAACAATTAATCAATTGCTATGTTATTACAAGTATGCTTGCATACAATTTATTCATAATAATGGGAGCTGTACTTGTACATGCACACACATGCATCGATAAATGAATTTTGAATTTCGCGGTATTTTTTACGAGAACCGGAAATGTTTCGTATTTTATATCTACATTTCCCGTTAGCGTGTGAATTTATTGCTTATTTGTTGGAAGAGATGAATCCAAAGAGTTGACGTTAATTACGAATGCTGGAAGAGTATTTGTTGTTCGTACATTGCTTCGTAGAGAATGACAAGTTATTGCGCGTGACTAAAACGCGTAGCCTTATGAATTTTGATGATGAATATCTATGAATGTCAGGCGTAAGAAGTGAATGTTGATTGAAAGTTACACGTTTTCGGTATTAAATCACGTGAATTTGTAAGATTTAAAAAAGTTTAATCAAGCGTAGTGGACACGCACAATAAAATTTCAATGTATTCAAATGCACACAGCGTTTTATTAATTAAAAATAATTTAATAGAATTCGGAATTCCATTTCGACGTCATTGAAAATCAATGTTAAAGATATATCCGATTTAAAGTATAATTGTTTTATAGAAAATTCTCCTTATATTTTTTCGTTGCAATTTTCACATTTTCAATAATAATTTTTTTAAAGTAATTTACTAAAATTGAAGCACAGCAGGATTTATTTAAATGTTTTTCGATTACAGTGAATCTCTATTTCAACGACTTTATTTCATGTTTTATGTTCAATATGATTAAAATCGGAAAATTTCACTCAGTTATCTCACATTTTAACATCAAAATATAAGCTCTACTTTAAAAAAATAACCTTTATTTATTGAAATAAAATGTTCAATTTGTACAATTTGAGTAATCAGTATTGATGACAACAAAGGTAAATAATAAATTGCACTTTAATAAATTACATAATATAGTTGTACTTGAGACTAGAATATTGAACATGAATAATGCAAGCACCTTCTATCTTAAATTTTCTTACAAACAAACTACAACCAACCACCTTTTCACCTCACACACTTTTTCCGCAAACTCTGCAAAGACCAGAGGAGTCCCTGCTTTCCTCTCGCAGCCTGATAAAACCGGCAAAGAATAACAAGTAGCAGAGAAGGACACACACTCTCTCTCTCTCTTTCTCACGCGCACGCGCGCACACTTGCAGAAGAGACACTTATTTTCCAAGTTTAAAGTCGAGTGTGTCTGCGCCCGAGCGCTTTCGCGTGTTTGCGCATTCCCGGAAGGATGGCGCTCTCCCTCGTGCGCTCGCGCGCGCGCTAATCCAGCGAGATTAAGATAACCCCTAAAAATGTTCGAGCTAAGACGCCAACTTCGCTCCGCCCCGGGCCGAGAGAGAGAGACGTGCTTAAAACGTGAGAATCCCGGGGTCGGTGAGAAAGAGAGAGAGAAGAGGAGGAAGAGGAGGAGAGGGTTGGGTTCTTCTAGAGGGAGATTTTCCGTGGCCAAGATGCTGCAGGTGCTGTTATCGGCGCGCTGACTAGGGCTGCGAGACGGTTTCAGAAAGATGGTGTCGTTAGAGGAGGATCTTTGCGAGTGAAGTTATGACTGGATGTTAAAATTTCTATAGATAATTTTTGAAGGAATGAAGTTACTTTCTGGCGATAATATCGTAAATTTATGAAGATTGTTTGTTGTATTTTCATTTTTTAGGATAGGAAAATATTTGTGTCTGATTAGATTTGGTTACTTTCTACTTAAAGGTTCTAAGATATAGAGATGGTCAAAGGATGTTAATGATTCTGATGTTGTAAAATAAAACTTTGGGTTTTGGTAATGGTAGTTGAAACTACCGATGCAGCTGTACTGTAACATAAAATAACCGTAAAAGACAAAACGGCATTTAACAAAGTACAAACTCGAGACCAAAGAATATTCTTGATGTAAAGGCAATAAACAATAAAGTAATTGTTCGAAAGGTTTTAGTTAATTATTCAGTTAAATTTGTTAGGAATATTTTAATAGATATAAATACAAGAATTCAAAACTCTACATACATATTGTACATCTATATTATGCCCTGATATATATCTATTATACAATAGCATAATAAATAGCTAAAATCATTTGAAATAGCCAAAGTAGTTGATTGCATTTTCTCGGTGCACATACCACTTACTCTTTAGGCATTATATATTTATGCATTATCCTTTCGTCATTACTCATGTGTTATATAATTCGAAGATAACAATGAAAAATGACTTTTCATTTCACAATAATAGATTCATTATTAATGTTCTCTCATGTCGCTATTTTATAACAAAATCTAGAAAATTTTCAATTCCCATTCCTCTATCCGATAATAATTACATTTTCTTTTAATTGAATACTTTTAAAAATTCCAATGAAAACTAAGGAAAAAAGTCTACAAAAACAATAGCCTCTGAAAAATACACTGTAAATCCTGCAAAATTATTTCACGTATGTTGTTCTCCTCAGACACACACGTACACATGAGCAGAGCATCCAAAAAAAGGTCGCCGTAAATATCACCCTCTCGGTGCCCGCAAGAAAACCTCCCTGGCACGGTTCTCTCCCTCTTCACCAGCTCTGCTCTTTTCCTCTCCCTCTTCCTCTTCCACACACCAGTGCGCCAAACCGACGACGTCGCCCTTATGCCGCGACGACCCTTTTTACCGTCCTCTTCTCTCTCTCTCCTCTGTCCTCAGAAAAAGGACAAGCAGTATGTTGCCGGTTAAGCGGCCGGCAATTTTTCACCCCGCGGGCGAACAGGCGACCACTTCATAAAATTACTTTATTACGGCGTCCGGACAGGACGCTTTTTCCCTATATGTCAGAGTAGGAGGAGGCTGTGGCACGTATACAGAAGTTCGACGGCTGAACACTAATGGTTTTCTTTCTTATGATTTATGGGACGAAAGAGGAGAAGTAGAGATGAAAATTTACGGTATGGGGTGCAGAGCTGAGGAAGGGATGTTTCGTTTGACAGATTGTTTTGGTACATGGTTTTTTGGTTTAGCGAGCGGTGTATATGAGTGTACATGAGGGGGAGAGGAATAGTGCAAGAGGAGGAGGCTTGATTTATTACTTGGAGATGTATGAAAATGGCGGGTCAGAGATTTATTCGGTGATGTTTTGATAGAATGAATATGGTATACGATCGCGAACAATATGGAATGATGAAAGAAATAATTTTGATGGACGTTACCGAAATTTATGGTTGCTCTTAAAGATTTTGAGAACCGCTGGAAGCAGAACAATGATGCATTTAATTTCCTCGTGCCTAATTTAAACATCGAATTTTCGGTATCATCATACTGGTCGATGGGGGGCAGTTTTTAAATAAATTTCACAACCAAAATTCAATAACGTAGAAGCCCATCGAGTACATATTTACCTTGATTTACGCGACGAAAGAAAGAAAAAACTATACGCGAAATTGAATAGTTCCGCGTAAATAACGCACGGACGGTAGGTATGCTCTCGACTGCTCGCAAACACATACTACAGACGACTCGCAATAAAAGCAAACAATTATATATACACGAGAGCGCGAGCGCAAGGCAGAACGTTTGAAAATTAACCGCTCGCCCATAATTATTCATCGCGCGCGTGCTCCGCAAAATCAATAGTGTCATTTTCGGAATGTTATAAAAAGGAGAAGGGGGTACCGTAAGAGAAAGAGAGAAAGAGAGAGGGAGAAATACATAAGCTACGCTTACGCAATCCACTGTGTGTATATATGTGTGTTGGAGGGTAAACGCACAGTCATTGTTAAAGAAAATTACAAATCGTCGCGCGACTTGACAAATGAAACACACGCAAGCTCCGTTGAGCTTGAGCAAGAGCGCATAGTTTTTGCTCCACCCACTCATCCGGTTGTTATACGGAGTTCTCCGTCTAAGCCAGCCTGTTTTCTGTTTCTTCAGTTATTTTATAAGTTCATAGAACGTATGGGCCAGTAATGATTTTTCTCGGTTGTTGTTATGTACGCTAATTTTCATTCAAAAAGCAAATTTGACAAAATGAAAATGTTGTTTGCGCAAATTTTATCAAACAAATTTGTTGGCGTAAAGAAAAATATGTTGATTTTGTCAATTTTACTATAGTCGTGTATTTCAGTACGTTGGAAATAATTGTTATAATGACTCAATAAATTAAGAGAGTTTGTTTTAACGAAGTTTCGACGACTGTTTTGCCGCCCTCTTGAGATACAACTTTGTTTCAAATTGCACATAAAGCTTCTACAAAATGGCTGCCATCTTTCACTCCAGGTCACTAAATTGTTATTGATTTTTCATTTCATCACATTTCATTATTATCAAAATTCAATCTATCTTTACCCAGAAGAAATGGTATCTAAAACCAATTATTAATTACTATAACTATTTTTGTTAGTACATCTCACATTTTTGGTAACATTAAGAAACAATTTTGTCCGTTGAAATACTTAACCACGGAAAATAATAAAATCAAAAACTTTCGCTATCACCTATTAAAGCATCCTTTCGCACCTCCCAACAGGTCATCACCTAAACACGTGCCACATCGACGCAATCAATTTCGCTCGCGGCGGCATACACATATCGCATCACCACCACTACCACCACTGCGTGTGCATAAGCATAGGAACAGCAGCAGCAGCAGTAGCAACAGTAGCGGCTTCTCGAGCGTGCAAGAATTATATGGCTAGGAGCGATTACCCGCGAGTCTACTGCCAACTTATAGTCGCGTACGAAGACCTTTTATTATTTCGTCTAGACGGTTGTCAGTTACTGTATAAGTAACTATGTATATGGTAGTTAGGAGTTTTTTTAAGGGCAAATTGGTAGGGTATTAATTAAAGGGTAATTATAAGTTGGAAAAAAGTATATAAAAGCTCCTTTTATCATTCATTTAAAAATATAAAGATTATTAAAATTAACAAGAAACATGTTATCTTTACGCGTGCTTAACCAACCATTACTCTTTGTTACAACCTTATTAGTACTACCATATTGCTACGTCACATCAATTAAATATTTTTCCAATATTCTACACCTTTGGAATTAAAAAATCCACATATATTTTACCTCGAAAAACGCGCCCGTGTCTGGCATTTAAATGACCCTCCCCAATAAAATGCTTCAGCAATTGCAACAAAACAGACAAAAAAAAAGTCGAATGACTCTCCCAATCATCGCAATACACAGCAAACCCCCGTCGGACCATAAAAATCAAACAAATCATCACACGGTAATTACGTCGCAATAAAGCACAGCAGTACAACCCCCTGTACGCGTATAACGAGCGTCGGTGGAATCATTCTCTTCTACAATCAACATCATTCTGGACAATTAAAAGCCTCTATTTCGCTCTCTAAAAAAAAAAGAAAGAAAAGTTGACGCATACGCGCCTATATACACGCTAATTATTTACCGGCGCGACGGCGTCGGAATATAAAAGTGGCGCCCAAGCTTATATGTGTGTGTATAATATATATGTAGTCGCGGTGGTGGCGGCGCCCGCGTAATATAACCCTGCGGTGCGCAATTTCGGCTGCGAAGACTAATCTATCGGAGCGTCGCTGTTGCAGCCGCCGCTGCAGCGGCGAGTAATTTCATTGCATCTCGTCCCGGGTGTAGGGCGGTGTGTGTTTATATATACTGTACAGCTGGGTGTCTCTGTAAAGTGACGTGAGCTGGATAATGATTGGACGGATGGTGAGAGGATTAGATTTTTTTAATTGTGGGAAATGCAGTGAAATTAGATTTTATTTTTTGTTCCTTTTTTTTGTATTTTAAGTGTATTTTTAAGCTTGGGTGAGTTGAATAGGCTTTGGTTATAGGTACGATAAGTATTTTGTTTATGGGAGGTACACAACTATTCATTGAATGGGAGACCGCAGACCATTGAACCTCTGGCTTTCTATTAGAGTAATTTACGTGTACCAGCTAATTTAATTGAAATTTTAAAATTAATTTAGCGAATAATTGTTTTCTTTATAAATGAAAATTATTAATAAATTTTATTATATTTTTATATAAATAAATCATTTTATATATTGTAGAATAATAATCAATTAAGATTGAATAAAAGTATATATTGTTTTGATTCTACAAGCCATCATGCTTCAGTACATTAAATCATCAAATTGTATAGTAAACTCTAAAATCATTTATTTGTACGCTAGGAAATTACTCAACATTAAGCAAATAAATATCTAAATTCAACTAAAACTTTTATAAATGTTCCCAAATTAAAAATTCTTACGAATGAAACAGTGGAGCACGCTTTGTAAGTCATGAATAAAATCAAAATAAACTTTTCCAATTCCACCCACCAACAACTGCAAAACTCATTTCCAGCTTTTTCGTCGACATTCTTCACGTCCCCACTGCCTTTTCCAACTCGCCAAAAAAAAAAACCAATCTCGAAATAAAACATCCCCAACATCGCCCCCTCCTCGCAAAAGTTACTACGTATCAACCATGAGAGCCACAGCAAAAGCATAAAAGCAGAAGAAGATGCAACGCTAGAACAAAACTGTCTGCACGAGCGAAATAATAAATTAGAAAAAGCCATATCCCACGCGCGCGTGCCTCTACTCTCGCTTGCAGACGGCATAACTTTGCCGGCTATTAGATTACGCGCGCGGAGCATCTGCAGAATCTCGGACAGGGGGCCGTTTGTTTTCGTTAAAAAGCGCGCCGGGAGGGCGCGCGGATAAGTAAGCGCGGTTTTACATGATTACCTGTACATTAAGGCGCGGGCAACGGGGCATTTGTTTAGTTTAAGTCGTGGCTGTGGTATACGCGCGGGTATGAGAGAAACGGAGATAACAGAAGAAGAAGAAGAGAGGTGAAAAGTACGCATAGGTAGGTGGGAGAGAGTTTCGGAAGAACGGAAGATTTATCGGAGATTGGATCGAATTATCTTGACGCAATAGTGTTTGCGAGGGTTGTTGTATTTTGGTTTAATTTTCAGGAGATGATGAGTGGGGTAAAAAGGGTGGATCGCCAAGTATGAGGGTATATGTGTATAGAGTGGGACAATACTATTTTGTATTTAATAGCATTTATATTGAATAAAAATTGTAACAATGATTGGTTTTTTTCGTGTATTGGAGTCGTCAAATAGGAGAAATAAACAATAATTCACTCATCTGTTTTTTCAAGGAAATTCTCTTTCCTATTGACTA
>JAYJLV010000056.1:17175691-17187109 GCA_036873485.1 Torymus texanus
ATGAAACCTCATCATTGATTAAGTCTTCTATATTTTTTCTTTTAGATCAGTAAATTTTAATGAAAGCAGACTCATGAAAGGATGAAACTGCTGCACGGGTGAAGTGTCCTCGCTGAAGTCAAGTTCTTCAACCCTCCGCTCGATGGCGCCATACACCACGCTGCTTTGCTAGATGGTTCATGTCCCGACTAGACGGGGATAAGAACCAAAACTTATCATTACCATCGATTGCAGATTCCGATAGTATCATTGTTCACTCGGATCATCATCATTTTTATTAATGTTTATTATTTTGTAGTCGAATTATCATACAATAATATTTTACATTAAATTTTATTGAATCTGAAAGAAATTATTTTATTACATTATTATTGGAATTTATTATTTCAATGAAAGTTAGTATTTTTATTTATAAAGCGTGTTTGTATAATACAATCGTAGTTTACTGTATATAAAATAATGAACAGTAAAAGAATAAGAAAATATTTTACACAAAATTTGATAAGAATTGAATTTTGATATATCTGTTCATTGCATATAAAATATAAATAGAATATTTGTTGAATTTAATAATTTTAAGGAATAGTCTATATTCAAAGTTTATAATCTCTACAAGTAAACTGAATTAACAATGTTACTTTATCAAGCCAATAAAGTTATTTACTTATCCAATTGAATACAATTCTACAAAAACTTATTACAACTATAATTGTCTGTAACACTTGTCAAAATAAGTTATTTACCAGCTATGCAACCCAATACTGAAATACAAAAAAAAATTCGCACGGTAAAACATAGAAGTACAGCATCCTTACCTAAACAATCAAATAAAAATCTCATAAAACCTTAATAATTAATTCATAATACAGAAGAAACCAAGCACTCGCTGACCGCGATCATACATCTCCACGCTAAACAACCCAGCGTAATCCAGTCCACTAAAAAACAGCTTACCCACATAATAAACCTCCACTTAAAACGTCCTCTCCAGTGTGTCGTCCCTTTGAAAAAAGACCAGCATAGAGAACACGGCATAGCAGCACCCAGAGAGTCATAACGATAATGTCAGCGCACTACCCTATACACCTCACCTCACCCCCCCAGACACACAAACACATTTTTTCCGCGCGTTCTTCACACCCCATTTGTGCCCCGCGGGGAGAGATAAAAAATGCGAGCCACTTATCCCGAGCACGCGTCGGATTCTCCCCACGGGGATGAGAAAGAGTGAGAGAGAAACGAGCCGTGCGCGATTTTTTCCCCCCTAACAGGTGGTTGTGCGTCGGCTCTCTTTTTTTTCGTCTCTCTCTTTACACGCTCGCACGCGTGTGCACATACACACAGGTGTGGGGAGAAAGAGAGAGGGAGAGAGAGAGAGAGATCTATCTCCATTACCGGTGTGTGTGCTCGCCCCTTTTTTCGCATTCGTTTTTTTTTCCCCCGACCCGTTCTACCCGACCCCTGGGGGTCGGGTTACGTGCGCGGTGCACGAGCGGCTCTTTTAACGCCGATTAAGCGGAGATTTTTTTTTCCACAGAGTGTGAGGATGAGAGGATTCCCGAGGGATTTTTATCGGCTGCCACGGGGAGGGAAGTGTTGATGGGAGGAAGAGTCGGTTACGTGTGAGCGAACGTGTTTACCCCTCTGCGGTTTTTTTTTTTTGTTTTCGCGGATGTGGTATGCACGAGCGGTGCTAATTAATTTGATGGAGCGTGTGTACGTGCGTTCTTTTTTTTCGCTTTTTTTTATCATTCCTGTCCCGTGGATACTACGGCAGTAATGTGTAGCTGATCTGTATAATTTGATTGATTTCAAATGAAAAAGGATTTGTTCGATCGTTTTATCGGTTCATTTGTGTATTTAATCTTTCAGATTGATTAATTAAAGTTATAATACAGATAATTGGCATGAAGTTTATTTTTTACATGGAATAAATTGACAATTTTAACTGGTACACTTTTTATTTTTCTGTAACGTCGATCAGAAGTTGGTTCTGTACATCTACTATATATATATATATATATATACCATTTACTTAAGTACTTGAGAAAATAATTACTTCTCTACTTAGATGCATTAATTTGAAGAAAAAATTGAAATACCAAGAATTTTAAAGCTACTTTGCGTGAATTTGACAGGCAGTTCAATTTCCAATTGAGAACTTTGAAATAAACTGCATAAATCACTAAAAAAAGCGGAAAAAACAACCGTTCTAACGAAAACTTCCTCGTACCCAAGTACTTTTTCCCCCCTCATCCTTTCCTCCTCCCTGATCCTCCGTAAATTCCCCGATGAACGGCGATAAATCGAGGATCTCAGTCGGCGAAACCGATTTATGTAGAGCAGCAGCAGCAGCAGCAGCAGTGCCTCGTCTCTCTTTCCTCTCTCCCTCCTTTTCTTTCACCTTCCTCATCGACTACACCAAAAGAACCTTATTCATTTTCCTTTCCTCACGCGCGCGCGCGCGCGCGTCTCTTCTTTTTCCCTTCTCGCGCGCTTTCTTTCAAGACGCCCGCGTGCGCCACCGTGCAGCCGGCGAGAAAGAGAGACGGAAACACGCGTACGATAGTGGGGGATCGAACGAAGCGCGCAACACGGAGGGTGGAGAAGAAGTCGTAGAGTGGGGGTGGGGGGGGGAGAAAGAGAGAGATGAAGAGTGGGGGTAAGGCGTGCGGATTCCCCTTAGCTACTGCCCCTTCCAACCAGGCACTACCCCCACCCTAAGGAGGCGAGCGAGCGCGCGCGCGAAAGGCAAATCAATAAAAATACGAAAGAGTCGTTTCTGGTCTTCGAAATTTACCCAGGGGTCGAGAAGAGAAAGAGAGTGAGAGCGAGAGAGAGAGAGCGAAGAGAGGAGAGAGGCAAAAGGGGGCTTTGAATAATACGCTCCGCGCGTTAGGATAGTCTTTCGAGGGAGCGGAAAGGCTTGCTTTCTTTCCTTCGGGATTTTTTCGCTTTTTTTATAGCGATCCCGGGTCGAGAGCTTGATTGAAGGATTTTCTCGGTAAGGTAGGAGCAAAGGTCTCGTTGGTTTTAGCCTTGGGGTGCGAGGCTTTTCGCCTATGGGTTTGCTTAGGAAAGGTTTCTGTTTGAAAAAAGATAATTACGTGTATTTGATCAGAAAAATTACTTTGTAAAACAAATGGATAAATTAACCATCGTAAATTGAAATGTTTATGGCCTTTCTTTTAATTTAGTATAATAAATGGCTACTTTAATACTCGATGAAAGTAGAAAGAATGAAAAAATTATGCTAGTTGTACAGAAATGAATATGAGTTAATTTGAATGGGAAACATAACGCGGTTAATTGGAATAATATGGCATTCCGACAATTGCCGGCACAGAGGAAAAAGAGCGTCACTGTAGAAAAATATCACCGTAACGGACATGGAAGCGCTCACTTTATTAAATATACGAGTTTCCGCTAATTGGTGTACATGATATTGTTTCGTTTATTCGGAATTAAAAGTGAGCATTGTTATTCAGTGAGCAAAAAATTGAAGTTAAACAATACGACGGTAATGACTTTTTTCAAGCAGATGACTTTTTTTGAGTCATTAAATAACATCAGTTCATCCACCTTTAAAATACATGTGTGATTTTCTTTAAATTATATTGAATAACAATGAAATTTGTGTACGAGTTTTATTATGCGCGATTAACTGGAATATTGAAAAAAGTAAGAGATTTATTTTCGAGGTAAGTTCTGAAGAAGTTTTCATGAAACTTCATGAAATTGCAAATATATATTTGATATATATCATAGAAACTCACATAAAGAATAACAATAACAAAATAAAAAAGAATTTTTTAGAATTGTGAGGTTAAAATAATTTATTGATTACATATTTAACGTTTTGGCGTCACCTAACTGTTAGCATTTATCAATGAAAAGTATATTGTATTATCTAAGGAAAATCAGAAATACTTTTAAAGATGTCTTAAAAAACTTTTTTGTGTTATATCAACTGCAACCACTACAAGTGTAAGGTAACTCAAGATAGTTCGGTCAAAAATCTAATTCGGACACATAATTATATACTTTCACATCCTTATTTTATGGGACCGCTTTATTAGTACACACGCTAAAGTCAAAATTAATTATTTTAATTGTGTAGCTCTTAGCAAGACTAATTTCATTTATGTGTACAATATATTTTTTCTACAAACACATAATATTCCACTTGAGTCCATTTACAACAAAAGTTTTTTTCAACTCTCTTCTATCATCCATATAGAACTCAGCTAACAACTCACCTCAACCCTACAAGCAAAAGAAGAACCTCACAACTCATTCACCCCCACCCTTAATAAACAGCATCGAGTATCACTCCAAATCGCGGCCCAACACCTCCGCTCGGACCCTCGTCTCAATTTCAAGGCTACTACTACTACTACTCTCACTCTCTCTTTCTCTCTCTCTCTCGCTCTTGCTCTCTAGTAACCCTCAAATCGGGAGAGAGAGAGAGAGAGAGAGAGAGCGAGAGCGAGAACACGAAGCCGGCGTAGTACGTCCGAAGGGTATATATATATATATACAGGCGAGTACAAACATTTGACGGCACGGGACCACCACGCTGCCGCCACCGCCGTCGTGGTTGTTTACTGCTTCATTTGACGGTGAGCTCGCAAGTCGATACGCGAGGGGCCAAAGCAAGTTTTTCGACAGCCACTCGTTTGCTCGTTCAGATATGACTGCGGCGTGTTGAAGATTGTGTTACTTGAGGGTTTTGAAATGTGTGTGTTGTTTGGAAGTGGAGTTTTTGTTTTGGATAGAATAGGTACATTGTGGGTTATGCCTTTAGAAAGTAAATGATTTTTAAGCAATATTCGATTTACAAGTTTAGGAATAAAAAAAAACAGAAAGAAGTTAAGTCTTCGTTCCCTTTTTAAGTGATTGTCTTTAATGTCAGTTTTTTTTTAAGAATATTGAAAAATTTTATTTTATCGTAGGTAACATAATTAAAAAATGTTAAATTTGAACTTGATATCCAACTGCTCGCATAAATTATAAAAAGCATTATAATTTTTCATAAAGTAGAAACTTTCCATACATTTCCACGTATAGTAAAATACTTACCCATCCGAATAGCGGAAAATTCCAGACCATAAACCCCAAGCAACAAAAAGCCGAGAAAACACGACTTCCATCATCCGCAAGAAGTTTTTTCCCGCATCTCCATCATTCAAAATATTCAGCCACACGAATACGAGAAAATTCCAGTCGGCGGAGTTCTCCCAAAAAAGAAACTCGCAGCTCCGCTTCTCTTTCGCTGCTTTTTCCTTCCCATCTCTTTCCCAACCTCCTCTTCTTTTTTTTTCTCTCCTCCTTCCGTGCCGAGAGCAATATTTCTCAGACTCTTTCTAGCTCTCGTACCGCCTCCTGCTAACGGCGGGGGAAAATATTCCGAAAAATCCACGGTCAATAAGAAACCGAGGCGCACGCGCGCGTGTACGAGAGAAAGAGAGGGTGAATCTTAAAATACATCTCCCTGGCAAGTCTTTTGTTGCCGAGAGAGATGATGAAAATCTTTCGCTCTCCGATCTCGAATTCCGACGGGGCCTTGATTGCTCGCGCTTGTTATAATCAGAGGGAGAGGGGGGTAAGAGAGGGAGGGGTGAATTTTATTCCAGGAATACGCTAATATTTTTCATGAGAGAGCGGAAAATTACCGGATTTTCCGGATATTTTGAATTCTTATGTATGAGAGAGAGAGGGGAAGGGGAAGTGCAGTGGAAGGGGGAGGAGAGAGCGAAGAAGAGAAGCAAAGGATACTCAGAGATTGTTTATGATACTTTGATTCTATGATATTTTTCACAGTTGTTATATTTCCTGTTCATTTTAATGCATTTTATGATAAAATATCTATTCTTTATAAGTTTTTTTTTATTTCTTGAATCAATTACTCCGCTCATAAATATTATAAATACTTGATTTATATTTTTAAAAAAAAAAGTTCGCCTATAAGAACAATAAACCACTATAATCACAACGTCGAGAAAATTAATTAACATTCCGAACACCCTTTTTCCACTCTCTCTCTCTTTCTCTCTCTCTGTCTCTCTCTCTCTCCCGAAAATACTCGGGCGCGTAAATACAAACGAGCCCGAATTTTATTACTCACTTCCTCGAACTCCCAAAGAAATTTATTGTAATAAGCGCGTGAGCGCTGCTCGCGCAACTACATCTCCCAACGAATTAAACTTTAAGTAGTCAATTAAACCCTTCCACTCCCGTCCATTAAAAAAAAAGAACGAAAGAAAGAATCCCTTGAAAAACCTTTCCCTGGGAAAATTTTAGAGCCAGTGCGCGCCTGCCTTCCGGCACAATAAAAAGTACACGGGCAAGGAATCGCAATAAATTTCCCTTTACGTCTCGCCCTCTTTTTCCTCCTCCTCCTCCTCCTCCTCCACCTCCACCTCTACCTCGCAATAGCGGAATTACGACGGAATTCGAGAGCGGCGCTACTGCTACTACTCTCTACTGCGCTATACTGCACCAAGAGGGGGGGGGGGAGAAAGAGCTGGCGCATTTACGAGAGCGGGGGAGGAGGGCAAGTGCAAATCGTCGATGAACGGATTATTTAGCTTAAGTTTTATTGCCCTTTTCGCGAGATTTCCTCGCGCGTGGCTCGGCCGGCCAACCGATCGATCGATTCGCGCGTGTATAACACGCGCAAGTCCTGGCAGCTGCAGCGTCGAGGAGACGATGATGGTGAGATTGAAGAGAGAGAGAGAGAGAGAGAGAGAGTATAGATGCGCGCGGGGCGAATGGACGAGACGGCAGCGACGGCGATTAAGGGAAGAAGATTTGGGGAAGAGTGGCGTAGTGCGGATTTTGTATTCATGAGGACGATTCGTTTCTTTTTTTTCTTGTTGTTGTTGGCGCTCTTTGGAGTGGTTTGTTATTTTATGGAGTATTTAGGTGGATTTGCCTGGTTGTGATTGATCAGAAGTTTTAACGGAAATTACCTCCAAAATTAAAGTTAAAATTAATCGTTTATGTATGTTGTATCAAATACCTGAAATCTGTTGCATACGATTGAACAAATGTACGATTATGTTCTTTATTTATATACGAATTATTTTTACTCATTCTAATTCAAAGATATATACAGGATTGAAAAAAAGAGGAAGTTAGTCAAATAGAAGCAATTTCATTTTGAAGCGAAACATATATATTAGACAATGTGATTAGACAACTTTTATCTCATACCTTTGTCCGATAAAAGCCTTATTTACTTGACAAAAAATATTTTGTAAACCTTTTTTGTTACGTAAATTTGCGTTACATTCAACGTTACGTATAAATTTACGTTACTCTCAACGTTACGTATAAATTTACGTTACATTCAAGAGCAACAATTTACGATGCAACTTGTTCCAAATAAGATTACAGGAAAAGAAAAAAAATAAAAATCATCGTCATCCCAAACAAAACATCCCACGATCCCGCACGACCGCCACGTGCCGCTTCCATCCTTCGTTCTTACTCTCCGGGCAATAAAGACCCAGGCGCGCGCGCTTGGCTCTTCGCTCTCTCTCTCTCTCTCTCTCTCTTCCGATCGCGGACGAGCGAAAAAGACAGCGCGGCGTCGTTGCGCCTTCAGGAGGGACACAAGGAACTCTCCTTCCTTCTCTCTGTCTCTCTCTCTCTCACTCTCTCCCTCTACCGGAGGACGAGCTCGCAGCTTTCATTACAGCAGGGAAACAAAAGAGTCCGCGGCGGCGTCGGCGGCGCGGGCGGACGAGGAAAAATCGCCCCTTTGTCTGGGCGACGCCATTTTATCATTCTGCGCTTCGCGAGCGAGCGAGCGTCGGCAGCCCCTTAGCATATTTCAAATGACAAAAACCAGCCATCCACCCCCCCCCCTCCCGGGAAAGGAGCGAGAGAGAGAAAGTGAGCTAAGACGAGAAGAGAAGGAGGAGTGAGGGGGGAGGGTGACTTAAACTTTAATTGCCTTTATTTCGAAAAGGAAGAAAAAAAAGTTGCGTAGGGTATTGGTTGTAGGGTGGAGAAAGAAGGGACTGTTGTTAAGGGTGTTTTATAGTTGGAAATATTTTATCATAGAATGATGGGGTAGTAAATGTACGTTTTTAAACTTATATAATATGAAATTTACATTGGCGAAACTTATTTATAAAACCAAAGTTACCTTTTGCATTTGATAAATAAAATGTTTCTGAATATATGTTAAGTGAAACTGTAAATATCCAGCTATACATTTTTGGTAATTTGCAATGGAATGTTGTGACTGAACGAACCATAATCGATCTTCGATAGAATTACAAGTTTACGCAAATATACAATATACTATCCTCTAATTACAATCAATTTCTTTTACTCTTTATCATAAACTCTCTCCTCTAGTATAACATTCCCTTTTAGACACAATAATTGCAGCTCCAAATAATTCCTATAATAATCCAATTAAAAAATCTCTCAAATCACTTCCTTCGGAAAATCGAATAAATAAATCCCATTGCCGCACGCAAAAACTCCGTGAAATCCTACCGCGATATCCTCCTAAATCAAATAAATCTCAGCAGAGGAAACGCTAAAATTTGCCGGATTCTCATCGACGGAAACAGAAGAAACCTCTCCTCCTCCCCTTACGTCATAATCTCCTTATGATATTCAACAAATTCAATATGATCTCGCTGGCGCTCGTGAGATTTATCGGGCGACAATTATCAGCACGGATATCAGGCCAATAACGATATTAAACTATGGAAGCTTTCCTACTCTCTATGTATATATATTCGCATCCTTCTCTCTCTATCCCCCGGAAACTCAATCCACAAAGTCGACCGCCGGCACGCGAACTTTTGCGCGAGCGAAACGCCGCGTGGCGCGGCCTCTAATTCCAAATTCGGTTAGTGGGCGCGCGCGCGCTCGCGTAGTCCCGTCCGTTTTGTTTACTTAAAAACCAGTTTGCTCCCGCGCGTCCAGCGGTGTACAGCTGCGCAAGAGTGTTTTTTTTTTGCGATGGGGGGAGACGAGAGGGAGGAGTAGTAGTCGGAAATGGACGTTGGTAAAGGGAAAGATTTATTGTGCGTTATATGCGTATAGATCCGGAGGGGATTTGAAAAAATGATTTGTTTGTATAGAGGGATTTGAATAGCGATATAAATTGATCAGTTTTTATTTATCGTTGAATGGTTGAATTTTGATAGTGTCTTTGTTACCGGAGCTTGGTGTTGTTTATTTTAAGTATATATCGGTTATTCGAATTTAGAAGGGATATAATAGTGATTATAATTCATGAAGTAAGATTATTTACATTAAAGTAAAACTGTATTTTTAATACCTTTATTGCTATGATTGAGACAATAAATCGATCGAAATAATGGAGAATGTAAAGTGTAAGTGAATGTAATACAAAAAATATTAGTATCTAAGAAATTTATCTTAGATTTATCTTATCTCTATGTGAGATAGTATATGAAAAATTTCTTGTTCCCAAAATAAACACCTAATTATATGAGAAACCAAATGCTACTTTCATAATATAAACAAACTCATACTCAATTCGAAATTTTTTTTTTTTTCTTCACATAAATTTTTTATATTATTTACAACATTTTGCTTGAATTAGCATAAAATAACAATCGAAATCAGCCAAAAAATAACTAAAAGCTTTTTCAAAATCCACAGACATTGTCGAAGTCGAAATACAGCAATAAATAATGGATCTTTAAGAAACCAAATAGAATCAAACCAGTCATGAAAAATACATTAAAACCATCATTCCATCGGCAGCATCATAGCGCGCACGAGGCAGCGTCCCTTCGTTTGGTTCTAATTAAAGCGGGCATCCCCCGCGTAAAAAGCACGCCGGCACTCTCGCCCATCCGCATAAAGCCTCTCTCTCTCTCTCCTTACATAATCATTTCAAAGACTCTTACTCTCTCTCTCTTTCCTTCGGAGATCCGCTCCTCAGCTCATCCAAACCTAATCAAACAAAAACCTACACTCCGGGCTTAAAAGTATCTCTCCTTTTGATTTAAACGCAAATGCGCGCTCGGCCCTGCGCGACGTTTCTTAATTATTTATCCAACAAGACTACAACCATCCCCTGCGCGTATATACATCAATCCTACGCGAGAGGGATTAGCCAGAACATCGTCGTCTCGTCGATATTTTTCAAGGCTCTTGTATATCTTGGGCATTAGCCTTCTGTACCGGCCATTTTCGTCGACTCCACTCCCCCGAACGAGAATGATAGAGCCACCCCTACGCTCGTTCCACCCTTCTGCCTCCCTTCCGCGTTCAAAATGGTTCGAAGCGACTTTTTACTTTTCTCTTTCTACTTTACTGGCAGTGAAGCTTATTCGTCTTGGATTCGTTTTTTCATCAGCCTCCCTCAGGAGCAAGAGATTCTCAGCCCTTTTCTATTCGACTGCGCTTCGGTTGATGCTCGGACTCTCTTTCCTCGCTTCCAGCCGTTTTCATGAGAGGGTGGCTACGAATTTCCTTGTCGATGGGGAAGAAAAAGACCAAGGAGATGAGGGAGAGCAACGAAGAAGAAGAAGAAGAAGAAGAAGAAGACGGCGATCTTTCGGAAGTCTTGAATTATCAGCGAAAATATTCCGCTGCGAATTTTCGATCTCGGCAGGGCAGAATATCATAGGGTTGCGAGTTTGATAGATTTGTTTGAAAGTTTATGATACTAATTTTATCTAGTGTTGATTTCATAATGACAGTAATTATTCATGATAGGCTTTTTTATGCTTTTAAGTGAATATTTTGTAGGCATAAAGAAAATTTTGTTTTTAAAGTTGTGAATGATTGTAAAAAAGCGTATAGCACGGCTCAAAGTAAATAAAGTATTTGAACAAAATGTTTACAGCATCAGTAATATAGTAATTGTGTGATAAACCGTAGAAATTTTATGGCTTTCTAATTCACTTAAGCCTTCGTTGACATTGTAGATCTAAGTAGCTGATAAACTGAGTTTTTAAAAAACGCGCAATCGATTCTACGATTTAAATTCGAATAAGTACAAATCAGTGATATATACATTAAATAAGTGCGATATCATTCAGTTTTCTAAACAAGTGCACGACTTTGCACTTACTTAATATATCACTGAGAAAAATGTACGTAGTCGCTACTACTATATCGTATAGTTGTCAAAATATAGTTACGGTTTCAATTTTTTTGAGTAAAATATACATATTTTATTAGTTACTCTTACTATATTTTAGTATAATTAGTATTATTAACCATATTATTAGTAAATTTTACTATAAAATATGGTTGTAACGATTTGGCACTATACATTATGGCAATAGTAACTACACAGAGAAAAAGTTGAGTAAAAACTATTAAATGCTTTGTAAAAATTACTATACTGTCTCGTAAAGTCACCACAGACTGTAAAAACCCAAAAAATTACCATACTTTATAAGA
>JAYJLV010000056.1:17197909-17218570 GCA_036873485.1 Torymus texanus
GGAGAGAGTTTGGTATAGGTATTGTAAGCGATGTAGGTCAATGGCGGGAGTTTTGAAAAATTAATATTTTGATTAAAGTGTATGCGATATTTTGGAAATTCGAGAGGAGATTTTGAAGTGGTTGACAAGTAAAATTTTAAACAAGTCTACGAATGCTCATTTGTTTGATGATAATTTGATTGAAGTTGTAGGATTCTTGTGAAGAAATAAAGAAAGTTACGGCATTAGTTTAGTAATATATTCAGTCGATTGAAAATGCGTAAAAATATTATTTTCTACTAAGGTCGGTAATTAGGCTAAAATCAATGTAGATAACTAATTAAGTTCATTTGAAAAAATTCTAGTACTCGTAACAAGTTTTAAAAATTAAACTCAAAATTAAAGTATGTGAAACAAAACTATATGTATTGGAAAAACATTTTTTTCCGTCATTTCAGTAAAGAAATAAATACCAGTTTTCGACTTATCAAGAAATTTAAAAACATCCCAAACCACCAGTTACAAACGAAATTTGAAATACCAAAAAAGGGAAACCACGAAACTTCCGAGCGAAAAATCATTATTTCAACCTTTTTCCCTCTCTCTTTCCTTCCACCCCTCGGAATAAAATTTTCCCTCCCAGAAATATCCCGAGCCCAATAGCCATTATCCTCGAAAAACAAAATGCGCTCGCGCGCTGCCGAACAAAAGTAAAAGACAAAGAGAGCCGAACCCCGCGAGCGGAAAAGGTCGCGCGCGCTCGCCTCGGGAGTTTCGCGAAATTTTCTTCGGCTCTTCCGGAGCTGAATAAAAAAGGACAGCCATAGCCAGCAAACGAAAGAGAGGGAGAACGAGCGAGAGAAAAGAAGACTGTAGAGGAGGAGGAAGAAGAAGCCTGGGGCGGACGATCGCCTTTGTCTGGCCGGGAGATAATGTCGTTGGCAGCCCGAGTGATTTTCAGTTTTGCCCAGCGAGCAGCAGCAGCAGTGGTGGCAGCAGCAGAACAGCTCGATTCGAGAGAACTTTGATCGGGACTTTTATTTTTC
Organism: Torymus texanus; assembly: GCA_036873485.1. Taxonomy (NCBI): domain Eukaryota; kingdom Metazoa; phylum Arthropoda; class Insecta; order Hymenoptera; family Torymidae; genus Torymus; species Torymus texanus. The sequence goes on from JAYJLV010000056.1 coordinate 17,198,935, forward strand.
GTAGAGAGAGAGAGAGAGAGTGGGAAATCGGGCCGGGAAAAGTAACAAACTTTTGTGCTCGTCTCTTTTATTCTCGGATTTTGGTCGCCTGTACGTGGATACCGGGGTATTATAACGTATCTATGTATATATCTATACACACACTCTCTCCGTTCGGGTATACTTTTTGTTAGTTCCAACTTTTCGCGTCTTTCCTTTTTTCCGGCGATTTCGTTGAAGTTATCGGGCAAAGTTGATATCGCGCGCCGTTCCCCCGGCGATATTTCAACGTCGGACTTTTGTTTCAGCCCGGAGTTCAGTATAGCGCTGCTCGAAAAAGTACATGCCTGCGAGTCGTTACTTTTCTAGCTCTGTATTTAATTACGAGGATGTGCCGTGGAAATGGCATTTCTTTTGATTAAAGTCACCATAAAAATGAAATTTTTTTTTAAATAATAACTTTTGATGTAAAGAAATTAAATTAACGATGTATAACAACAATCTTTTATAAAATATTTATATAATTACATGAACCAAACAATTCTCGATCTAAGAAACTAGCATCAGTTTTTTTCAAAAACGCATGCAATAATACCAAACACACGACCGGTTATACTGTGAGTGTAACAAAAGCGCATGAGCCACCGCGCGTACTTCTTTCATACAGTCCGCACTTGGGTAGCGGATTTCGCGCGGCCTTCTAAGTAGCTTCCCCCACTCCCGCACTTAACTTGTAAATTAAGCGCGCATTTGAATTGTAAAGTATACGCGAAAAAGCATTTATATAAGTTATAGTTTCTATTCAAATTTCGGGTTACAGCAAGCGAGTAACGAAATTCGCACGGTGCTGCTATGTATATAGAATGTATACTTGGGAACGTCCAGTACCGAGAGACAGATCTAAGAGCGTCGCGACATTGAAACTTGGATTTTATTTTCGATTAGCGAGGTGTAACTGGCTTTCTTATGATCTTGAGAATGAGGCGAGATATTATTGACGAGATAAAATATTTTTTTGTAGTAACTTGGGCTGCGATTTTGTTTGTTCAAAGTTTCCGCATGAATAAAACTTCGATGTCAATATTACAATACGTACACAGGAATAAATTAAAACCAGTGTCAATATTATCAAAATTTTTATTAATTTGCATTACTATAGTCCTTTGTACTGCAATCGTTAATTAAATTGTCATGATTCAAGATGAACGCAACTTTTGTATAACGGTTCCGGCAGTAAAATTAATATTATTTTAATTAACGTCAATATTCCTGATTATTCTTTGAAATTCCAAAGAAGCCAATCAATTTAAACTTAACTAGAAGCTTTAAAAAAAAAAGTCGTAATATACTTTAATTCTACATAGCATTCTTCTACTTTCACTCGCACTACCGTTCGTAATCCTCCCGGAAAGGAATCCCACTGCAAGGCGTACCGAGCGTAGCACCTTGAGAAAGAAACATAACAAAAATAAAAAAAAAACGAAAACAGAAACATACAAAAGAACGAGAAAAAGCCAAAGAGGAGGAGGAGGAGGCACAGCAGAAGAAAGCCGGAACGAAAGCCCGCCCGGCCGCTCCGCGTCGCGAAGGAAGCCATCCGAGAGCTTCGGGTGGGTGAGTGGGTGGAGCAGGGGGGAGGGGGGGGAGGAGGAGGGTGGTTGGCAGGGACATAATGAACGGAGCGAGCGCGCAGATAAAGGCGAGGGCGAAAGAAAAAGACGGGGGAGCAGCTAGCTGCGTTCGCGAACGAAAGTCTGGCGCGCGCGAGAGAGAAAGAGAGAGAGAGAGAGGTGGAGAGAAGGGGGAGGAGCAGGAGTAAGGGCAAGGCGAGAGTGGAATCGAGTGGAATGAGAATCGCCAAGGCGAAGAAGAAGCGCGCACGCGGGCGCGAGCGCGAGGGAAAGAAAAGGAGAGCGAGAGAGAACGAGAGGAAGGAAAAAGGGGGGAAAATAAATTGAAAGCAAAATTGTACTCGCGCAAGAAAATGGAATTATTCCTCGGCGCTCGCTTGCTTGCTCGCTCTGCTTCGTTGAGATACGAAGAAAAAGAGAGAAAGAGAGAGAGAAAGAGGTGAGGTGGTATATATATATATAAGGTCGTGTCCGAGATGGATATTCGGGCTCCATTGTGCTCGCAGGAAGAGCCGGAAAAAGAGAGGGAGAGGGAGAGGCCAGAGCCCGGCAAAAATCGCCCCGAGAGAAAGAGAGAGAGAGAAGTACAGAACAGTGCGGCGTGTATATGTATATATAGCTGGATCTAGATGAAACGTAAATGTCGGTATTAAGGCATTGTTGATTAAGGACGGCGATGGCCCTGGGATTCAGCAGGGGGCTGGCTATTTACATCTTAAAAATGTAGTTCTGAGCGCGGGGAAAGTTCAAGGATTGGATTTAATTAAAAATTTCTGCTCAACGTTATATACTGTTTTTTGAACGGATTATTTGATGTGTTTAATTTCTCTCTCACTCTCTCCTTTTTTCAACGAAAAATGTAAATTAGTCAGGTTGGTTGAAAATTATTCGAAAAGGCTTGCGTGTAAGATATATAACTTGAGAGAAAGTTAATAATTTTTGTTGTTGTATGGAAACACGAGACTTACATAAATCTACACTAAATTTATTATAAATTAAATCATACGTATACTATATTGGTATAGCAAAATAATACTCTAATCTAAAATGTTTAAAAAATAATTTGTACTTTATTGTGTATTATGTAAATACAGCACACGCAGGGCTCAATTTTTACGTTCCTTTAAAAAATCGTCACCCACCCTTCAGACCCATAACTTCCTCGCCAACAATCTCCATAAAACCGTTATCTCTAATTATTTACTCATCAGAACCTCCGAATGGCCTTATCTTAACGCCACCCCGACGCGCCTCTCTCACTCTTTCTCTCCTCTCCTTTGCAAATTGGGGGGGAAAAGAAATTCCACCTCCCTCTCTGCGACTGTCCGGAGGGTCGGACTCTCTCTCTCTCTCTCTCTCTCTCTCTCTCTCTCTCTCTCTCTCTTTCTGTTTTGTGCCTGCGAGCGAAAATCTCGGCGCGCGCGTCTCAATCTGGATTTTAATAATTCTAGCGAAGAGAGAAAGAGAGAGAGAGAGAGTGAGAGAGGTCGCGAAGAAGAATTCGGCAGCCCAGGCAACGTGGGGGCTTCGAATTTTACGCCGGGCGCGAGGGATGCAAATAATTACGGCGCGACCAATTTTCCCTTCGAAACTCGCGCGCGCGCGCGCACGACGGGATGAGAGAAGGAGAAGGAGACGGATAGATAGATGGACTAAGAGGGCGAATCGAACGCGGGTCTGGTGCGGCGGGTGCGCGGAACTTTGATGAATTTCGTGCGAAAGTGCGTCGGGTGTCTTGTTTTCGTTTAAGTTTCAAGGCGCAAAAATGTGCGTAAGTTGCCGCGATGGTCAGGCAAGGACTTGTAAATGTTTGAATGAGAAAATATTGAATGCTCGAAGTTTGTTTGGTACTGCGTATCTTTGGGTAATAATAAGAGGTGCTGTTATTTGTAGACGATTAGGTTGCTTTTTTTATTTTCAACTTTGTTTGGACAAAGAAAACGATACTTAAATAAAGTAAAGTTATTAAAATTAATTGTGATGATTTTTTATGAATTTTTCGATATTATTTGTTACAATCTTGAAACTATGGTAAAATTTTATTGGCTACGCACGTGTAATTCGGCTTTATAGCAAAATTAACTAGAATAACAAATGTATTTTACAGTTACTGTAAATTTCTATTTGCGTCAATATTAACCTGAATAATAAACGGACATTGTACCCGGAATTTCGGCCATTAGTTCCTGCCTTCATTTATTTACCGGGCAATGCATGACTTTCAAAATTTAGAATTTTAGAGATATTGTCCAGCGCATGGAGCTACATTAGACAGTTATTTTAAGCGAAGAATCGAGAGTTCCCTTTGGTAACGAACCTTTAAACTAGTGCAAATAGGGAAATCAAGTGGGCGCACGCGCCGCCAGAATTGTTTTTGCATTCACGACGCGATTAAAGCGCGAAATGGCATTGAATTAGCGACCAATTCCAGAGGTGAGTCCAATGTACCATTGTAAATTAGCATAATAGGGTTCAATTGTTGGGATCGATAAAGAGGGTGAATACTGTAATTGATTTACTATAAATTCATGATATTAGCCAATTACGAATTTACAGGGTAATTTTAAATTGCAAAAAAGAATATATTTACGTGACAAATTTACGTAATAGTTTCATTGCTGAAAAATCACATTGATAAATTAACATTATAGATGTATTTTTGATATTATAATTATCAACGATAAACTAAGAATACAAATATTTAAATTTATTATAAATACTTTTAAATTTCAGTCAAAAAAATAATAACAGTAAGTTTATTTCAATATCACTCAATAAGTAGTAATTATTTTGAATTGAAGGTTTTAGATTTGATGATAATAATTAAATTAGCATTATAATTATTTATATTCAGATATTCATTTATCATCCATTACTTACAACGAATAAAAAATTCATTCGAGCTTCATAAGAGATTAACAAGTCTCCATACATCCACATCAAAAGCTATTGTACCACTTCAACCTCTTCTACCCAACAAAAAACCTATCGCACGCTGACCCACTACCGTCTTTTTTGCTCCCTCGTAAAACACTCTGTCCCGTGCCACACACACCACTCCATTACGTTTTTTTTGCCCTGCCCGGCGACCGTCACCTCTCCCCACCTCTCCTAAAGGGGCAAAAAAGGCGCCACCCTCCTTACACGAGGCGTGTGCACACGCGCGCTGACCCACAAAGCGCAGGCCAATCGTCAAAAGAAGTCGTTCTCTCTCCCCTGCTACCTTTTTTTTCGTCAGTCTCCCGTGGGGGGTAACCCCAAGAGCGAGCGTGTCTGCAACCGCGTCATCTGTCGTCGTTCTTTCGAATTCCCGTGCGGCTACGCACTCACGCAACCCTTTTTCGCGCGGGAATGTAGGAATGAGAGACTAGCGCCACCTGACGCAGGGTGGCTGAACTTGCGATATCGACCGGGAAACGATAGCTACGCGAGAGAAAAGAGTGGAGGGTAGGTAAGAAGAAAAATGCGAACCTAGTGTCTTTTTTCATTTTGGGGTGCCAGACTGGATCGTCATCGTGCGCGCTCATGATACGTGGATTTTTATCTGTCGAGTCTCAGTGGTTCTCGGTTTCTATTTTTTTGCGGTTTGGAAAGTGTTATGTAATTCATTCAAAAAGCATTTCAAATTCTTTAATTAATAAATTAACTATATTTATGTATATAAAACATTAATGGATAAATTAATAAAAATATAACATATATATATATATATATATATATATATATCATTTTAATATTACTGAATAAATTAATCTCTCGTATCATGCTTTTTCATAAATTATTAAGAATATTTGATAATTATTAAAGCAATATTTATGATCATATTTATTTTTATGTTGTCACAACGACAGTATACTATTTTATAATTGATATTTAATTTTCATGAGTAAAAATTGGTACTTATTGAATAAGAACTCAAGGAATATTTTATAAATTAATATAAAATTAAAATTATTCTTCAATGCAGCTGATATATAGCTGTATATGAATTAAATCATATGAAATCATAAAACAACGCACTCTTCTTTTACTGCCAAAATTCACAGATTTTTCGGTAGCAATAACTCCAAAAATCCGGACATTTATGTGAAATACATAATTCGGTTGTAAATCTAATTCGGCCACACACATTTTTTCTCGACTCCACTTTATGAGAAAGCTTCATTAGATAGTTAAGTATAGCAGAACATGTAAAAACCATAATGTATAAATTATTTAAAAATTCTCTGAATCATTTTTATTTGTTTACGAAAGAATTCATCCGAAAAGCAGTCGTATTAGTTACTCACTTCGGGACGCAGATCGTCCGCTTTTTATTTAGCTCCTAACAAAATCAATTTAATTTTTTAAATGTCCGAAACTGTTTTTCCAGTAAAAAATAGATAATATTTTGAAGTTTTTTTTCTTGTAGATTTTGCCTTGAAAAAAAAACTGTTGCTCATTGCCTTAGCAAAATGCTTTCTCAAAGAGACTAGTTAAATTACATCAAATAATTTTTTTTAAATTTATATTTTAATATAAAATTTTATTCCTTCTTTATATTTAATTGTCCATAAATACGCTAATATATGTCGGAGTATAGTCAAAATGCTCTTATTACAATAAGTTTAAATTCATGCAAAGTCAGAACATCCTCAGTTCTTGTGTTTTTAGAAGATGTATTGTATTTTAATGTATCTCTTGTTTACAGTAAAATATAAAACACGAAGCTCCCTCAAACTAATGTATTTATTGATTTTCTTACAATTTTAAATATCCCTAATTTCGGTCTACCTGTTTATAACTCTTACAAAATACTTGTAATTTTATTCTTTCTATAGTTTCACAACGAAAATATATTGTTTTGATTACAAAAAATGAAGAAAGTCTCTCAATTGTCTCTTAAAATTTTGGAATAATACAGTATCAATATAAGTGATAAAAATTTGAAGATGATAAATCAAATTTTCTCAGAAAATACTGTTCAAAAACATTAAATAACATTTTTATCATTAAATATCTTTTGTTGTAGAGAACGGATTTTTTTAACAGAAGTGCTATTGTTTTGTTACAGAATTGTTAAGGAAAAAATGGTCTATATTTGACTATATTTACCCACATATAAAAGTGTTGCATGAATATTTATAACCATTATTATTTGCTTATATAACAAATAAAAATCTATATAGAAATACAGATCAGTCACCGAACTGAAATTCTCTATTGAGGTGAAAAGAATAAACTGTGTCCGATCAAAATTGATCGAATGGCTCTTCACATTCGATCCAACACACATACATACACACAGATACAAAAAAAATGTTTTTTTCAGTGTGCCACAATTTTGAGCATCTGGTATTCTATATACACATTCAGTATACATTGTTGCATATGAATCTAATATATTATATCATAAGGGCAATCTTCTATATGAAAGAATCATCCAACAATCTGCAAAGATAACGCTATGTACAATAAAATGTGTCAGAAAAATGACCGATCCGTAAAATAAAACATATCGATCAAAATTATGTATTAATATGAAAGCGTTTGTATTATTACTTGGCTCTCAAAAGTATTAATTCTAATTCAAAATTCTGAAAAAATGAGAGATATCATCGCTTTAAATATCGAAGCGAAGCTACCACTGATTGTATTAAGGATTGAGATTGAGAATGGTTCACTTATTCGCTGTGATAAATACAATTATTTCATGCACTTCTAAGATTAAACAATATTATTCTGCAAACTGCTACGCTATTGAGGTATATTACTGTAGTATGGCTGATGGACGTAGTAGTAATGTTAAATATAAATAAAATTCGTAAATATATGTTTAGCTAAAACATTATCATACAAGAAAATTAAAAAACACCCTTGTACCAAGCTGCCAAGTAGCAGGAGATAAAACGTTTATGTCTAAGTTAGCAGTCTCGCATTGAGCTTTGGCCGGTACGTAACACTATCAAAATAAAGAGAAAAAATAACTATGTTCCTTTTTTAGTAATTTATAAATAAGCTATTTAAAAATATAATAATAAATATATCTGCTCATAATGGTTAAAAAATGTTAAAAAAACTAAAAATTTTCTTTATAAATAAAAATTCTTTCAACAATTACTTAACAAATGCTTGCCACACTTGTAACAAATATCATATCAAGTCACATATAAGAACTTATATTATACCTCTACAATACAACTTATTCCGGAAATATATATATCTCTCTGTACACCATCGTGTAGAGGGTGAAATTCTGAACCAAAAGATCCTTTACCATTTTTTGATATGACAAGTAGTTTATTTATAATTAATGTGTCGAAATTGTTTATTTTACATAGGAATTGTATATTTATAGATATTGTATTATCAATATAGATATACAATTCCTATGCAAAATAAACAATTTTGATACGTTAATTATAAATAAACTACTTGTCATATCAAAAAATGGTAAAAGAACTTTTGGTTCAGAATTATACCCTCTACACGATGGTGTATAGAACAACATATATTTCCGGAACAAGTTGTATAAGATTTGTATCGTACGAGATCCTACATAAGATTTTTGCTTCAATTTACCACCAAAAAGAAATACTGGATCTTTCTTTATTCTAACAAAATGTTCATTCGATCTCTCGACTAAAAATCCCGTAAAATATTATATGAGACTTCACAAATGATACGTTCTATATCTCGGGATATTTCATATTATCGAGTAAGACGAGTAAAGTAATAATTCGTATAGGAACGCTGGGTAACGTGCTAACACGGTTGAGTGATGGACACCGTAATAACTGGATCAAACCCCGAAGGACGTTGCAATTCATTTATCCTGTTGTCTCATCGGCGTTTAAATTGAGAACCACCAATTTCATTGTAATATACAAAATTCAAAAATAAATCTTTTATTTTGTTTAAATTATTGTAAATAATTATTCCATTTCATTAATAAAAAAATGTTCTAACTGAGAGAACTAATGGAATAAAACGTCAACAAAAAATAAGATGTGTAAATTGCAATGTTTTCCAGTTCTCGACCGAGTGCATTATATTTTCAGCACTCGGTTGAGTTAATATATTTTTGGAGTAGTCAACCGAGTAATATGACGTTCCTTAGTACTCGGCCCAGTTACGAATTTTCCAACAATCGTTCAAATCATTGCATTATCCTTCCCACTTGATGATATGAGATCTCATATCTCATGTAAAATCAAAAGTAATATCTTATGTATAGTCTAACTATACATATAAGAATAAAAAGGTGGTATTAAAACATTAAAATCGTTGCGGTAGCGCAATCGAGTAAAAGTCTCGGTCATTTTATTTCAAATGTGTGCTTACCTATAGACCGACCGTATTCAAATCCCAGCCGTAGCAATTAAGCATGAAACTCGGTTCCGTATTTTTTTTAAATTATACATTTTCACGCTTTCAATTCATTACAGCTCTATTATACCGATTCGGTACAGAGTACTTATTCGCACACTGTTGTAAATATGTAAGACTTGTTATAAGAACTTCAGATATCTCTGAAACGTAAAATGGAGCACGATAAAATTTTGACGCCAAGTATTCCGGATCGTATCAAATGTACTATAGCAATGTTTTACTTAAATATTTTCAATATCACATGTATTTTATCATCAACTGTGCACAAACTACCTCATAAACTACATCATTTTATTAAATGACTAAAAAAAAAAACAAACTCCCAGAAAAAAAAACAACACTAACAAAACATCATCGAAGACGCTTTTCTTCTCCCTCCTACCAAGCCTACAATCCGTTGCACTACAGACCCTCTGCCTGCACCAAAGACAATTAAAAATTTTTACGAGCTCAACCGATGCCACCCCCTCCCTCTCCTCCCACTCCTGCCGTTGGCGCGCACGTACGTACCTCCGCTCGCGCGTTCTCTTTGCAATTTGCTACCGTCGTAGATTGCACCTGCATGGTCTATTATCGTGTGGAAGTTCGTCTGTGCTGCGCCCGCTCTCTCTGGTGTGGAAGTGGGAGGGAGGAGGAAGGCAGCAGGCAGGCAGGCAGGCAGGCAGGCAGGCAGAGGCAGGCGGGGGCAACCTAACCTCAAACCTTATACCTCATCCTTCTCGTGATGGAGGCGTCCCTATTATAAGTTGCGAACAAACTTTACTTATATGCTCGCGCTCGCGCGCGCGCTTGCGACTACCACCACCACTACTACTACTACTACGTTCGTTCGCTCGCTCGCTCTCTGCCTTCTCATCCCTCATCCCTTTCTCATCATACTTACGTTCGAACGAACACGCACACATAAATATGCCCGGAGCCCTCGCTGCTGCCGCCACCGCTGCCGCTGCTGCTGCTGCTGCTGCTGCTTTCTCTCGCTCGCACTTCTGACGTTATAGTACACGCGCCGTAAACTGAATAAAACTAGGAGTAGGAGGAGGTGGAGGAGGCGCTATGTATGTGTGTATGTGTGGTGGTTGTGAACGCTGAGGAAGGAGGGGCGAGGAGGTATTATTTCGCCCTGTGTGTACTTTCAATTAAACCTAGTATCCCGCGGAAAAATAGACGGGAGATATTGTGCTTTGCCAACTATATACCTAATTTATCTCGAGAGTGGGAGGGAGAAAGCAGTGATAATAATGAAGAAGGATCGAGGCGGAGCTGAGCAAGTGCTGGGCTACGCGCGCTTGTTATTTAATAGATATTGTACGTAGTTTGGTATATGAATGTTGGGCGCCGGGCGGAGAGTTGAGGACTGGAGAAGTGATTGTTCGTAAGCTGAGAATATTTGGCGAAGGTTGATGAATTATTTCAAGTTGCGCTTGCGCATCTTCATAAAACTAGTGGAAAAGTAAGATGGAGAAGGGCGTGTTTCCTGGAAGAAATGATTTCGTGAATTTATCAAAGAATTTGGTTTTAAATTTAATAATATTTTTTATCATCATTTGTAATTATACAAACGGTTGTAACTTTCATCTTACAGGTTTTATCACTACTATTACTGATGATTATGCCTACTTTATTTCAAAATTTTGTAACTGATATCAAAGATATCACTCGTCAAAGATAAAAAAAAAATATTTCTCAAGCTCTATTGGTAAATCAACATGTATATCAATATGATTATTTAACCGTGCAAAACATAGACAAATTACTGTGTTGATTAAAGAAACAGCATCCTTAGATTCCCAGGTTTTAATATCTTTTTCCTCTTATTACCATATCTTTTACATCAACATATTTAACAAAAAGAAACCGTCTTATAACAGACATCACGTTAAGAAACAATCCGCTCCACAAGCTCTTCCTTTGATACAACGTCCCGACTACCAATCACCGTGTTTCATAATGCTAAACAAAGCCAGCCACTCTTCTACAACAGAGCTACGAAAAAAAAGAAGACCAAAGAAAGAAGAAAAGAAAAAAATCCCGAATGAATTCTAATGATTTCCAGGCCAATAACCACACATCGGCCATTCACCGTTTTCACACCTCACGGCGCGTCCGAATCTCTCTCTCTCTCTCTCTTTTCACCCGAGACTGACCAGCGGTCAGTCCGTTTGTACTCGCGGGGGGCGCACGCGCGACGCCTCCAGGCGCTTGACCCATTGTTTGCCACCCAAGATCCATGCGCGTGCGAAATGCCTAATGAGGCGGCGAATAATTGCTTATTAATGGGCCAACTGACCGCACATACTGTTGCATCATATCGACGAAGGGGAAGAAAACTGACCGCTACCATACCAATGACGAGAAGCTTATTCTTTCTTCTTTTTTTTTTCAGTTTTGCCGAGTGTAGTTGACGCTTTATGTAATTCCCAATCGTTGCCAAACGTGTGGATGTGTGAATGGGAGTGAGAGGGGCTAATGGTCAGTGTTTTAGAATGGGTGAGCTGGCAATACGACGCGTAATGTAGAATGGTTTACATGCGCATAATTAAACGGTTGTGCTCGCGTTGTTGGAGCTGAATAATTAGTAGGTCGAAATTAAAAGATTCATGATTAGAGTTATTTATCCGGCCGATTAACTCTAATGGATTTTGTGTAGTCAACTATTTTTTGAGAAAGTAACCAATACGAAAATATATTACCATTGAATGAAACCTAATACTCGGATAGATTTAACAACTTATATTAAAATTCAATAGATACTAATACATAATGTATGAAGAATCCTAACCAACTGCCCTCCAATAAACCTATAAAATATTACACAAATGAATTAAAAATTCTCTCTCCATTATCCTATATATACACATATACACTAGCACAGCACGCATAGTATATTTGTCAAGCCCTATATATATACCAACAAAACTCGAAGAAGCTGCCGCCGGCAGCAGTAGCAGCAGCAGCAGCGACCGCAACACTACAACCGTATTTTTCACAATCCCCAGCATAATCGAACAGCGCGCGTCCACCTCCTGCGCGCATCTGGCCAACTCAATTGAAACCTCGGGCCCGACTTCTCCATTGTAATCGATTCCCCTTGTATATACCACGTGTATATGTATATATATAGCATCATCCGCTTTCACTCTCTCTCTCCCTCTCTCTCTCGCGCGCGCGCGCGGGTGCCGATTAAAATGCGCACAAAAGTCGCAGGAGATACCCATCGGATCCGACAGCAGAATGGACCCTTTCTCAAGATGTACGTTGCTTCTTCTTCTTCTTTGTCGGAGGGAAGAAGAGAGAGAGCACAGGTGAGTACTCGCTGCGTATATATACACATATCGTCGTTTGCAAGTGAAAGTCGACGGTGACGGCTGAATGAAAAAATAAATTTCGAGGCCGCCATATATATATATATATATATATGTGTGTGTGTGTGTATGTACGTGCGCATCTGCCGTATACGCGCCTGGACATTGTCCTGTCCGGAAATATTCGAAAACTAGTCCGGCGGGTGTGCACATGCACGCGTGTAAGGGAAACTGGTTGGTGCGGGGCCGGTTTTCGTGAAATCCCGGCAGTGTAGTAAAAGACTTCCTGCATCGACCGGTATATCCTTAGGTTGTCTATTTATCGCGACGATTGTTGCGACGAGAGGGTAAGGAAAAAGTGAGGTAGAGTAAGCGATTTTTCTGCATGGCGTGGCCTTTTCTAGGTCACGCGTAGATGTATATTGTATATATCTATTTATATCTATGTGTATGTATATGCGTTGTCTATTGTATAAATGTGCATGAATGGATTTGTCGTTTTGCTAGTTTTACATGGCCGCGTGTGTCCTAACTATATTTTTTGGAGGGCGTTTTGTTCTTTAGAGGTGCGTCGAATTATCTATGAGATGAGACAATGACTATCGATCGGCGCTATTTTTTCGTCTGGCCTTCGTATGTCTAGCCGATTCATGGTGAAACTTTGTTACTTGAATGTATAGTGTTCGTTCGATTTGCATATGTTTGCATAAATTTTCGAAATTTTTTAAAACTATGTAAAGACCATTCATATATTCAGCCATTCATCTATTGATAGAAAATCATAGTGGCGAGTCTTTAATTGACTAACGATTCTCAAATTCTAACTTTTTTTTTAACAATGTATAATGGAAAATTTTTATTTTTTGTTGTTGTTGCATACAATATTATTCATCATTACATTCTACATATCTTCCAAATTGTCCAAACATATATCGTTTACTTTACATTCCATATGCTAAGACCAGACTCATAAAACATAAATATTCCTTCTTTGTTTTAACAACAATGTTTTTTTTATTTCAAATGAATAAACTTCATATACATTTTCAAATTTCCTTGTCATACATTAACAAGTAACCAAATAATCTAAGAAATCGAACCACAAATGTACCGCTCAGCCAAACTTACGACCCAATTATCCCCTCGATCACCCTCTCATTCTCTCATCCTCGACCGAAAAATAAAACTCATCCAAGACACGCGGTCATCCTCCAGCAACTCCGGAACCTATACCATAATAACATACACACAACCACTATACATGACCCTCGCGCGAATCTTTCTCAACCCGTTCGTACTTTCTCTCAGTAGGTCAGCCCTATACACAGAACAGGTTTTCCTTTGCGTATTTTTCGCACACTATATATACTGACCTCTCGCGTGTCCACTTCTCTCCCATCTTTAGCAGACTCGTCTTCGCGCAAGCCTGGCGAACTGGTTTCTTTTCCCACACGCGGGCTATCGGTCAGTCAGTAAGGCCCAAAGTAGGGGGCCCGAGTTGTAGAGGGGACAGTAAGAGAGAGAGAGAGAACGTATGTATGTATAGTACGCGGCGACAGTGACCAGTCGCGAGTCGCAGATGCTGTCCGCCGGTCAGTCCAGTCGTGATTTCCAACCCGCGAAGTTTGCTTGCGAGAAACGTTGAGAATGAGTGAGACAGGAGATGGGAAGTTGCAGTCGAGGGTATGTATATATATATAGATATGGGAGACGGTGGAAGTTGGAGGCGACGCGTGGTGTGGGTGCCGGTGGACGCGTGTTGGGTTTGTTGGTTTTATGATTAAGGAGGGTGTTGTGTGACGTACGTGTATATATGAGGTTTAGAAATTGTTGGGAGTCAACAGGGGGTGTCATTTGTTTCTTCCGTGTTTGGTGGAAGAATGGTTTTATTTTTTCGAAGATTAATTTTTTTTATTTTAATTATCTTATTACTCTTGATACTCATTTACAGAATTTAATATAAATAAGAATTCCGCATTATTCATATACTATTTTTTGTACTACAGGACATGAATTTTTTTTTAAAACTTTGTTCATAACACGTGTTTTTATTTGATTTTGAAAAAAAAAAAGATAAAACACGTATATTCCATGCGTCTTTCATAGACAACGTTACAAAAAAGAAAAAACACTAATCCGCTTTTTTATTTTTCTCTCTTATAAAAAACTTACTTCCACCTTTCATCCACTCCTTTTCATCCAAAATCGATGCATAATCTCAGAAAGTCCTCTCCACCCCGCTCACACCACCCGCTCACCCAGTCGCGCGACTTAATTGCATTCACCGATCAGCTTCTCTCTCTCCCTCCCGCACGCAACAACAGCATCAGAACACTTCTTCGTCCGTCATTGCTTTCGCACACCCTCGCCTTCTTCTTACCCGCGTACACCTACAAAGCCATCTTTTCTCCATCCTCCTTCGTCTCAACCTTCTTCCCCACCCGCTTCATCGCATAATAGATTTCTTAGACGTACACTAGCTCGCCTTGCCTTGCCTCGCCCGCGCTCGCGCGTCGGGCTTATTAGAAACGCAATTAAACTCTCTTACGGGCGAAATTAATGCAAATTTCTAGACGTGCGCGTACCCCCGTATATATACACATACATACAGATACGTATATATATATATATATACACGTAGAGCCAGGTTTTCCAAGTTCTCGTGCTGGCGTGCGCGCGCGCCTCCCCTAGAAGAGAGGGGGAGAAGAGAGAGAGAAGCCACTCGAGGGCGGAGTCCCGGGAGCGCGCGGCCATACTGCCACCCCCGTCTTACAGCGCCCCCGGCAGCAGCAGCAGCCATCCGCCCAGGCAGTGGTGGCAGCGGCGGCTGCCGCCTAGGCGAAATAAGGGATGAAAAACGAGGGTGAGAAGCGGAGAAGGAGGTGGGGGAGTGGGGAAGGAGTGATGGTGAGGGAGACGAAGAGAGAGTGGAGGAGGGAAGAGCGTTTTTGCGAGAGGGGGCGAGTGAACGAGGAATCTTAGGAAAGCTTCTTAGTGCTTTGCTGCCGGTTTTCTTTAGTTTTTTTTTCTTTAAGCGAGTGTTGGGACTTGTTAAAGATGATGAAGAAAATGTTGATGTTAGAGAGTGTTCATGTATATGTTTGTTGAGTTTAGTTTGTCAAGTAGTCAAAACATTTTTAATAATTTTTTCTTTTTCTACTTCGGATGAGTGAATTGGGTTAAAATTAAAACTTCTTACTTACGATTTTTTATTTAACAAATAGAAATTTCATCAATGATATTCTAAAAAAAATTATAAATAAGCAAAAAAAAAAAACAAATTTTTTTCAAAATAAGTATGTCGTAACATTCTTTACCTCTTGATAATCAAGATTTGATCAAAGTATTCAAAATAAAAAAATATTAAAATACAAAAAATTGTTAATCCAATATTTTTTACTTTTCCCCAAATATTTTTCAATGATTCATTCAAAGAATCCCCATTACCAGACGATACTTACCCCACCGACTTCCGCGACATTACGAATCTCGCCAAACGCCGCGCCAGACTCTTACACATCCACCCTCCTTTCTTCCCTACTTCTCGCGCGCTCACCCTGTACTCACAATTCGCCTGGAGCTACGACGAATTTTCCCCGCGATCCATTATATGAGAAAGAGAGAGAGAGAGAGAGTGAGAGAGAGCAAGCTCGCACCCGCCCAATTATCACGCGCCGCGGGATAACTCGCAGCGCACACCTCGTTCTCTCAATTTTCGCGCTCTCTCGCATATATAAAATCTCTCTCTCTTGCTTCGTCCTAATCGGGTAGCGTCTTGAGGCTCAAAGCCTGCGTTTCGCTATTCAAGTCGACGGCGCTGTACGCGCACGCTGCTTCAAAACGCCGTACAAAGTCGTAGCTCACGGCCCTTTCATTTGTAAACGAAATTATAGAATGAGGTTGTAGCGGGATGGTAGAAACGTGGTTGTGAGGGAGAAAATGAGGATCTGAACTCGTGTAGTGGTAGCTGCTCTATGTGAGAAAACGGGAAACAGGGAGCGAAGGTGGTAGGTTGTATGAATAGACGTTTTCGGAAAATGGAAGAGAGAATTTGGGTATACACGGTGGAAAGAGAGGTATAGGGTGTTGCCTATAATGTGAACGAGATGAAGGAAAAGAATATAAGATAAGAAGATTAAGAAATATTAAAAAAAATATATGTAAGGAAATGAAATTGAACGGGAAAGATTATAATGCAGAAATGAAGAAGAAATGGAAAAATATAAGAGAGAATAAGATATTAATCTAAATGAAAAGAAATTGATAAGGTGTTATCATTTGAATTATAATATATTCTATGGAAAAACTATATTGCGATCGAATTTTTTCAGTGTTCAATTCAAACAAGTAATGTAGCAAAATAGAATACGTGATTTTTCAAAAAATTTAAAGACGGTGAACTTCTTAACGTAAAAATTTAATATAATACATTAAAATACAAATTTAAAATAATATAACCTCGAATTAAATAATAATTTTTTTCCTATAAGTCCTAGCATAAAAAGCAAGAACTAATATCACCGCAGCGAAGGAAGAAGAAAAGCTCTCCAAACAGACTATTAGGACTAACGAGTGACAAAAACAGCGCGAAAACGAGAGTCAAAGAGACGCAACTCTGCTCTCTCTCTCTCACTCCCAACCCAAAGGCAGCAGTAGCAGGCAGTAGCAGGCAATGGCAGAGAGAAGGAGGTTTCGGAAGGTTTTGAGGAGTCGCGGGAACGGGCTGTCGGGTTGTAGAGAGAGAGAAAGAGAGAGAGAGAGGATGCAGGCGCGGGCTGCTCGGAGGCAAACGGCTCAAAGGAAATTAAGGAGCATTCACTCGCCTAGCTTCCACAGAGAGTGAGAGAGAGAGAGAGAGAGAAAGCGAGCGCGAGAGAAATATCGTCGCGTCCTTGCCGACTGAGAGGATAATGGCGTCGTCGTCCTCTCCTTCTCTTTATCTCTCGCTCGTATTTCCGAGGAGGAGGTATTTGGATGCAGTACGCGCGCGCGCGAGCGAATACTGTACATTTCGCCTGCAGGTCGTATTTTTGCGCGAAGTGTAGAAGGGAGGGATGTTCGTCTTTGTTCGTTCGCGAAGACGAGAAGCGGCAGTGGCGGCGGACTCGACTCTTCTAATTATGGCGGGAGAGAAGGCAGAGAGAGAGAGAAAGAGAGAGAGAGAGAGAGAGAGGATAATTGTCCTCGTTTTGAGGGATGGAGTGTTAAGTTGCAGGAGGTGGAACGGGGAGGATGACTTTGTGGGAGGTTGCGGATGGGTGTGCTCTTGTTTCTTGAAGAACACGATGCAGATATATAGTTTTGTCAACTTACATTACAAGTGTATACTATTTTTTAATATCATATTTTAAAAGCGATAGGGTAAAAGTCAATCTTCAATTCATATAACCATTCTTTTACTCAACATATCTATACAGTAAATCGAAATTAAGATTCAAAACTTTCTCATTTTAATGAAAAAAATGATATCATCAAAACTACCACAAAATAGAATCCACTACTGTAGAACCGCACATTCATTCGTTCCGAATCCAACCCGCCGTTCCTCATAACGTCCGCAAGCTGACCGAAAAACGGCCTCAAAAGAAACCAAAGCGTTCATTCGCTTTCGTAAACGACTCTACTCGTCCCTTCGCATTATGAATGCGTTCGCCGTGGAAGACGACAACGATGAGGAGGACGACGAGGCCGTAGAAACGTTGCTCGCACGACCGGCATTTTAATTCGCCCGCGTTGGACGACCGCCAAATGCCCGCCGAGATTTCTTAATACCCGCGCCGCAAATGCCGGGACGAACGTCCTCGCGAGAGCGGAGGGACACGTAATCGCACGCGTACTCGCGCGAATTCACGGTGGAAGAGGAGGGAGAGAAAGGAGGACGTGGTACGATGTAATGAGAGAGAAAAAGTGAGGAGGAAAAATTTTGAGCGGGATGTTTTGTGAAATTGGCGTAATGCGTCGTCAGGTGGCATAGTGAAAAGCGTTAAAGGTTCTACTTTTTTCGTATAGAAATGAGATGAAATTCGATGAGGCATCTAATGCTTTTTGTTTTTTCATATTCTCTTTATTTCTTATGCTAAATTGTCTTATAAATGTCAAGAATGGTCTTATCAATGCACCTACCTCTAAAAATCTAAAAAAAAATCTGGAAAAACGAAATCTCATCAACACCTCTATTCTCCAATTCCTTTCTCACCCCTAATGTGACTCTTCTTCTTCTTTTACCCCCTTATCCTTACGCACCCACAACCCTACAATCTTCTTCTCTTCTCCGGTCACACTACACGTACCTCGTCTCTCTATCTCTTTGTGTCTCATCCGCAACTTCAGAAATCCGTGACTGCTGGCGGCGGCTCTACGCTCGCGTTTCGCAGTTATAATTTAACGACGCTCGCCGCGTACGCGCGGAAATCAATGCCGCACGAGGAGACAAAAGCCAAGCACGCTGGTTTATATATATATATATATATATATACGCATACTAGATGTTTTCGAGTGTATAAGGGCTGAATGTCATAAGTATCCCTCGGGTTTCGCCTTCTGGTAGAAGAGAGCAAGAGAGAGAGAGAGAAGCCTGAAATTTCGGCCGCCGGGACGTCGTATTTTCTAACGAGATAATGCCTCTGCCCTTCGCGTGCGCGAGACCCTTCTACGACGCACGCGTGCGAGCTAACGCGAGGAAGGAAAGTTGGCCCGCGGCAGGGAGACAGAGAGAGAGAGAGAGAGTGGATATATAGAAGCGGCCGAGTTCACGCGCGCGTGCGGTTGTGTGCAAGTGCGCGAGCACATGGGTAGAGTTGTGTACGTGCTAGCGTTTTGATTTTGGGGGTATGTTTTTTTGGGAAAATGATGATCGTTTGGTATTTAAATGATTAATGTTATTAAGGGTGTAATGTTAAAATTTTAAAAATTTTGTGTAATTTTATACGTTTTTCGCAACAACATGAATATGATTTTTTTCTACTATAAAATTTGAATAATTTTTGTAGTAATTTAATTTTAAATATTGTAATACTTTTTTCATTTTACATTTTTTTAAATACTACAAGTTAAAATTCATCATTTCAAGCATACTTGTACTCATTTAGGAAAGTGGAGTACCTGCGGTCAGGGATTTTGCTCAAACTCTGCGGCACATTTTTGGATATAGAAGTATGAAGAAAGCTGCAATACAAGACCCTAATGCTCAAAGTTCTGGACATTATTATCTTTGTTTTAAAAAAAATCTTGATAAGTACCTTTTTTAAACAGTAATAAGTTACCTTTGAAAACACTCGTTTTTTAAGAATTAAAATATATTGATTCCTTCTAAAGTTATGAATGTTTAAAGTTGAGGAAAAAATGCATTGTTTA
>JAYJLV010000056.1:17218670-17232746 GCA_036873485.1 Torymus texanus
TGATCGTTTGGTATTTAAATGATTAATGTTATTAAGGGTGTAAAGTTAAAATTTTAAAAATTTTGTGTAATTTTATACGTTTTTCGCAACAACATGATGACAACTAGATATATAAATAAGACTACAAACAAACAAACATGAATATGATTTTTTTCTACTATAAAATTTGAATAATTTTTGTAGTTATTGTTACAATTGACTGGGTAATATTCTGATCTAATTTTAAATATTGTAATACTTTTTTCATTTAAAATTTTTTTAAATACTACAAGTTAAAATTCATCATTTCACAATTTAAAAAAGCTTTTAAAGCATACTTATACTCATTTGGGAGAGTGGAGTACCTGCGGTCACAGTTTATGCTCAAACTCTGCGGCACATTTTTGGATATAGAAGTATGAAGAAAGCTGCAATACAAGACCCTAATGCTCAAACATTATTAGCTTTGTTTTAAAAAAAATCTTGATAAGTACCTTTTTTAAACAGTAATAAGTTACCTTTGAAAACACTTGTTTTTTAAGAATTAAAATATATTGATTCCTTCTAAAGTTATGAATGTTTAAAGTTGAGGAAAAAATGCATTGTTTAATTCCTGAAATTGACTGTTCAACTGTGTGCAAAGTTCGAGCAAAATCCCTGACCCTCGAGTACTACACTCTCCTAATCAGTTAAAAAATACTAACCGGAATCTTCAACCAACTTCAACACAAATACATTAAAACCTTCTTTATAAATATACCTTCATCAAACCACATTACAAAACATTCTCAAACGTACATATAACATACCTCGACAACCTCCATACAATTTTACAACAACATACTTTAACTCCTCGTACTCCTACGCGCGCATCATCCCTACTGCCTTATTTACCACGGCATATCGCTCGCTCGCTTGCGCGCATTGAATCGGCTCGAGTACGCGGCCGCCGGCATTATACTTTCAATGACGCGTGCGTAAAAAGCAAGCGAAACAACAACAGCAACGACGGTCAACTCTGTCTAGACGGCGCGGTGTTAAAAGTGTAATTATTTCTTCATAATAAAATGCGTCGATCGATCCGCGGCGGGCCGGAAATTAAAATAATTTTTGCCGTACAATGCGGCTTCGCTTCGCGTACTTGTCGATATATATAACATACACATATATGTGTATCCATGCGCGCGCTGCGACTTTTTCGATAAATTAAACCGATTGAATGTGCGAAAAACGCGCGGGAATGATGCGTCAGTGTAAGATTTGAAATAGCAACAGCAATATGTATGAGTGTATGTATTTATGGAATTTACAGGGTGATGCGTTGAATTCCGTTGATGTATTGATAATCATTCAGGGGTTCATGATTTTGTGAAAAATCAGCGGATGCTCGTGTATCCGGGTCTGAATATTGCAATAGATTTCAAAAGTTTTTTAAAATTTATCATACGGTGTTGCTTTGACATAGATGTAATAATCGGATAGGATATTGAGGATGAAGTATATGTTACATTCACTTCGCATTATACGTATAAAAAACATTTGTTACATGCACGGCGAGAATTTCTGGTAAAAATTATCATGACAGTTTGGTAAACCTAGAATTATTGAAGCAGACAAAAAAAATTACCGTGATAGTTCAGTAAAAATTGTGAGGATTTCACTGTAATGCTTTCCATCTGTTTAACTGTTCCAGGTGTATTAAACAATCTCAGTAATTTTTATGCAAAAATTCTCTCCGAAAAAAAAATATATATCAAGTACTAAGTATAATTATATACAAATAAAATACGAGTAATCAGTATTATTGATATCTTTACGATTTTTAATCATTTTTTCCATATATTTTCACACGTTCTCAATCCATTAACCAACAACGCTCTTACATTTCCTATTTCTCAATCAACTACTGTACATTTCTCCGAGCGATTTCCAAATGCCATCACCCCGACACCGAAAATTCTGTAGCATCAGCTCAAAATTCACGCTCTTCGCCAACTTCTCCACCTCCTCCTCTTTCTCCTCCTCCTCCTCGCGTCCCTCGGCATCTTCCTTCGAGTACGCAAAACACGACTTCTCCTCTCAACAGTCCTCCTTACAGCCTTCCTCTTACTTCCTCCTCCTCTTTACGAAAAAGACAGACGTAGTCTCAAACGTCGTCGTCGTCGTCGTCGTCTCTTCGCGCGAGGAAATGAGAGAACGAAGGCACGGAAAAGGAACGACCTACGGGCGCGTGTGTGTGAGAGAGAGAAACTTTGCTGACACGCGCTCCTTCGTCAAAGACACTCGTTACGCGAACTTCCACGAACGAGTTCGTTCGCGCGAGAGAGCACGAACGCTAATCGATATACTTCGCGTTGATGAGTTTTATGTCAGTTGAACCGATGGGCTGCTGCTGCTTCTCCTCCTCCTCCTGCTGCGATTCCCACGTTTCTCGCCGTCTTCGTGCGAGCGAGCGAAGGAAGGCAGTTCTGGATTGCAAAGGATGTGTATGTGTGTGTGAGATAGAGAGAGAGAGAGAGAGAGAAGGCAAGAGAAGTGGGAGCTTTGTACGGGCTCGTGTTATTTGATGAGAAAAGTTTTTGACGGCATATGGTTATTTCTTTTTCACTTGAGCGTTTTTAAAGTAGTGATAATAATGTCATTTTTTGTAATCTTTTTTTTACGTTACTCCAAATATCATACTATTTATACGTACTTTCTTTATTTTTTTTTTTTTATTAATTGAATTCTCACAACACCGCAACTTTTTAATTAACGATAACTATTTTCGACAGTGAACCACAACGATTCCAAAATTTCACCACCTTTTTCAACCCTACAAAACAAAAGTACATAATATGATTAAATACATTATCAACGACATCGTACATTTTCCACAAAGAAGCCATAAGAACTGGGATATATCCCCCTTGAGAGAGGGTAAATAACGCGAAAGTAGCGCACGCGAACGCTTGGAGCACACGTCGCGTGTTTAATTAAGTAAATGAAATGTTGAAGAAAAAAAAACTCGACCTACGAAAGCCGATTACGGCGCAGCCTCTATTTCCACGGCGGTGGCAGCGGCAGTAGTGGTGGCAGTGGTATAGCGACCGCCTGGCTCGCTTATTATGCAGCGACGCTGCAGAAAAGCTCACCCCCTCGTCGCAGCCTCTTATCAAGCGCAAAAAGGATAATCTTTTCAGGGAAATTTCGGGCGCACGTTGCCGGAATCTTGATGTTTTCTCAAGCGCTAAAAAACTAGCATCTATTCTTAATAAGGTCCTGCGAATTTTTAGTTTATTGTGAGGGTAAGATTAAACATTAGGAACATTAATTGATAAAGAAACACAAAGTTGACAGTTTTCCATAGTATGAATTTGTAAATGGCTGAAAGTATTTTCAATGAAATATACTCCAAGAGTATGAATATTACAGCCACTCATTCATATCATTTATTTACGGTATTGTAGTTCATTAGTGTTTGCTAGTATTATCATAAATTTTGGAAATTAAAAAATTGTTATAAATGTCTCAAAACTACTCCGACAAAGAATCGAGTGCGGCAAATTTCTCCTGTTCACCAAAAACAAAAACAACATTCCATCATCCCGACTTATTATCATTTACAAAAACAATAAATCCTAACCATACCCTACACCCACCAAACCATAAACTTCTCAACAACCACGCAGCCAGTACGCACGTCGCACCACCCTCTTCATAAAACGTCGAAAATCCCGAGCCTCTCGGCACCCCTAGTTCTATACACTCAACCATCCGCCATCTCACGCGTTTTCGTCCCCCATCGTCGTCGTCGTCGCCGTCGTCGTCGAAAACCAAGGGGAGAACAGCTACTCGTCGCGTCGTCTTTGCTCATGCTTTTCTCTCTCTCTCTCTCTCTCTCCCTCCTCTACCCCCCTTCACCTAACTCCACCCGCGCGCACACGCGCCTTGAATAAATGAAAGTTCGCGGAGTCTGCGCTCGCTCGCATCGCGCGCCAGCGGCTCCGTATAAATTCTCTCGCTTCGTAATTTCAAACTCAAACAGCGAGCGCCGCCGTCTTTCGTTTGTCGTCGGAGACGGTGAGGAGAGAGAGAGAGAGACTTTGCGTGAGGTGCGTCGCGCGCGAGAGCTGAATTAATGCGGGATGAATTTTGAGCTTGGAAAAGTTGGAGGTGTGGGAGTGTAAGAGAGAGAAAGAGAGAGAGATATGAGTGGGGGGGACTAAATGTGGGACAGGTGCAAGCGACTGGTGGAGACGGTGAGGATTGTTGGTGGTGGTATGAAGTTATAAATTGCGTTATGTTCGGTTTATATATGCATGTGAGGTTCGTAGGTTTTCTAATCTTTAAGTAGATCGATCGTTCTTTGATATACTCCTTTCTGAATTTACCGTTTCAACTTATCGATTCTAAGATTTAGTAAAAATACAATCTTCTTTTTATAAATAAGAATTTCTTAGTCTCTTGAATATAATAAACATCTTTCTATACAGGATTTACGTTACAATCGAAATACGATTTATTTTGAATGAAAATATTTTCCTCAAAGAGTCAAGGTATTTAATTTTCGATTCTGATTTTGGAAAGAGAACAATTTTCCGTTTTAGGTGGTGCATCTACCTGAATGATCAGAAAAAATGTCTTCTTTGTGCGTCTTTCAACATTCTATTAAAAGAAAAAGTCTTTTCTATACTTATTTAGCACCACTGGCATCTCAAAAAAGTCATGTTCGTTTGGAGGTGCTCCGCGGTTGGTTACAAAACTATTTTAATTCTCCCCTATATAAAAAAAAAAAAAAAATTCATTTCCCCCTTTTATAGTTTGGCTAGTGGAGTATACACTATATTCAGTTTGCAAAAAACTAGGGCAGTTTGAAAAAATTTTTGATTAGAGATCTATAAATTGACTTTATTTTGGTCATAAAAAAATGTCATCAATCGAGATAATCATATGTACTTTACTAGAGAATTAAGTAATCAAGCTATACAGTTAGAATTTAGATTTAATGGGATCAGAATTGATTCAAAAAATAGATTTTTCTATAACTATTAGGTATACAAAACCCCTTGAGACATATCGTCCTTATTAAGGACACCCATCTACAAATCTTATGAGGTTACACTGTGGATGTAGACTAAAATTCACTATCTCGAACAAAACACTCCATAACTCATTTAAAAAAAATGAACAATTGACACCCCACTCTCAAATTGAACCACCCCACCATTTTACACCCATATACGTACATTCCAAAAACCTACCCTATAAAACTTGCAATTCCCGCTTGGCTATCTTTACAAACCTCAATTCCCTCCCACCCCCTCCCTCTGTCTTTCTCTTACTATCCTTCCCCCCTATCTCCCTACGCAACCAGCGATAAAGCACACAGCGTAGCGTACAGCTATCCCAGCATCCCAGGCCAGTACACATTGCTTGACCGGCACGCAAAAGGATTCACTCGCCTGCCGAGATTTCTACAAAGGGTACGACGACGTTCACGTAAGTCGAGCCATTACGCTATACTCCTTTATATCCCCCTCCCCCCTCTCACACCCACACACAATAATTATCGTAACCGGCTCGGGCGCAAAAGACGAATCGTGTCGCAAGACGCGCTTATACCAACGCCGCTACCCCAGGCATTAATTAAGCTGGGCACGAAAGTCGAGAGGAGTCGTACAGTACTATATACGTATATACATATATACGCGCGAGCGAGCGACAAAACAACGAGTCGCCCGCGACGAGGGTAATAAGACCAGGGCTGCTGCCTTTTCTTAGTACCTATATACACACACCCATACATATACGTGTATAGAGGGGTAGAGGGAAGAGTAAAGCGTTGGAGGCAGCAGCAGCTATTCGCGCGAGACGCGGCCTGGGCTCCGCCAATGCGGGGGTGCGCGCACCGCGCTTTTACGGCGTTCTTACAAGCTCCGCGTACCCACACATATACATACATATACATACAAGCGTATATAGATATATATGTATACACTCTCAGAGCAAAAGGGAGGCCTTCTTATTGTTTCAACCTACCAGCGAGCCCCGGCGGCTGCTGCGGCCCCTTTTCTCTCTCCCGCGTCCTTTATGCGCGCGCCCGGGCTTCTCTCGGGAAGAGAAGGCGGTGGAAGTGGTGGAGGAGGAGGAGGAGGAGGAGGAGGAGGGGGAGGAGAAAACGTTAGAGGGGAGTGAGAGAGAGAGAGAAGCAGCAACCTCGCCCGGGTTTTCGCGAGAGCAGGCGAGCGAGCGCGCGCTCTGTGCTTAGAATTTTAATGGACCGGCTTAGAAATTGTTGGCGGAATTAGATTTTAGAACGAGATTAGGCGGGCCCTGCTGCTGGAGTCTGCCTGCTTGCTTGCTTGCCTGCCTGCCTGCCTTTCCTCTCTTCTTCCTCTATACTGAGAGTTTCGCCCCCTCTAGGTAAAATTGCGTCGCGCGCGACGCCGCGTGAATTCGCGTCGTTCCTTGCGAGAAGGAGGAAGAGGAGGTGGGGAAGGACCGTTGCTAATGCGTCGCTGTGAGCACGGTGAGTGCGAAGGAAGTGGATGGGTAGGGTGAATTTTTTGGAGGGTGGTAGGATGGGTGGCCTCGATTTCTCTGTGAAGATACTGCTGAGGAACAATGCCAGATTGTAGCTTGGATTTTTGATGTTGGTGAATGAAGGATTGTAGTAATATGTGTAGCGGTTTCGTGAAATTATGAATACAGTTTTATTCCGTCTTTGTTCGTTGAACTTATTTGACAATTCAAAGAATCATTTTTAGTTTTAGTAATAACGTTAAAATGTCAATAAATATATCAGTAGTTATGTTACGTGTATCGATAATTACCATTCATTGAACTCATAAATTATTCTCAAGTAAAGGCTTGCACGTGTTTCAGAAGATTTTTAGTATTCAAAGATGAATTTAGTCAAGTCACGTCAATCTTTATACAGGGGAATGACACTCCGAATAAATAGCTACTGCAAGACGACGCGGTAAAATGGAGTGGCAAGAAATATCCTGAATCATTCAATCTCGTTCTATAATCGTTCGCTTCTCGAATTAATACATAAATTTTCCAGAATTCCACGATTTATAAATATAAGGTTTCAAAGATAGAAACTTCACGTTTACTAATAAATAGACGTAGACTTAAATATAGTATTTAACGGAACTGTCTTTATTAACTTCCTGTTTTGTATTTTCCAACGCTAAGGTACACGAATGAAACACTTGTATTTATACATTTTAATAACTCAATTTATCTTTATTTTATTATTTCCTGTGCGCGAACGCTTTATTTTGGATACCCAGGGTACGTGTTCTTATCTATTATACGCTACTCAATTTTAAGTAAGGTATTCTCGTCTAGAAAATTGAATGTATAAAGTAGGTACATGAAATGAACGTAAAACTCGATAAAGCCAGTACATTTCAGCTGAAAATGGAATGGTTGTTCCTTACCGTACTTATCTGTGATAATAATATCTCATTCGCTACACATTAATATTACACTCACGTTCAAAAGTAAGCTTAAATAACTTTTTATATAAAGTACAAACTTTTCACCGTCCTCGTCTTTTCTAAATGCAAGAAACCACGTCAAATCGCCTGGAAATTTCGTTCACCAGCATATACAGAATCTGCACATCAAAGCCCACATTACCAACAAATTGCGCGCCCAGAAATCGACCAACCAAACTACCTCTAGCACCTAAACTTCGACTCTCCTTCCCATTTCCCATCCCACTGGAAAAACCTTGAAAAATCCTAAACGTCTTTCTCGTATACCAAACCTTCTCCCTTCTCTTACTCGCGTCCTTCCTTCCTCTCCTCCACCTCCTCTTCTTTCCTCGATTTTCCCTCTCAGACTCCTCCTCGCTTGCTCGCGCGAGGACTCCTTTATGAACCCACGGGCAAATGCAGGTTCCAGGTTGCTTCGCGTGCACAATTACCGGGCACGAGGAGAGAGAGAGAGAGAGAGAGAGAGAGAGAGAGAGAGAGAGAGAGAGAGAGAGAGAGAAGGAGAGCGCACTAGCAACGTCGGATAGAAGGAAAACGCCGAGGGGAGGGAATGAAATTTCGTCTTGCGCGTACAGAGAGAGAGAGAGCTAGAGAGAGCGCCTCGACCTGGGGAATTGAGTTTCGCGAGAGGGAGAGAGAAAAGGCAGGTAATAGAGGAAGAGAAGCGGCGGCGCGCGCGAGGCAGAAGCCTCTACGCGAGCCCGGTGTAACGCTGTTATTGCCAATAATGGCATGGCTGTGCAGCCAGAGAGAGAGAGAGAGAGTGGGAGGGTATGTGTATATGTATGTGTATATATACGTGTCGCGCGGGACGATCGCGAAATTGATTTAGAGGGGTATGGAAAAATGAAGGGGGAAAGTTGGGAACAAGAGAGAGAGAGAATGGGACAAAAGAGAATGTATGGAAAAATAGTTGATTCAGTCGATGCATCTCTTTGTTTTCGGTATTTAGCGAATAACGAAATGGATCTTAACTTATTTTGCATTTTTAAATGATTTTCAATTTTCATATCTATTAATCCTTCGTTTTTTTGTTATTATTATAGAATTAGAACATTGTTATTATTCTTATTATATAAGACAAAGCGGTATTAAGTGTTTGTACACTGCTATTCTTGTTCTATTTCATAAAACTTACAGTATTCCCATCCCCAGTTCCACCCAGAAATCCTTCCACGCAACGAGTAACGTTAGCCTAACTATAAGAAGCAACTCTGCTCTCGCAAAAGGCAGATTCAATTTCCGGCAAAGTCAGCGCCAAAAACAGGACGTCCTCCCGGCGTTCCCTCGTCCCCTTTCCTTCAACTCCCCTACCATTCTCAGCAAATCCACTTCGCGAAGTCTGAAAACGAGTAGTCCCACTCGCTCGCTCTCGCGAAGGTTTCGCTTGGCCTGGGTAGGTGCGGGTGAAAGCTGCTGTGGCGACTGTTGCAGAAGGCTGCGGATGGCGTCGTCGTCGTCGTAGTCGTCGTCGTTGAGAAGAAGCGAAGGGGGGTAGTAGAACGGGAATGAGGAAATTCTCCCCCTCCTCCTCCTCCCCCCGCGGCCCGGAGACTTAGAGTTGGTAATTAAATACAAGGAACCTTGCCTCGGTACGCGCGAGCGAGCGAGTCTGTCTTCTCTCTCGAGCGCGGGTGTGGGTTTCTTCTCAGTTCTGATGGCCAGGAAGAAGGAGAGAAGCGTCCGGAGGAAGAGGAGAGGAATGGCGGAGTATTTAATTCGGGTGAGGCGCGGGTGTCATTCGATTTGCGAGTCATTCGACGTGCGCGATGGTTGTACAGGGTTCGAGGTAGGAATTGAAGGTTTCTTGTGAGTTTGGTGATGAGAATGAGAAGAAACAAAGCTTATATAGTAGAAGTTTGGTAAGTGATGAGGGGATGGTATTGATGGTTAATATCAACATGAAAAACGAAACAATGCAGATGAATGTTTTCATGATGGTGGAATGATTCTTTAGCATGCATACCAATGTCGACGATGGCTAACCGTATTATGTCTTTATTACCATCGATGTTTCCAAAAATTTAAGGTACCATCATAAATAAAGATTAATTTAAGATTTGAGTCATGTAAATATTGAAAAGATTTTATCCCCTTTTTACACAGTCATTAAAATCCTTGTAACTCTTCTATTGCCATCCATTCTTGCAAATTTTTATTTCTACTAGTACAATATGACTCTTACTCCTAAAAAAGATCTTTTATAAACAATTTTTCTCAACTTTCTTCATACCAATACATAATCACACTCCCAATCCTTCGTCGTACCGACATTTTCTCATCTACCAACCTACACCCCACTGACGAAAAATCACCCTCACACCGTCATCCATACCCGATCGTCGCTACCCCAGGAATGCATCTTTAATCGCTCTCTCTATCTCTCCTTCCTCTTCCCACACCTCGTCCATCACTTCACCAGCGTATTCCATCCGCTCGCCGTCGGGCACGCAAAGAATGCACGACGCTCTCGCCTTTCAAAATTTTCGCCAAGACGACGACGACGACGACCGCAGCGAAGGAAAACGCGCGGGCATTCCGCTGCGTCTAGCCGCGTTCTCCTATATACTTTTCCGCCATATTTGCCAGCCCGAGAAAGAGAAATAGAGAGAGAGAAAGCTAAGCTCCAGGATAGTACACCTAGAGTATACGTAGACACATACACACATAAACATCATCATACATCGAAAGAGCGCCCAGGGTAGTATTATATATATATATATATATATATATATATATATACCTACAGGCGAAGCGAAGCGAGACGGAGAAAGATGCTGGGCTATACTATACAGCGTCGGCGTCATGGCTATATATAGAACGACTACGACTACGACGACGACGACGGGAGAAGAGAGGGAGCGACTTTACTTACTTACATCCCCACCCTTGCTAGCAGGCAGGCAGGCTGGATGGCCGGCTGCGCGGCCCGACTGCGCGGGCGAAAGGCGCCGTAACGATTTTCTCCGCGAGCACGAGCAGAGCTCTCCTTCGAAGGAATATGAAAGGCGATATTTGCTACGCGAGAGAGTGAGAGAGAGAACGGCGGGGAGAAATAGAGAGAGAGAGAGAAAGAGAGAGAGAGGGTGGGTGGAAAAGCTGTATATAGCTATATATGGTGTATATATGTATGTGTGTGTACCGAGGGGCTCGGCCGGGATTTAAGGGATATGAAAGGGGGGAAGAAGCTGCGCTCGCGGGAGAGTAGCAGCAGCAGCAGCAAGCAAGGTCTTTTCGGTTCGACTTGTGTGTGCTAATACGAAGGTGGGGATGGTACGGGTATACGTTTTTGCTGAATTAACGCAATATACCTTTGTCAACAGCAGCTACGTGCGGCCTGTCATAAATTATTTGCCCCTGGTGCAAAAGGGATATAAGGAGGAGTCTATACATATCTCTTCTTGCAAGACAAGAAATCGCTAGGGAGAAGTCAGTGTGGAAAAGTAGGAATATGGTTTATGTTTTTGTTAGGTAGTTATAGGAAATATAAGAAATGGATAGGGGAAGAGTAAATGGTTTTGTAATTAGGTTACATTATTTTTTTTTTCTTTTTTTCACCTGGAAGTTTATGTCGTGAGCACGCGCTTGGATAGCGCTAATTTTGTTTCGAATTAAGCGCCTACTTGGAAATGTAATTAGCAAAGGAAAACACTATACGCTGAGGGACAGGGTTTGAATCGTACGAAACTTCATGAAAGAGCGTTACTAGGTACGCAAATGTGGTGACATTGTGAGCGATTTTGACGTTTTTGAATTCTGTCGTCTGGAATGAAAATATTGTGTATTGTTTAAATGAGGTTATTTCTTTTTTTTTTGGTGGATATGACAATGTAAAATTTTGTTTTCATATGAAAAAAAAAGAGAAAGAGGCAAAGTTTCAGTAAATAGGACTAATGAGAGTAGTGTTGCTTTAATTTAAAGAACAATTATGGCATTCTGCAGTATGAACATAACCAGATGGATCTGATAAAGCAATATGAGAACGAGAAAAGATGCGCATAGGCATGGGAAACTCAGAGAGAGATTGACCACTCAAATATACACAATAACGGAAAGTTGGGGGCTCTATTCTCCAACAAATCACGCAGTGACTTTTTTTATCTATTCCTCTATTTACTTATTCACCTACGAGTCCTTATTCGTAATAAATCTGAATAAAGACCTAAAATTAGAATACATTTAAATTTAATCGAGCTGTAGTAAAAATGTTGACGTAATTCGCTATAATAACAAGTTTGGAAACATCATATGCCTCATTGTTCATTTTACAATTTCCAATATCAGATTCACTCACCTTTAAAAATCCAATTGTAAGATACGAACATCGTTAATCTGCACCGCAACTCTAAATCTCCAATATTACCTCATCAAATACGCCATCAAACGAACGTTTAAAACGTTCTCTACCAGTCCCCCATAAACTGGCATTTCCATTTCCCTAGCCCATATCCCAGCGCTCTCACCTCTTGCAGAATCATTCATCATCCCTCTCCTCTCTCTCTCTCTCTCCCATCATCGCTCCACTTGAAGCATCGCGACTTGGCCCGTCTTCACGTAGTAAGAGACGGGTCACCCAGGACAAATTTCGACGAAATATCCTCTCACTCTCTCTCTCTCTCACACACACACTCCTTCTTCTCCTTCTCTCCCAGGCACATTCAGTGGCTGCCGACAGGACTCGGCTCGTTAATGCGAACGAGTGCAAATGAGGTGAGCTCGGTTGCCGTTTCCCGTTCGCGTACCGCTTGCGCTTGCTGACTGATGACGTCATTACTGTCAGGCTTAATGAAAATTTCCGGAAAGTTACCGCCGAAAGGTGCACCAGCTTCGAGGTGCAGCTCTCTCTCTCTCTCTCTTGCTCTCTCTCTCGTATCCCTCCTCGCTCGAAGAAGCGAAAAGGGGAGCTTCCGCCCATAGAAGAAGGTGGAGCGAGGCGGTAGCTGCTTCACCTCCACCTTCTATATATATATGTATATTCGTGTATATACTCTATACTACTCGCACCGCGGAGTAGAGAAATTTTACGAGAATTTCCGAGACTAATTTCTCTGGCGCTTTAGCGTTCGCGCTAGAGAGAGAGAGAGAGAGAGAGAGAGAGAGAGGCGCAGGCTGGCGTCGTTAATTTCTGACGTTAATTGCTAAACCTGAAGTTTCTAGAAATTTCCTGCGCCTCGAACCCCCGGTCCTCCCACCCCCCTTTTCCCTCCCGAACTCTATATCCCCCGAGCTGCGGGCGCTCTTTCTTGCTTCTCTCTCTCTCTCTCTCTCTCTCTCTCTATATATACATATACGTATATATACGCATAGCAAGAAGGAAACGCGAACTCGCGCTCTTAAGATCGCAGCATGCGCGCGGGCGCCAGCTAGCTCGGGTACTTTTACCAAGTTCACTTGCTCACGCTCGTTCCGCCTCACTTGATTTTCTAATGTCGCGCGCGGGCTGCTGCTACTACTACTGCTGTAGGAGGAGCTAAGGCTAGGCTCTCGAATTAAGGATTATTTATAGCAAAGGAGAAAGTTACGTCGTATAGCGCCGGTGGGGTGGAGAAAGAAACTCTTGCCAAGGGCCGTAGCATGGAGTTTAACTCGAAAAGGGGGTGAAACGCGACGATGGCGGAGGTTGGAGTGTAAGCCGACGAGCTCTTCTGTGGCTTTTTACGACAGTAAGAGTCTCTCTATGTATGCACGAAGCAAAAGGGAGAGAAGAGACGGAGGGTGGCAGAAGTGGAGGAAGATTATTTCTTGGGTTTAGATGGAAGGTGTATTGGGGTGGTGGTACGTGTTTTTGCAATTTCAGCGGATTTTCGGAGGCCTTCTTGAATGTGAAATTAAAATGGAGTGAGGCAAGTAATAATACGAACCGTGTCTTGTTTTGTTTGTATTGGTAGATAGATAAAAAATAAGGACGACCAATAACATGGAATTCTTTTTTGTGAATATAATAAATGATATAGTAATTGCAGGTATATTTTGTTATATATCAGTTTCTTATAAATAATTAAAGAAACTAATAACAGAGAAATTAGTTTTTCAAGCAATAAAATAACAGATTTTCTCATAACATATATTTCAGGATAAACTGCAGGCATGAAATTACGGGCATATTTATGATTCCTTGCTGTAACAAACGAGATCTTAATTATGATATTCCTAAGAACGAAGATACATTGTCCCCCTAATAATAATTCCTCTAATTCCTTCTGCTATTACATATTCAATGACCATTCAAATTATTTTTTTCATTTATAATATACTTCTACATCTTTCAAATAAACCTTTCTCTTGTAGATTAAGACAACACAACCCTTACCTCCAAAAACTCGGCAATCTTATCTCGGCACGTAAGATCCCTATACAAAGCAGGCCACAATGCGCGACGCCATTAAAATAAATCAAACCTCTCTCTATTCTCTCTCTCTATTTATCGTGCCCTTACCCATCTCCCCCATCCACCAACCAACCACGCGCCGAAAATCGAGCTCCGCGGCGTCGTAACACGCGTATCCATACTCCCGGGCAATCGAACGCTCTCTCTCTCTCTCTCACCCCCGCAGCATCATTAGAATCGATGCTCTCTCTCTCTTACACTCGCACCCTTTGGGAA
>JAYJLV010000056.1:17235747-17257693 GCA_036873485.1 Torymus texanus
TTTTTACTTTTTGGAATTTACTCGGCGTATAATTGATTATATAATTAAGATCTATTGTAGTTATAATAAAAGCTAAACTTTTATTTCAAATTTTAACAATTGAGGACAATTTCTAATATTGCAGCGATCAAACGCATATTGAACTCGTTTATAAAAAAATATTAATTTTAAGATTATCTATCTTGTACCTTGACACCAAATATGTTCAGATTCTGTATATCAAGGGTCATTGTGCCCGTTTAATTGATTAAATAAATAAGTAAAGCTTTATAATTAAAAGATTGATACAAGAAACTGTCAAATAAAGTAACAATTGAAGATTACAACCAATACAACAATTTCTCTCATGTATAAATTTCATTTCTTAATCCACGAGGCCAACATTTTTATACACCCTCTACAACAAGCCAAAAAAAATTAATTATACATAGAAGACTTTCTACTTAAAAAAAGTCATCTCTCGCTCAAAGACACATCGCGCGCGTGCGCTCGCGTCAACGGTCTTTAAAAGCACGCAGTATGCCAGCAAAGCGTCCGAAGAGCTTGGCCACTCGAGGTAGCAGTTTGCCTGGCTCTCCTTGCCCGGAAAATTAAAATGAGATTCAGTGCCCTCGCTCGCGCTCGCAGCGCGCGGGTATATTTAGCACAAAAAGCCTCTAATTTCCAACAAGGGTGTAAAAAGAGGGTGCGCCTGCCGGACCGTCCGTTCGTTGCTACTACCACTGCTGCTACCGCTGCCGCTTGTTGAGTCTATAAAACACCGCTTAGCTTTTTTACCCCATCCCTTCCCCCCCTCCCTTTCTGTACTAAGGGAGGACGGGTTTTAACCCCGTTAAGCTGTTTCCCGTCTTCTCCGGTGACCAAATTGAGTGAGGCTGCTTTTAATTCCTCTCCTCACTCTCGCGCACGCGTTTTGTGCCTTACTTTTCAATATTGCGGAAGAGGGGAGCACGTAATATTCGGCATTTTTATAGGGGGAGAGAGAGAGGGATTATGGGTTGTTTAGGACGAAAGGGGCCCGCGCCCGGATTCTTTCATGTTTTAATGCGGGTTTGTGGGTATTCTGATTACCGGATGATTGAGGAGAATGCTGGGAGTGTGAGGAGAGAAAGAAGAGGAAGAGTGATGGAGTTAGTAAAGGCGAGATTTTTATAATGAAAAAAATTATTTGGAGTTGTTATGAGTTTACAGATGAACTAATATACTGGTTCTATTATATTAACACAATACTTAAATATATGTATTAGATTGATAGTAATATTCAATTTTAACTGCGATATATTTACATATAGTGGAACACTTTCATCTTATGTATGTAAATTGTTTAAAGAAATCATTAAAAAACGTCTTCAGTAGTGGGCTGAAAATAAAAATAAAAATAACATTTGAATGAATCGACACAAACTCATAAAACCAATAATAACAATCGAATAAAATTTGATCATTACATTTCATCTTCATCGATATCTTTTTTTTTTAAAAGTGATGGATGAAATCTGTCATCACAATAAGACTGTTTTGATTGGTTGCTATAACTCGTTAGATTGGTCTATCCAGAATAGGCGCGAAAATCTAATATGTTTGAATTCTCAAGATTGAATTATCGAGTTTATAAGTATTTAAAAGTGAATAATTAAAATAGTATAAGGAAAATTTTATTATCATATTTACCAAATTTATGTTATTATCGTTTAATTTAAACTGATTGACAGAAACTTTTAAATTGAAACTAAATTGATCGTGTGCTCATAACCTCAAAAAACAAAAAAAAAATAAATAAAATAATGAAAACCAATACGCACGAAGCACTTTGAATATACCTAGTTTAGTATAAAGATGATAACAATTCGAAATTTATGTGTGATTTCAACTGTGAGGACTTTAATCTCCTTCTCCGACAATGATAACTCATATGATACACAATCAAAAAGATTTATATGACAATTTCGAAGACTTCAGCTCTGTCCGCTGTTAAACATTAAAACAATAGTTACAAAACAAGAATTAAAGCACGCTACTTGTAACATTTTTATTGAATGTAATTCGAATGTAAACTCATTGTTCGTTACTGCTTAACGCAAGACCCCATGTAATATTCTTTATATACTTATGTTATTTGCTGCTTCATCGTGAACTTGTAACTCCAAGGAACAGCCGAAATGAACCAAATAATTTGAAAGCTCATTTCTTATGATCTATTAATAAAAAAAATATTTGTTGTGCAATTCCTCTTCACAACAAACCAACCACCCTGCAATTATTCCTTCTCCTCACCACCCTTAACAAGATCCACTGCACCCTTCCCTAAACACTATCCCAACTCTGACATTCTTTCCTACTCTTCCTTGCGCCCCATTACGTACTCACCTCTCCTGTAAACCGATACACTCTCCCTCTTTCTCTCGCTCTCTCTCTCTTCTCTCTCTTCTCCTCACTCGTGCTCATCGGATTCGTTTCCTAATCACGCGCCCACGCGCGCTCGCGCTGACGCTTAATCCCCCTGCATTAAAAGTTAACGCCGAGGCCTTACGGGGCCATGTCCTCGCGGCATTAGATTTCTGAGTTGCGCTCGCTCGCTCGCTCGCTCTTCCTCTCGCGAGTGCGCGAAGTTACGCTAACACCGGATCTGCGTTTCAACTGCGAAATTACGTTAGGGACGCGCGCATGCAACTGCGTTCGAACGGAGAGGAAGAGAGTGGGAGAGAAGAGGGAGACAGAGAGAGAGAGAGAAAGAGAAAGAGAGTTCGTTGCAGCTCGCAGCGATGACAGGTTGAGTTTTCTACGAAGAGTTCTCGGGGATGTGAGGCGAAGGTGATGGGATTTTTGAGGAAGGATCGTTGTTGTCATGAAGGTGAATGGAGATGATGTGGTGGGTGAAAATGTTGTAGTGATGCGGGTATTGGTATAGAAAAAAATATGGGGTTGAGTGTAAGAAGAAATGTAATATCGGGGTAAACAGAGTTACTTAGGAAATTGTGGTATAATGTAAATTTATGTTTTGCTTGTAGATAATTTTTGAATAATCAATTTTGGTGAGTGAAAATAGATTTGAAATAAACAACGAATTGTAAAAAGACCTTCTGATATATTATACAAGATATTTTTTGCTTTTATTTAATTATAAATATACTGATAACATGCCCGTACCAGATAAAAATGTAAACATATTTATTACACTTGATAAAATACCTACAACTACTATCTCACCGCTTTTATATTTATAATAGAGACTACGTTGTTTGTCCCTTTCAAAATATGACGATAACAAGGTAATTAAATATTATTAACAAAAATAGCCGACAACTGCATAATAAATATATTTTAGTAAATAGGACATCCGGCAGAGAATGAGACTCGAAAATTATCAAAGCAGCCGCTCCAACATTTATAACAATGGACTGCGCAGACAAAATGCATCTTGCTTGTATAACAGGATTAACTAGATTTTATTCGGATAGCTGCAGCTAAACTGGTTTTATCCCTTTCTTATTGTCTTTGGAGAACGCGAACTTGTTTTATATAGGCGCGTGTGCGAGCGCGCGCCCACCGCTCGGAGTTCATATAAATTTTACCGGTCGTATACCGGAGCACGCGCAAGAGAGAGAGAGAAAGAGAGAGAGAGAGAGAGCGAACGGTGGTTGCTCTAAAAATAAATTAAACTTCGGTGCTCGTAAACTTTATTTATACTTTCTATTAAGAAAATGAAATTTTCTCGTTAAATTGAAATTCAGCTGTTTAATGCATAATTCGAAATAAAGTTCAGTTATTCAAACAAACACATTATAAATTATACATACACAAAAACCATAAACGTATAATTTATTAGTTTATAACATTAATAAGCATATTAAAGGAAAATCCATCTATATACGCACGATACACTGTTCTCTTTTTTTTCAAAACCATTCCTCGTAACTTTAAAATAACCATACACATCGTTTTTCTGTACCTCCTTTCTTCTTTCCTAGAATTCTTGGACATTCGCTTAACGAAACTCGCCCTATCATAACTCGAGGGGCAGTGGCTCCATAGCGAAAGAAGCCTCGAGTAGACTAGTCGTTAACTCGCCGCTTCATATTATAATCCAGCACTGCGCGTTATCTAAGGCGACCCGTGAACGCGGCCATTGTAACCGGATATCCGGGGGGAGACGCACAGTAGCGGCAGGGTCACGTAAGAAACTACCCCTTGACATTAATCAAATACCGTCTCTGTCGTAGAACCTCTCTCTCTCTCTCTCTTTTCCCTCTCCCTCCTCTCTTTTACATCGCAGGATTCTTAATGCCGAATTAAGGCTCAGCTCGAGCGTGTAGATAAACACAATGCGACTATCGCGACGAGGAATAATTGGAATAAGTTGGTAAGTGCGGGAGGTAGATGGGAAAAGGTGACGCGTTTTTGGGGTGGTAGAGTTGTGCACTGGAAGCGCGTGTTTTTCGTGCCGATTGACTTTTTGATAAGGAATGGTGGATGGCGCGCGGTTTCCGTCTTTTTTCGGGCTTAGTGACACTACGAGTGCATGAGAAAAGTTGCTTTGTCGGAAGTGTGAGTGAAAGGCTGGATGAAGACGTTGGTGTCGTGTACACGTACTTCCGTTGATTTAATTTTCCATTAAGTTTTTCTTCGCTGTCGTCGTGTTGGATATTCTTATGATAATGAATTCTGAGATTTCTCAGGCATCGTGCATATAACGGTGACGGTTTTTGTATACACGAAAAGTAGAAGCTCGTACCGAATTCATAGTTGTTGTAACATTTTGTTTTTAATGTAACTGTAGTGTTTCATATAAGCAATTTTAATTTATAAATTTTAAGAGATACATTTGCAATCCTATATAAAAAAGAGATGGACCTGAGATTGTCAGCTCTAATGATTATGATTGGTTAATTTGAAATGGACATGTAAAATTTGATTGGTCCACGATAGGGCGCATTGACAATTCTAGTAGACTAAAAATCAAAGTAAACTTTAACCGACTAATATATTTCTTTATATTATTATAACTTAATCTATCGTTCATCGTCTGTAAAATCCCATATAAAAATGTTTTCTCCTAAGCTCTCACGCCACCTCGTCTTTTAAAAAATTGACAAAAAACCACCAATGACCACCGATCCAATCTAATCCTTGAAAAAATGAGCTACACCCCATTTTCGTCTTCCTTACACCATCAATCCTCCTTCTCCTCCCCAAGAAAACCCTCCAAGACTTCATCATACAGGACGGTGTGTCGACGACGATGCGACACGACACGGCGCACGTCTTGAATAACGACACGCAACGATGCGCGCCCCCCCACTCATAATTATTGATGCCGCCCGAACTTTACACAGCCACCCCCTCTTCCTTCATCTTTCGCATCCCTTATTCGCCTGCTCTCATATATACACACACATACACATATATCCATGTACATATCCATATATACAAGCAGCAGCTATCTCGGGAGAAGCTCGCTCGGTTTTCTCGCTCCCCGTCCGGCGTGCGCGCGAGCGAGCGAGCGAGAGCACCGCGGCAGGAGGAAATTGTTGGAGTTTTCAAAGTCTGACGTGCAGGATATTATGAACCGGGGTGGCTCTGCGAGAAGAGAGAGAGAAGAGGAGGAGGATGAGAAGGGATGGTGGCAACGTCGGACGAAGCGAGGGGTGGAGGTAGGTTCAAGGAGAGCGATGTACGCGGGCACCGGGATTTCTCAAGCCTTTGCGTATATGTATATATATATACATATATGAGTATGTGAGTACGTGTGTGAGTGTATGGTAGTGAGGGGAAGTCTATTTATGCGTTCAAGTTTGTATATTACTTTGCGCGTGTGTGAATCTAAGCTTGCACTTTATATATATATATATATATATATATATATATATATATGTGTGTGTGTATATACGTATATATGTATGTATGCATGTGTATACATAGATTTTTGCCAGTATATATACATATACGTGTACGTGTACTCGAAGATACGTCAGTATATATTTCGGAACTTGTAAGTTTACATCCATCTCCATACGAATATAGCTATATATTTATGCGCACGTGTATATCCTTACGTTTTTCATATACGTATACGTACGTCTTAGCTGCATGCGCATATATACACACGAGCACATCAAAATTCATGTGCCTGTATTAATCCACGTATACACTTGCTCGTGTTATAGTTCACACGTACATACGCAGACAGAGACATATACGAACGCTCGAGAAAGTTCGCGAGAAAGTATATACCTACGGCGGAGAATACATACATATAGAGCCACCCCTTCGCAGCGAAAACTATACCTCGAGAACAGCTCTGTATATATATAGACTTCTGCGCGCCACTCTTCCGCGCAGCCGCCGCCATTCGTCTAAGCGCACAAGCATATATATAATACTATACGCCTCGCCTACGCCGTATACCGCATGGCAAGCGCTTTATATTCTATTTCGGCTACAGGGGGAGGTGGTTTTTTAGAGCGGCAACAGCGACGATGCTTTCCGAAGCAGATGTGGATGAAAGGATGGGGAGGGGAAAAGGGTGGGGCGAGTAAGAACGACGAGGTTTATTGTGAGGAATTTTCGTTGTTCGTTGGTGAAAGAGTTGGCGAGCGGGATTTGTTGTTGCGAATTTGTCGAGGGTATGGCGCTGTAAGTTGGTTTCGTTGCTTTTTGATAAATAAATTTAGAATTTCAGAGCGAAAGGGTTGAGCAAAAGGGTTGGTTGTATAAAGGTAAAATTTCTCTGAATATTTAATAAAGTAAAATATATGAACAATTTTGGTGTAAGGGTGTGATTTGTTCTACTTTCTAAAATATATAATATGTACCATGTGAATGATAAATTTTAGGGATTTCCCTATAACATTAAATACTCGATAAAAGTAGCAACGCGACATTTTCCTTGTTCTATTTTAAAAAGAAAATAACATGTAATGTACCTTTATCTAAAAATATATATATATATTTTTTTTTAAACTGACCTATTAAAACGTTAAGTAAACATTCACACAAACGTAATATCTTCCAGCGCTTTACAGCCCGTTGAAAATCCACACGACGAGGTCCGAGAAGAAAAAGAAGGCGAGAAGCTCGTCGCTCGGCTTTCCTTCATTCCCCCGTCATTCGTCTAGCTTCCGACCCTTTGAAACGAGACGAGCACTTTAGAAGAGCCGTGCGCGCGCGCGCGCACGTTTGACTATGCGCGGGAGAACGCCTTTTTTGCCATAAAGCAGTCCCTTTAAGCGTCGCTGAGGAAGAAAATCTACCGGACGCTCGTCGCCACACGTGTATGTGTGTGTGTGTATATTACTCGATATAGAATTTTCTTTGATGCTCCGCCACGTTCATTAATGATTTCGCTGAGGGAGAGGCTTACGGTAATAGTGGATAAAAATAGTGAGGTGATGGTATCTTTAGAAAATTTGAATTTTGTATATTTTTGCGTTTGAAGAAATGTGGTATTTTTGAGTTTATTATTGTATGTGGCATGGTTAAAGAATTTTTAATGTTACACGTTTGTTGTTAAGTATCTCGGAAATATTCATGGTGGTATTCATTTTCAGTCGCTTTTGCGTAAAATAATTCTGGTCTATTTACATCCTGAAAATATTGCGGTAATTTTTCAATCTAGTTTATTCTTTGATAAAAATTTTTTGTTTAATTTTGCATCATTAAAAATGTTACGCGTGGATACACGAACGAATATAAAAGAACGAAATAAGCAAAGGCGCCCGATTACAATATGCCGTCGATTAGCAGAAAACCAAACGGTAGCAGCCGTAGTTGAGTGGTCAGCGTGTCTGATTTGCACATCGACGAACTCGGTTCAAGCTCGAGTTCCGTCAATTTTTATTAAAATTATTTATGAGGTTTCACTCGTACCAAAAATAAAATATTTTTTATATTCTATTTCATGCTCATATGTTAAACTTTTTAAATAATATTTATAAGTCAAATTTTGTGTTCAAATTGTCAAAAAATCTCTCTTTTATTTCTTTGTAGACAGGTTTTTATCAGAAAAAATTAAGTACAGTTATAGTAGTCCGCATCTTAAATTATACAAACGATAACGTAGAACCCACGTTTTCTTAGAACTGTTGGTCACTTCGATAGTATTATTATTAATTTTTCATCATGTTTGTGTTTATAAGCATTTATTTTCATATAAACATATATGTCATACTCTTGGAAGTTGGTCTTGTGACACTATTTTAACGTCAAATCAAGTTTTCTTGTGGAAATTTCACCTGAGAAAAATGGACGAAAATAGTCACCGATCATTAACCATTATTAAGATCTCAAAAATGCCAACAAATTTTTTATAAGAAAAGAACTTTAATTTAAACTAACAATAATTAACATAAGAAAGTTCTGTGTAAAGTTACGTGCATTTGAAAATTGCAAAAAATAACAAAAAACAATGAAAATTTTTGTCATTTTTTGCGATTTTCAAATGCACGTAACTTTGCACAGAATGGTCCGGTATGACTAAATAGGAGGAACCTTTCCGTAGAATTACA
The DNA here is from genome assembly GCA_036873485.1 of Torymus texanus. NCBI lineage: Eukaryota > Metazoa > Arthropoda > Insecta > Hymenoptera > Torymidae > Torymus > Torymus texanus. Next base: position 17,244,252 of record JAYJLV010000056.1, read on the forward strand.
CATAGATTGACTTCCACAAAACTTCCTCTCAAAGAAACCAAAATGCCAAAAAGTCACAGCAAACGTATATTAAAACGATCTCCATCAGACACTCCACCTACATCACCAACCTATTCCACAACCAAAAAAAAAAACGTTAACCATCGCTTCATAACGCTCAGGCTGAAAAGCATGCCGAACAAACCCCGTAATCTCAAAGTTGCAAGAGAGTTGTAGCTCTCGCCTGGCCGCTTATTCGCTTTCAGAAACGTTATTAAAGGCAGCCATCGCTCCGTTGCCGGCGTTCTCGTCGTCTCGCGGGCGCGCGTTTTCTACGTCAGCTTCCTGATGAATATCGAAGGCGCTCGTCTATCCCTTCGCGCACAGAGAGAAGGAGGAGGAGGAGGAGGAGGATAAGAGAGGCGTTTTGAATAATGACGCGAAGAAGCGCTCGTGATTGAATGGGGCGCTATCTTACCTCGCCGGATTTCTCAAGTCTCCGCCGCCGCTCGTATATAACAATTCGCGCCGAGACAGCAGCAGCAGCAGCAGCCCTTTGGCTTCTGATATAAATCACGGCCCTCGCTTTTATCATCGTCACTTTTGGCGCGTGTGAGATAATGAAGTATGGTGCGGGTTATGAATGGAGGATGAGAGGAAAAATGATGATTTCGGGGTTGAGGGGTGCGGAGGGTTATATACTGGATGATTATAGAGGATTAGGTTTATGTTTGTACATAGAATTGGGAAGAATTATTATTAAATTATTTTGTGAAGACATCGTTTTTAATATATGAGTGTTTTTCTGGAAAATATAAAAAGAATTGTAGAAATACGAAAATTTTTATAGTTAATAATTTTCGATAAAATGTTTTAGAAACAAATGTATCAAATTTTTACTATTATTCAACCATTTTTCATTTTAATAAAGAAAATTTAATGAACAATAAATAATAAATTCTTGAATATCAAGCCACTCATTATAATAATTTACATAAAACTTGTAAAACTTTAGAATACGAAAATTTTTCTAAAAATAACGCGAACAAATAAACGATTCCATAACCGTTTTAACGAAATTCAGCTCTTAAAAACACAATACTTCACATAACATATATACACACACAACGTCCGAAAAACCTTTCCAATACCTAGCCGAGATAAATAGCGCTCTATAGCGCGCGTATCACCGCCGTTCTCTCGCACAAAAGCGACGGCAATTACCGCGTTTTATTTACGTCATCCTCACAGCGGCGCAAGCTCGCGCAAGCTCAGAAAGACGACCCGTGCGCGAGGGCTTGCGACGGATATGAATGTGGCCTGAAAAATAATGCCCTTCGCGCCCGCATTATAACGGCGTAACAAGTGCAGGTGAAATATAGAGTTGCAGCAGCAGCAGCTCGCGAAGACGCAGACGGAAAGAGACACGCTGGCTGTATATGTGTGTGTGTGTGTGTGTGTGTGTGTGTGTGTGTGTGTATATATATATATATATATGTACGCGTACTCGCGAAGTATAAGCTTTCGCCCCGCGCAAATGAGGTAATATATATACAAAAGCTAATACGGCCGAAAGTTGCCAACTTGGATGAGACTCTCTCTCTCTCTCTCTCTCTCTCTCCGTGTGCGCTCGCACACTCATCTCGTCTATTTCTCTGCGGAGCGCCGGCGTGCGCGCTCGCGGCTCGTGTCTAAATATTTAAAAGGATCTCGAGGCGGACTAGAGGGAAGAGGGTGCAAGAGGTAGAGACAGAGATAGAGATAGAGAGAGAGAGGTGGAGGAGAGAAAAAGCTAAACAGATGAAAGGGATTAAAGAGCCCCTTCAAAAAGGTCGCGCGAGACCACCGTCGTCGACTCTTACGTGAGGGCCAAGAATTTCATCAGCCCGCAAATCCGACGAAATTTCGTTATAAAGTCAACGCGAGGTAACGGGAGTATGCGACGCGTGTAGTGGACCTCTTGTTTATCCGAGATTTTCGGTTTTTCATTTTGTGGATAAGGAATTTTAGTGAATATATACCGCTGAATATAAAATAAAATATGCAGCTGCGCTCGAGGTTTTTGCGGCTCCCAAGAGTAAACGTGTGTTCATCGTCCTATAAAAATAAAATTCTAGACAGAAAATATTATTTTTGATTAATTTTGGTGTATTATCATTAAATCATTCATCACTGAATTTTTCGTGTACTTTTTTTATAGAAATAAACCAAAAATATTATCTAAATAATTAAACAAATATTTTTAATTTCAATATGACACTAACTAAAAACTACCTATATTATTGAATTTTCCCCAAAAAAACCATAAATATTTCTCTCCACTCAGGATGAAAAAAAGAAACCTATATGAACCAGCCGACTGTACCGTAATTTTGAACAATTATCATATAGTCACCAAGAAAACACAACTTTCTTTCCATCTATTTCATCTTTCTCGACCTCTCTTCAAAAACCTTCTCAATAAGAACACCTCTCCCAACTCTCTCAGTTAACCCTCTCGCCTCACTCACTCTCTTAACTCCATCTCCGTCGCGCCCCGCCCTCTCCTTTCTTGTGCGTAAACTCTCCTGCTCACGCGTTCCTGTATATATATATATATACCGAATGGTGCGGACGAGCCGAGTGCACGCGCATACCACCGGGGGATTTATAAAATGAAACGTCTAAGCACCGCTCGCGACAATTCCCCGCGCACGATTTAGAGTCTCTACTCGTACACATATACACTCCACAGTGAGAGAGAGAGAGAGAATGCTCTCGTCGCCGGAACGATAGAAACGTTTCGACGTGAGCGCGCGCTCGCGCACGCTGGCGAAACTATAACGCTGAGGCCATAAAACCGGAGGGATTGTATTTTATCGGAAACGTTAACAGCTTCGTAAATCAGGCATGGAGCCATTCGGGCTTTAACGGGAGTGAGCGAACGAACGTTGCTGCTGGTATAGAATGGGATGTATGTGTATGTGTGTGTAGGTATATAGCTGTGGCTATCGTCTAACGATTTGAGACGACGCGCCGGAGGAGGTGTTGTTGGGCACGCTTACGAGAGAGAAAGGAAGGAAGAAGGAGAGGGAGAGAGAGAGAGAGTTATCCCGGTGAGGGTGTCTTAGAGTGAGAGAGAGAGAGGGAAAGAGGCATCGTTGGTCTCAGATCCGCAGAGGCGTCTTAGAGGAAGTGGTTTTGGGGGGGTGGGAAATGACGCGGTGAGAATTGAGAGGAAAAATAATGGATGGGTGATGGGCATGGTTAGAGAGGGAAAATAAATTCTTAGAGCTTGGTTCAGGATTGAATTATGTGGAAGGGTTAGGTTTATTGGGGGGTTTGATAAATGAATTTTGAAATAAGATGCTGTTGAATTAGAAAAGTAAATATTCGAATAAAAAATTAATTCTTTCTAGGTATAACTCGTAAAAATTCGAAGTGTACAATAAAAGACATTGCTGTAATGTTCCCAAATCTTGTTTTGATTATAATATTATTATCTAAAATACTTGAAATAAATAAATAAATAAAAATATTCTCGCTATACTTGTCAAAGAACTTCAAAGGCTACGCAGTAGTTTTGTATTTGAGAACAAATTAAATTTTCCATTCACCGCAATAAATTAAAATGAAATTAAATACACAGCAACCCCTTTTACCTCCCCCAAAGAATAATAACATACAACCTTAGACGTCTATCCCACCCTCTTACTCTCTTTCAACGACCTTTCACCCTTCACCGAGCGCCAAAGCTCGCGCTTTCTTGCCTTACCACGTATCTACACCCTCAAAATCCTGTGCCGCCTTCGCTACACCCTCAAGAAATCCCCACAGTTCCTTTTTCACAATCAACCAAATGGTACCTCGCTGCTTCTCTTTCCCTCTCTCTCTCTTTCTCTCTCTCTCTACCACCTCCACCTCCACCCTCGGAATTAGGCAAACAAATGAAGTCTGCACGGAGGCTCGGCTCTGCTTTGCTCTGCTCTGCGAGATGAAGGAGAATATAATCTAGCCTGTTTGAGCAGAGAGAAAGCGCACGGGCGGCGCTCGCGCACGGCAAGTTAGAACAAACTCTATGTGTATTCTATCTAGAAACGTCGTATATTCTCTCTCTCACTCTCTCGCGCGCGTACTCGCAAGCTCTGTCTCTCTGCCGATTTCGCTTATAACGTTGTGTCATCAGTCCGCGAGCGAGCGCCTCAAAGTTGACGCAGCTCCCCCCCGATGCGAAGTTTCGTTCGTAGCACGAGCGCGTATTATAATCACCGAACGACTCGATAACTCTCTCTTCCTCTCTCTCTCTCTCGCTCTCTCTCTCTCTCTCTCTCTTTCGTGGTAGCAGAAGCAGCAACGATGGAGGTAGCGTTGCTTTAATTGTTTCAGGAGAGAAGTTGCCGGACGAAGTGGCTGGGTTGCTGCTGCCTCGATAAGGAGATTAATATTGGAAGTTGCGAGCGGGGGAGGGAAAAAGTCGGTACGCGCACGCGGGGCTTCGCTGGAGCTTGGGGCGCTTGTGTTGTTGAGTGGAAGGAAGGAAGGAAGGATGGATGGTAGAAGTGAGCGAGGAAAGGGGGTTAGTGTGGAGAACTTGGGAAGTTTATTTTTTTTTTTAAGTTTTAGGTTGAATTACAAAATCTTGTTAATTAGGGAGGTAGTATTATTATATATTGATCGGAAAGTGATTGTATATTGTTGACTTTTTCGGTACCATAACGTTATGTAAATTTAGATAGTAGTTTTAATAGGAAGGTATACAAGTTTTGATTAATGTTCAAAGTTTTAACGATACCTGGAAAGTAAGAAAATAACATAAGATATGTATATACGTATAGGTGCGAGGTATGTTACAAAAAATCAACTCATGAAGGGTTTGAATAATACAAAAAAGAATTGGAGTCACACTTCTGCTATATGTATATTCTTGTTCTGTAATAGATGAAAAAATGATGAGCTCAAGAAAACAATAGTGCAATATTGTTTTAGCGGCCATTCTATTCAACACGGGAAAAATGAATCACAAACAATCTTAGTAGGTGATTAATGAATAATATATTCTTGAGACATCGTGGCAACTTACCAATCGGCAACTTTTTTTAGAACACTTTTGTTCGAATCCAAACTGATTCTTCCGGATTTCTTTTAGTAATTTTATAATTTCCACAAATTTTGTAATTTTTATAAATTAGTTTGTATTATCGATTACGAAGATGTCCGTCAACGTAGAAGACAAGAAACTGTTGACTCAACAAAAAGAAGAACAACTCGCTCGCGATGCGCTCGTCATGTCATTGCGACGTTAGTGTAGTGGTAGAGCGCGACAAACTCCGGGTGCGTGGGTTCACGTCCATATTTTTTCATTCTTCATTCTTTATTTCTATCTTACGTACCAGTATAAATTGACAAAGTCTGTAAAATAGCACGTTTTTTTAAAGAATTAATTAGAAAAGAACTTTATTTTAAGCTAAGAATTGAAACTACAAGGTATCGGCAAAGTTACAAGTATTTAAAAATCGCAAAACATTACGTAAATTATATAATTTTTTAATGCTTTATTGGTGAAATTTCTAATATACGTATAAAATGAGCAATGACCAATCATACGTTGATATATTCTACTTAACTTTTAATCAATAAATAAATAATCAAAATATAGATTATATTGCGAAAAAATGTACTATAATGCTAATTCTATACAGTTCTACTTCATTCGCCATTAACATAATAACTATACGAACAAAAATTGTCGAGAATCTCTTATACATGAATCCTTAATAGTAAAAGATCGTGTTTCTTACTTTACAAAAATGAGTAAATAAATAAAAAGAACTTTGTTACAAAATAACTGCAAAAAAAGACATATAATTTGTTTTATTATTATTTCTTTCTATGATCATAAGCCTACGATACTTGTAAAAATGTGTGTCTTATTACAAATGACGTACATCTTAATTATTATTTCTTTATTCCAATCTCAACTTAACGTTAAAAATTTCTATCTACCGACATTTTCTTAAAAATTTAAAAAAAAGTTAATTTTTTTTTTACTCAACCCAACACCCCTCCATTATTCCCAAAAAATCGCGCACGATCCTCTTTCCCTCTCGCGCCATCCACCTCCTTGCTCCTTTCTCTCGTCCCTCTCCCCCCTCCATCTCCTATTTCCCGACATTACCAAGTCAGTACCCACCTTACTACACCCTCTCTCTCTCTCTCTCTCCGCATCTCCTTCTCCTTTCAGTATTCCTCGACGAACCTCTTGCCCCCCTCCCCCACCTTCCCCTAGGATTTTTCCGACCCCCGCCTCAGCTTCGAAATTACGAAAACGACTGTGGGCGGCGGTGGCAGCAGCGGTGGTAGCGTCAGCGGCGGCTTATGAATATTCATTTCTCGGCGCTTTCTTACGCGAGGTCGCACGCTCGCGCGTTCTCCTATGGTGGGGGTGCACTTTTAAGGCAAGAGGAGAGGGCGGATCGATGCGCGCACACGACCGGGGGGCGTGGCCCCCTCGTGTCTTAGGTGCTCTCACTCTCCCCCCTTCTCCGTCACTACGAAGCAGAACTGGCTTTCCTTCGCTTTTCCGCGAGGAGGTGGCGGCGGTGGTGGTGGACGAGACGCGAAGACGCGGAGGTGAGGCGAGGTGGTGTTTTACGCGAGCGCTGAAGCGGTAGGGAGGAGTATGGGATGAGGAGCGAGATGGAAGATGAAAAATGAGGAAAAAATGGTAGGAAAATGGTGGATGGTTGTGAAGATAAGTGGGGGTAAGGTATAGAGAAAATAATGTTATTGAAATGATGAAGATCGATGGTTGCTGATCGTTTGATGAAAAATTCATGATTTTGGTTGATTAAAGATTGAAGTTTTTTTTTGTATTGTAACAAGTGGAGTAACCTAAGTATGGCAAGACTAGTGTAATTTAGATAATATTAAAAACAAAATACGAAAATAGTCAAACTCGTTTTTAGTATTATAAGTACTCATACGCCAGATGTTACTTATTTGAAAGAACAATTTTATATTATTTTCAAAATTTAGTTTGTGATTAAAGTAACCGAATCTTGTTAGTAATTATAAGGGGATAAAATATATGAAAAAAAAACATTATAGAAATACTAATACACTATTTTTTAAATCCACATGAAAACTAAATAAACAACTTCTTTATGTTTCAGAGAATGTCAGAGATCATAAAAAAAGGAAAAGGTAAACATATTTTGTATGTAATTTTTAATAGGTAAGTTGACTATACAAGAGAAGTCAAAAATCGACGAAAATATTCGAAAAATTCAACCTACATCTACAAGTGCCAGTATTACAACAAAATACAAAATTATCATGAAAGATTCATCTTTTGTTTTGTAATTATTTTATTATGCTATAAATTTTCATTGCAATCTCTTAACAATAACAATTATATCACTACTCTAATCTTACATGTAAAAACAATAAATAAAGATTCCCATCATCAACTAAAAACAAACTTTATACAAATATTTAAAAAAAAACCCCAACCACTCCAACGACATGGAACCTCTTCATTCGACGGTTCCCCGGCGCATGCATCCTTCACCTGAGCTCCTTTACCACTTCAGAAAATCTCCCTCTCTCTCTCCCTCTCTTCCTCTCAGTCTACCCTCTCGTCTCTTTGAATGGCAACAAAAATAGGCGCACCAAGAGCCAGCGAGAACGTGGCTCGAGAGAATAAAGCCGCCCCCGGCTGCTCCCTCTCCCTCACACTCTCCTTGCATGTACTTATACCTCGAAGAAGCGGCTCAAAGAGAGCCTCAAAGAGCTGCTCTCTCTCTCTCTCTCTTGCTCCGCCTCGGGGGAAGTGCTCTCTTCTTTGGCCGAGTCTTAAGAAACGAGCGCCGGCGCCGTTGCAGTGCTGCTGCTGCCGCCACCACCGCTGCTGCTGCTGCTTTGACTGTGGAGACGAGAGGAGAGAGAGAGAGAGAGAGAGAGTAGCAGCGGCTAATTATGCGAGCTCGCGGAAGGTGGAAGAAGAGCCGAGGATGTGGCTGGAATTGTAGTTTCTAGAGAAATGGTCCAGAGAAGGAAAGGTTATATAATGCGGAGGCGGATCTTTTTACTGATATAGTTAAGGGATAATTTGTTGGGGCTTGGAAGGAAACTTAAGTATTTTTTTGATTCGAATGTAGAGTGAATATTATACATAAATGTCATGTAAAATTGCTATATCAATAAAGTAGTTTTTTTTTTACTTTCATATGTGAAAAAGTTCCTTTTCTTATCTAAAAAGTGGATAGAAACTTTGAAGCAAACCGAGCCTTATTTACGTTGATAATCAATCTCTCAATTTTTTTTACAAATATTTATTAAAATCCTTACAAGAAGATTTACTGATAAAATAGAAATAGTATTCACATAATATAATTCACCGTTGCAATGTTGGACTTCTTCAGTCTTAGATGATAATAATGAGCACTCGCGTTTACTTAGACCGGAAGAAATGTACTCTTATAAATTAACATTAGTAAAATTTTCTCGAATTCAATAAACTTTTTTGCTAATGTACGAAAGTCCGCAGTGTTTTACAATTTAAAAACGCTGTTTTACAGGCACATCATTTTCCAAATTTTACTGCAGTTTATTTTAAATATTATAACTATGACTTAAGAGAATTTGAAACTTCAATTATTTTATCGGTAACTTAATCAACAAGAAATCCAAGTCTGAGTTAAAATCTTCTGTCATCTTATTACTGCTGAGCCTTGCAGATGATTTTAGGTAAAACCAAAAATGTTCTCAAACATTCGCCTATTTTTTCCAACATTTTCAAATAAAATATTTTTTGTATCAATACAATATTTGGTTCGCAAAGTTTAATATATTTTAAATCTAAAAACACACTACAAAATCGTTATATTTCCATTAAATACAAAAGCTCTTAACATATACTTCGCAAATTCAAACCTAAAACTATATATCCCTTCTTTCCATAACCTAATCTCAACTTCTCTTCCAAAAAACCCATCCGCACCAAGCGCAGGATCCCGCGCGACAATCAAACTGCGCAACGAAGCTATATACCCCCGTCTCCTCATCAAACTTTCCTCTCCTCATCTCTCTTCCTCTCGCTCTCTTGCTGAATAGCTCGACTCATCGATTGTACACCTCCCGAGTGCACAAGCGGACTCTCTCTCTCTCTCTCTCTCTCTTTAGACTTCCAAAGAGAGTAGAACGCGGGATTCTCTTCTGCCATTCCTCATCTCTCGCGCGACGAACTTCAGTCGTGCTTCTCTCTCTCTCTCGCTCTCTCCATCTCTTCTTCGTTGGCAAATGATATAGAGGAGGAGTATTGCCGAGGAGGCTAACTGCTGCAGCTATATATATATATGCCCTCTGCCCGAGGCTGTTCTTTCCTTCAACAACAAGGCGCCGGCAGAATTGGCTAATTACGACGAGTGTCGCGAGCGAAGGGATGGAGGTGCCATTGTTTGATGGGTGATGGTAAAGAAGAAGAAGGAGGAGGAATGGCGCTGTGAACCGGTGCTAGCATTGAAGGTTTATTGAGATTTCGTCGGTGTAATGGTTGTTGAGGAATAAAGGTGAATTTCTCGTTTCTTTGGATTTAATTTTGTCTATAAGAAATAATAATAACATAATAAATTCTTGAAAAAAATAGAAATACAAATATACATACCTTTTGTAAAAAATAAATAACATATTTTTAACTTTTACACCACTATAAATAATTTCCTTTTCCTGTTTACTTTATTATATAAATTATTCAAACGAAGGTAAGTAGAAGAAACAATTCGCATACTCCATGTGCACATCACACCTATATACAAACAAACACATCGCTCTAACACATAAACGTCTATATTATAAAAACAGCGAAACTAAAACGCATCAAACGATTAAGACCCAACGTATACCACAACGTCATTAAGCCCAACTACCTACCTCCCTTATCGCAAAGAAAACAAACCTTCCGGACCACGCGAACAATGCTCCGAATGCCCACAACCAGTACTACCACCACCACAACCCTGGAAAAATCCTGGACTACGCAAAAACGACGCGTGTATCCCGGGGGGGGGTGCGCTTAAGCACGCATGTATGTGTGTGTGTGTGTGCTCCCTATAATATGAAGACGCGAGATAGTATACGCGGCTCATTAGCGCCGAAAAGAGAGTATGTACAATGGGACCGCAACGAGAGCAAAGCGACGTTGCGCCGGTGGGTCTAGATATATATACGTATAGTATAGGTGTATCTGTATATATATATATATACGCGCCGCTCGAGGCTCGGTGCGATCGTTATATGCGCGGCGGCAGGCAGGCTATTGGAATTCCGCGCGCGTTATGTGCAGTGTGTAGGGGGGGTTTCGATGGCGCGGTAAGTGTAGGGTTATGAGCGTTGGGTGTACGGTTTGAGCGATTTTTGTAATAAAGTGGTTAGTTGGAGCGAAAGTATAGTAATTCGACATGGTGTATAGTTTTGGAGCGTGGAATTTTTTTAAGGATTTTACTATGAGATGTATAAAAAGGAAGGCGATTGGATAATAAATATGAATAGATCCATGTATTTTAGGCTCTTTCAAATTTTTAACTGCAATTACATTATTCTGTTATTAATGTATAGAAGCATAAAATTTTTTTAAAACGTTTTTGCTACGATAATGGGTAAAACAAGACGCTACCACGATACTGTCGTCTCTTAGTATCATTTCTTACTTTATAAACAAATTCTTTTAAAACAATGTACATATCAAACCTCACTATTTCTCGACTACTTAAAATTTCCCAACCCCAAATTCTCAAAAAAAAAAATCTCATCCTCACTCCCTTTACCTCACTCACCGACCCTCTCTTCTCCTCAACCCTACCTCACACCCAGACAATTCCCATTAACCCCCACATCCCCACAAGATGTTACTCCCTGGTACCACGCGTCCCAAAAATCGCCCGAGAAAACGAAAGAACCGGTCTTCCTCTCCATACCTACAGACGCATATACATATATATACCCTTGCATCATACACACATACGGTCGAACTTGGCCGTCGACCCGTTATACGGTAATCGAGGTAGCGCCGGCGGCGGCCATTAGCCGCAAACGACCGCACTTACGAAAACGCGCGCCCGCGCGCGAGCAAGCGATATCTGCCGTGGCGCATAACGCGCGTATCGATCTCTCTCTCTACCAGAGAGTAAGAGAGAGAGAGACAGTAAGCGTGTCCGTCTCCATTCAGGAGCCGGTGCGTGTAGTACGCTCCGTCCGAGCGTCGGCCCTCGAGACAGTGACCGGAGAGTGAGAGAGAGAGAGAGAGAGAGAGAGACAAATATATATATATATATATAGTGGTGGTGGTGGTAGTGCGAGTGCGCGCGCGTGCGCCTGCTCGTGCGCTTGACCGATTGACCGACTTCCGATCGATTGTGTGAGTGCGTGTGGCAGGAGGGGGGTATTGTTTCTAGGTTTGATAGAGGATGAGGAATGGAAATGGGAATGGTGTTGAAGGTGGTTCAGATGCAGGAACAGTATAGTGGAGGTGGTAGTTGGACAAAAAGGGTTGGGACATGAGATAAATGATAAATAAATTAAGAAAGTATTTTATAAGATTTTTTCCTGTAGCTAAGTGCGTAGTATTTGGTGTAACGATAAATAACAGATCATTTCTTGGTGAGAATTTCATTTGGAACTGGAATGGATATGTTGCCTTGTTGTAAACTGATGAGGGGTTACTTTCGATCAACTGCTAAAAGATCGCAAAATATAAATACAGACGTAACTTCTGTAATGAATAATTTAACTATATATATATATATATATATATATATATATGTATGTAATTCATTTTTAGTGTATGGTAATGTTTTTATTATATAACTTAAAATCGTTTATTCGTCAAATGAAATCTCTATAACTTGGTAAAATTTAAATTATTCTGATGGATTGAATAGTTGCATAAAATTTTTTAGTAGAATAGTAAAATAGTTACATGCAGTGAGAAAAATGTACGTAGACTTACGTTATAGCTAGTACTACATTATGTAGTTGTCGAAATATAGTTATAGTTTATATATTTTTTAATAAAATATACTGTAATTTAGTAGTTTCAACTATTATTGTCATAAATGCAATTATAATATAATATAGTTCTTATTGTAAAATAGGGTAGCAATGATTTCGCACTAAAGATTTTAATGATAAAACGATTTAAAACTCCTTTAATAGAGTAGTATAACCATCACTTTTCATACAAAATGTATGTATTCGCACATAAAACAACATTGATTCTGCAATTTATCGTACTGTACAATTAACACGATATCACACGTAATCATAGGTACAAGGAACGATTCAGTATGCCAATAAAATCATGAATATTTTTCAGAAAACTGCATTTAGTAAAAATATCTTTGCCATTAAAAAAGAACAATTAGAATCATTAAATTTTGGCTACAATTCACACGTTGAATAAATAGTTATAAATATAGGTAATCGTGGTATGTATATCCATTATGGTACAAAGACATTTCAGTTAGTATTCGGGTACTTTCTCCACGAACGTTTCCTTAATTATAAATAATTCCGTAAATCTTAAAATTACCCAGTCAATTACCCATCAATTCTATAGTCAATACATAAAATCCATTCACCGACTCGTTACCAATAATTTCCTACTATCTCATCTCACTTTTAACAATAATCGTACCACTCACATCAAAATAAACGTTTTACTCCCATACAACTCAGGCCGAGGCAAGTTGCTTAATTTCACGACCAACGGCGGCAGCACCATTCACTCGACCGGGACTTTAGCAAAGACACAAACCCTCCCTAGGCGTCTGTACGAAGGGTGGCATCGATCGTGGCGGTGCGTAACCGCTTACCCTGCGAGCTCCACACTGCTCTATACCTCCACGGGTAAATGACCTCGTTTGTCCTGATAAAGTCGACTGAGATGACATGCAGTTCTAGAAGAGTGCTCTTTTCATTTATTGATTTTTTTTTCGCTCTACGAATTTTGTGAAATTTTTTTACAGGAATAATAATAAATTATCGCGAACGTAATAAATATAATTATGTTTTTCCAGTAAAATAGTTTGAACGATATTGATAAAAACATTAAAGAATATTATGGTTTATCGCAAAATGAAATTTCCACTAAAATAATAAATCAAGCTAATTATATATATTTGATATTACCTCATCTCCTTTTTGCCTACCAACAGCCAATCAAACCTCGAAACCTTTCCCTCTCAGCTCTCCGACAAAACGAAATACTCGAAATACCACATACCGAAACGTGGAATCCCCGTCTCGAGACCTTTCCTCCCTTCTTACAGGCAACAAAAGCGCGGCAGCGCAGCATCGCATAACTAATAACCGCGCGTTCTCTCTCTCTCTCTCATAAAAGCCCTACCTCTCCACTATCTATATATATATATATATATATATATATATATATATATGCTATACACGCGAACACTCTTGAGAAAGGGATC
>JAYJLV010000056.1:17257793-17270205 GCA_036873485.1 Torymus texanus
ACCAACTCTCTCCTCTCTCTCTCTCTCTCTCTCCCTGGCCCCGTCGCTCTAGCCGCGCGCGCGCGCGCGGGAAAATTGTTAAATTGTAAATCTGCGCGAACTTGGCGGGTGTACGCCGAGGCGCGCACAGGTCGAGCGAGTGCACGCGAGAATTTTGCGCGCTGCAAAACTACTCCCTGAGAACTCCCGTGAATTTCGCAGAGTGAGAGAGAGAGAACGCTATACTCGCTCCCTCACATACGTATATATACACATATATACATACATACACACAGGTTTGCGAGTCGCACGGGGAGAACGTAATTTCGAGAGTTGCAGCGCCGAGTAGTATACCGCCAGAGACGACGACGACGACGACGACGACGAAATCCAGTTTTCCCTAGTAGTCGGAGAGAGAGAGAGAGAGAGAGGGGCAAGGGAAGGAACCGGAACGGGGAAGCTGGTCTCAGGTCTCTCTCTCTCTCTCTCCTCATATCGACGTATTTTAGAGCGCGGCTTTTCCCAGGGCTGCAGCAGCAGCCGCCTCCTCGCGCCGTCTTGCCTCCCCTCCATAGCTAGCTCTCACGCGCTCTTTCGCGTCGCGCAGGAAAATCGTTACTCACTGCGCGCTCGCTCGACTCGGCTCGGCTCGCGTTCCCGCGCGCGCGTCTTACCCCGATTCCGCGGGGGTGGGGTCGCGTCTCTAGGACCCCGCCCGCGTTACGCGTATAGGTATGTTATATAGACGTATATAGAGGTATCGTTGTGTAGGTAAGAGAGAGAGAGATACCTTTGCGAGAAGGCGAAGGGAGATTACGTGAGCGCAAGGCCCCCGACTTTGTAAGATTTCCGTGGCTGCAGTAGGGTGGAATTATTGTTTCGGGAAAGTAGAGAGGGATGGGACAAGGTTTGATGGTAGGTTTTTCTAAGGAAGGGTGATGGGTAGAGGGAATTCTAAGGAAAATAAGGAAGATGAAGGGGAGTTAAGGATGTTGGGAATGGAGATGTTTGAGTTGAGATGGGGTTGGTTTAGGATGAAGGAAGGAGTTGAGTGAGAGTGTGAAGATGTAGCATGTTTTGATGAGGAATTATTCTATCTTTAAAAAAATAATGTAGTTTCGGAAAAAATACTGATTTGTTGACCAGACTGTGAAAACTCAATAAAAGATTTTCATAAATTTTCCTATATTTCTTGCGAGAAAGACTATTAACTTTTTCGGTTTCTACATACGTTTTTCAAGACAATTTACTGACGTTTACAAAAAAAAAGTCCAATTGTTTCTGAAAGAATATTAAAAGATTTGCGTAAATCATCAAAAAATATGAGTTATATACTAATTTCGGCGATATCAAATCACAACTTTTTCGTATAAAATATAACTTGTGCGGATAAGAAATACTTCCCGATGTTTTATACATACTATAAACGTCAAATAAACATTAATAATATAATTATGTCTCTTACTACTTCCTATATTAAAATATTCAAATATATACCATAACTACAAAGAAAATATCTTCTTTTACTTCCACAACCATCTCCGACCGCTAAATCTCTAAAATTCAACCCTAAAACAACATTTTTACCTCAATCATTAACTTTTTACCTCTTCTATGCATAAATTAACAACGCCAGCCTCCCAAACATGCACCCGGCATCCTCACACATAGACACAGCTCAAAGAAACGCATCGCAGGCTCTTGCGCGCACCTTCTTCGCGCGTCTCCCGCAGCCTCCAGCATCCTCCCCAGCTCGTTCTCCCTCAAGCAGCCATCAATTCCACCCACAGCCTCGTCCCGGGAGAGATCCTCCTTTAGTGGCGTCGCAAATAATACCGAGACTCGCGCAGCGTCTCTCCTTGGCTTCTTCCTCTTCCTCTCTCTCTCTCTCTCTCTCTCACTCGCATACGCGCGCCGCCCCCTTTCGAAGACGTTGCGCTCTGCTCAAGGGGCGCGGCTCGCTCTCTCCCCACCTCCAACGACGACGACGACGACGACGACGACGCCGTATCATTAATTATCTAAATTGAACCCGGGCGCGCTTCGCGTCTTAGTTCGAAATTGTCAAAGGAGCTTTGAGCTTCTTCTCTCGCGAGCTAGGGAAGAGGGAAGGAGTATACGAGGTAGAGGAAGAGGAGGTCGTTAATGCGGAAACTCACGAGGAAGACTCGGCGAATATTCCGTGTTTGCCCCACGGGGGTGAGGATGAGTTTTCAGCTCTGAATGTTTCATAAAGAGCAGAACGAGAGATGAAGAGAGAGAGAGAGAGAGAGAGAGAGTAGGCAAACTTGCGTATTAATCGAGGGCGACGAGAGTAAGAGAGAGAGAATTATTGTAAGCGTTAAGGTGGTCTGTTTGGAGAAAGGCCCACCCACGAGTTAATTAAGGGAAGTGCGACGTGGTTAATTGTGCGGAGCGAAGGGTTTTTCTTGGGATGGGGGAGTAGGTATATCTTGAAGGATGGATACGGAGAGGTTCTTGAGATGGGGATTGAGACGGAAGGGTAGATTTTTGTCCTGGGGACACACGGCTTTGATGTGCTTGCGCTTATGCTAATTATAGTAAGCGTATTCTATCGTTGTCATATAGATAACGAAGGGTGTATGTTAGGAAGTCGAGTATTCAACCCTTGGAAGGGTAAATTGTTATTAATACGAAGGTAGGTTGGTATACGTAATTTTGCACGAAGCCATACGTCGTACTTATACGAGGTATGCTCAGTTTGGAAGAAAATCTTTGGAAATTCAAAGGTTGTTTGGGTTCTTAGATATTGAAATCTTTTTAGGATGGTATTACTGATATATAAAATGTACTGTACGATTACTTTCTTATAGATAGCGATTTTTAATTTAATTTATAAACTTTCTAATATTAAAATTTGAAAAATTCGGGTTCTATCTATATATAAATATTGGAAATTACTAAAATATTCAAGAACTAAGTTTCTCTTAACGGCGCCTTTTGCCTAACCAAGCGTCCAACAAAAACCTAAAACTCGACGTTTCGGTAACTTCCATCAACTCGGCGGCACATCTACCCTGTAGCAACAACTCCAACCCCAAGTCCACATAGCCTTTACACATACACACACATATATAGACATACACTCTCACATCCATCAATACCCTTCAACGTAAATTCAAAGCGTCGAGCCGATAAAACACACACTGCACACTCCACATTTTCTCCCATTCCTCCCCCTTTCTCCCATACTCTCAAAAACATCGAACGCCTACGTGAATGAAAAGAGGGCCGCGTTTTATCTGCACCTACTCGCTTGCGCGTCGTTTCAAAAGCTTCAATGAATGCAGCACGCGCGACAAGATGCGCGAACGCGGCAGCGGCGCCGCGGGAAATTGAATCGAATCTCGGTCTGAGCATCTCTCTCTCTCTCTCTCTCTCTCTTGGTGAATGCGAACGAGAGAGAGAGAGAGAGAGAGAGAAACGTGACCGTTTTCGCAATGCGCGACTTTCGGCGTGAGGGTGTGTAGTAGTAGTAGTAGTAGCGCGTGGTTCGATTGGTAGAAGGGGGTGGGGTGAGTGAGAAGAAGAAGGGGGGGGGGGATGTTGGGAAATGCGGAATTGAAGGGTCGTTTTGATAATGCGGGGGTAGAGGATGGGAACGAATGTATAAGCGAAAATGGCGCGAGGCTGGGGTAGAGGTGGGAGATATGGTTTCTTTTGAATGTTTCGCTGGATAAAGAAGATGGTTTATTGTAATGATATCGTGTAGTTTACTTTGGCAGCGTTTGTTAAGTATGGAAAGTTGTGTGGATCTTTTGTTACAAAAGTTTATTTTACTTTTAGGTTTGCGAAATTAATATTTTATTAGTACTTTGTTAAAGATAAAAGAAATATTGGTTTCTTAGAAAAATTTCTTCTTTATGAGTCAAGTTTTATAAAGGTAAAATTATTCTTTTAATTATTTGCTCGATAGTCATAAAATTTAAAAACAAATCTTTTTCGCGTCGAAAGATACGTTCATTTAGTTTACTGTGATATAATTATGCAAAGCAATTTTATCAACTAATATTCATCCTCAAAAGATTAAATTAATCCGCGCCTCTAGCAGCATTAATTCATTTTTAGCCATCCCGCCTCATAAATTTTATAATCCGAATGCACGATCTCCACGAAGTAAACAACGAAAGCAACCGATTAAACCCGTTTATTCGCTCGCTGAAACTTTTATTATCACTTTTAGCCAGTGATGTTGAATTTTCGCCGCTGCGGCGTCGCAATGAAAATGCCAATACCCCGCAGGGCGCATAACTATTTTAATCCGTAGCGTGGGACGGGGTAGAATTTTGTTGAATCCGCCAATATTTATAATGCAATTTGCCGAAGCGAAGCGAGTGGGAAAAATAAACTCATAGCTATATAAGGCCAGAGAAGTTGAGCACGGGACACAACTTGGGAAATTTAACCTACCGAGCTTAATCCAGACAAAAAGGTCTGTTTTATTCAGCGCAGAAAATAGCTTATCTTCCCAACTTCCACTAGCATCGGATAATTGCATTTTTAAGTACCTTTTCGTTTTCTCTCGGTTCTCGCTCGCTTGGTTCGCGCGACAGCCGCATGAAATATTTCCACTGCTAGTGGACGAAATAGAAGTTGAATATATACGTCTCGGAGGGGGTTTATTGCTAATTGAAAAATCTGCTTAAGAAAATTTAATTTTTCGAAATAGTCAAGCAGTGGTTAATAATAATGACAGTCTGACTTTGTTATATACTCACTCTGCTTCATAATTGACGCTTTAGAGAGAATCATAATAATAGAAAACTATATTTGTCTTTTACTCTACTCATCTCGCACAGATGTCAAACCCATAGTAGTGATCTTCATAAAAAGCAGGTTTTTCGACCAGTGTTACAAATTCTACGAATGTACATATACACCAGAGGATTAGATGACATTCGTCATCAGCTTTGGGGTAAAAAAGAAGGGATTGACTGCAGCGCCACGTGTCAGGTACGACACTTTACGCCTGCCTATACAATGTATGCAGCCTACAATGCATCATCCATGGTTAAAAAAGAACCGAACGATTAGTTTCTTAATTCGCAGAAACAATCGGCGCTGCATCTGCAAGCGTCAGCGGGGGGTAACAAAAAAGCCCCTGAAATCTCTGAAAAAAAAGAAGAAAACGAAACAATGGCCATCGAGTAGAATAAAGCCGTGGAGGCCATTTGTATTCGTATGAAAATCATCTGCTCGCGAATACTGAACAACACAAAACACGTAGCCTTGACCGATAGAAAGAACCACGCGCCGATGCAAAACTAAAAAAAAAGTACAAAAACATAAAAAATCCTTTTTTGTCCACACGCGCGGTCTTTGACTCTACTCATGCATGACAATCTATATCCGCGCGTTCATTGTCTATCTCCCTATGCTGACGGAAGGAAAACACAATTGCTTATTGTACATGTATACACAACGGTATACACGCGCACGCGCTCGTGTGCAGTATAACAGAGGGTTGAACGAGAAGGAACGCAAAGACGCGACAGCTACGAGAAACTTGAGTTTTCCCTACGAGCGAAGGCGCGCGACAAGTGTACGCGCAATTAAGTCGTTAGACGGACCGGTGGTGGCTACTTCCGCGAAACTTGCACGCAAGAGTCTTGTACAGAGGTCCAAGCGTCCGTTAAATGGACCAACTTTTTACTCAATTAGAACGCGACAATGCGCAAAGGAGGCGCGGACCAGTCGACCACGGCTAAGTGGCGGAATATAACGGCGAGTGTGTGCGCACGAAAAGGGTTGACAAATTAATTTTTTATTAATTGGGGTATGGTGAAAAATATGGATCTTAGAAGTTTTTAAGGCTGTCACAGAGTTTTAAGGAATCTTGGGTGATGTGTGGGGTGTATGGTTTGAAGAAATATAAGGATTATTTACGTCATTAATAGCTCGAAGAAGAAAAGGATTTCTTTTGAAGTTGTCAGTGTAAGATAGCATTATAGCATTCAGATATAAAAGTATAGATAGTCAATAATTTTTTGTCAACTTACCGCTCCTTCTAGCTTGTTAAAATTTTAGTTTACCGGCATTCCTTTAAATTTCATCATTTAACTATACATATTAAATGACATAAGCCAATAACTACTTAATAGAAAACATAAAGCACACCGTCACTTCGAGTAATTCTTTGTATTTAGATACAAGAAAATCGTAATTACGTCAAATCAGAAATGTATTAGAAGCTGAATACTGCATTGCTATATTACGTGTTTAATTATGCACGTACATAGAATCACACAATGCATAGAACACGCATTAAAATAGATTTATTAATAACAAATTAACCGGCCGGTAATGCGAGCCAGCGCGCGTGCGAATGAATTTTAGATACTTTAAAATATGCATCGTCTATTTATTCGTGCTGCACCGCAAGTCGGTAATTATTATATGTACACTCGGTTGTAATTAAGCTCAGTCGATATAGGGCCGAATAATTGAAATAATTCACTATACATTTTATTGTAACTTTAATATAATTCACAGTAATTAAAATGGATCGATGATTTTGGATAATTATCAGTAATCATTAATATGATTATGAGCAATGCGATGATTAGGACATACGCATACATATTTTATATGATTATATATTTAAATTATCTTCTATTAATTAACGATATTTTCACATATTTCGGTAACTAATCCTTCTCAATCAATAATACACAACCTTACATTATGATATCCTATTATAATAAATAATACCATTTATTCAGAAAATTTAATTTCTTTGTGATTCTTATATTTATATGTTAATGTTTCATTACATCGTTGTGTAACGTAGCAGTTTAAATAATGAAAATACGTTTGGACATCCTACACCAACCAAACCAGAAACCAACAATAGCTTCCTTAGTAACAATCAGATTACATACACGAACATCTGCAATAAAATATCCAAAATACCAACCCCCAGTACGACACTACCCCATCAAACGAGCTCCTCTTTTTCGTTCGCGTACTTCTCACGGTCCCTCTCGAAAAATCCCTCGAAGAAACTGGAAAGACATGACGACTCAGAAGTCACTCTCTCTCTCTCTCTCTTACTCTATACCTCTATAACTCTATACCTCCGCTCGAGCAATACTAGTTCCTTGATCTGCGCGAGCGTTCGTCCCTCGAGCCGAGGGGGGGTAAGTACTCGGGCTGGTCAGCGACCGATACGCCAAGGGAGAGAGAGAGAGTGGAAGCGAGAGCTGCCCTCACCGGCTGACCGCTCACATACACATACGTACGTATGTATATATATAGTCCTGTGGGAATATCCAAGCGCGCGCGCGCGTCTGTGTCCTAGATTCCGGACGCGCGGAAAGTGAATCTGATTCTCACGTGACTGGTCATCGTGCGTCCGATCGAACAGGTTTCGCTGGGGGTCGGGATGATGCTGATATCGAGATGTAGAGGGACAAGTAAGCAAATGGTGGGGGGTAAGAGGAAAGAAGTTGAATGGTTCAGAGGTAATAAGTTGGATGATTCAGAGGTAAGAACTCAGTTGAGATTTGGGCCTGATCGACGATGGGTCTTCAAACTCTCGGGGATTTTTTGAGGTACGTGGCGGGTCGAGTCGGATGTGCGTGTTTGGTATTTTAGATGAGTAATTTTTGTTGAAGTAATAAGTAGTTGAATTTTAGGTCGATAAAGTCTAAAAATTTAGTTTTATATGCTTCGAATAAAAAAAAATGGAAAGTTTGTTAGAATGTTAGAGGAAAATCAAAATTTTTATAATACCAACATAAACTATTGAACAAGTACATCTACGTCCGTCTAAATTTAAAAAGATTATACAAGCGAGCACGTAAAATCGATGCATTTTGTACTATTTCTACTTTCGGAAAATAATTGGAGCCACTTTATCTTGCAAGCGCGTCAAAAATTTCATTAGCGCACGCGCGCGCTCACGCGACTGAAAAATACCCGCGTTCCCACCCTGTGAAAGCGTTAATTAGCAAAGTTTTGAGAGTTGCACTAGAGAAGCGCAACTCGGCTCTATTCAGAGGCGAAATTCATGGAAGTACTAATTAAACAGATTTCTAGGGAAATAGATAAAAAGAGGAGTCTACGAAAGTTTCGCGACGTGTCTAAACTTTTAGCGAAAAGCTATATATACATGTAGACCCACTATACGCGACTGTACGCTCGGATGGAATATGTGAATACGCGTGGTATACTGCTAGAGCTCAAATGTATTTGCTATCTTGCGGGTATAATTGTTTAATTTCAAACAATAACTCACGTAGCGATTTTATTTGCGTCGTGAAAATATGAAAGTTTTTGGGCCGAGCAAATAGGGTTTTTAAGAGTATTTATATATGGGTTCGCGTTACTTTCTGTGTACAATGGTAAAGATGAAAAATAAATAGCTGTACAGTGTAATTGATTGAATAGTCTTTACACTGACAGAATAAAAATTAAAAAAAATTACTATATTGTCTGGTAATCCGACCATATAAACCATAATTTTTCCCATGCTACATAACAATTTTTCCTATTCTACACTTGTAAAAATTACTATGTAACCTGGGAAAAATTTTCGTTTATAGTACATATGGTCGGATTACGAGAATACATAGTAAATTTTCTTATTTTTTTCTGTCAGTGTACAAATGGAAATCGTTAAAAAGATATTTTATTTTCTTCGTAGATAAATTATAAATTCACCAGAATTGGGTTCAAAAGTACATTCTAAATACATCGCACAAAATATAAAAATATTATCAATTTATATCCATCAATTAATATCCAATATATACATTAAAATTCATAAAAATCTATACTTATCAAACAAAAACAATTCCACATAAACCCCAACCCAGCAAACAAAAAAAAAACCCACCAAACCAATATAAAACGTTCCATCACATAATCACCCCCTGGACAACCTCATAAAACACCGCACGGCACCTCGAAAAATCACGTTACACACGCCCCTAACACAGCCATCACGCAAAAATAATCGCACGCGTATATATATATCCCTCTTACCGCGTCAATTAGCCGGCTCCACGCGCGCGTGGTTTAACCCTCTCTCCTCAATATATTTTCGTCCGCGTATAACATCGCTCCCTCGCTTTTTCCACTCGGCCTCTCTGTATCTCTCTTATCAAGCCAGACGAGCGTGAAAGCCGCCCCCTTTTGCTTTAATTGTTTCGCGCTTAGCGGCCGTTTAAAAAGTGCTTAAGCGCCTCGACTCTCGACGAGTTTTTCCTGAAAATTAAGCTTGTGCGAGGGTCGAGGGTAGCTGTGGAAATTGGTTTTATATACGCGGTGGTGAAGAGGAGAAGGTGGAGAAGGAAATGGAGGTGAGTGCATGGGTAATGTGGGTGAGGTGAAAGGATAGGCTGAATGTTTTATGCTGCACTCGATCGCGTGAATTCTTCAAGGGAATTATCGAGCGGCTAGTGCAGTTGGGGAGATGAGGTGTGGCGGTGGTAGCGATGGTACTGGTAGTGTTGGAGGAGTTGTACTGTTCGGAGTAAATGAGTAAATGCACGGAGATTTTTGGTGGGGATTTCAATTTGTTAAAAAAGGTTGGTTGGGTCATATTTTTGGGTTCTTTAAAAATGTAGTATACGAAAAAAAATAATTCCTTTGAATCAATTTAAATTTAATTTTCGAATCTAGTTAGTATTTTAATAGTGGCTTTTCAAAAATTTCATTTTCAACTGTTATTTTGCATGATAATTATTCGCGTAAGGACTCACAAATACATATTAAATTCAGGACTCGAAAATTGTGCATCTTTGATTAATTCGCTCTCATATTGTTAGTAAAACCTTATCACTCTGACGTAAATTAGTCCACACGTGATAATACATCTAAATAAATTTGTTAAGAAATGCAATAAGGCAATGAAAAATTTTAAAATTATGTGCATCTGATAATTTTCGTTAAATAAAGCGAAGGACGTAAATATCTTCCGCATTATCAAAGTTCTAATACAGTTTTTACATTTTCTCACGCAATCTCGAGTTCTACCTCCCTTTCTTCTTAAATGTTCTTAGCTCCCACCTCTCTCTCATATATAAACACACATTAACATTAACTCTATACCATATATGAAGCAAAAGCCGATCGCTCCTCGCGCTTGCATATCACCCCTTCGAAAACCTCTTCTCTCCACGCGTTCGCGCAACCGATAAATCACGGCGCAATTCACGCACTCTCCCGCGGCAGCCCGTATATATACACACGCTCACACAGTTCTTTCTCTCTCTCTCTCTCTCTGTACACCTCTATACCTACCTCCGCAGTGCACCCGAGCACATCGATCTCGAATTCACGCACATACCCGCGGCACAGGCACTACACCGGCGCAGACTCTCTCTCTCTCTCTCTCTCTCTCTCTCTCTCTCTCTCTCTCTCTATCTCTGCGCGCGTTCTCGGGAAACGATTAATTTCGCGCCAAGGCGATAGGCGGGCCTTGCCGTATAGCACACGGGCGTACGAACGCGGCGGATGTATGGAAATTTCAGCTCCGCGAGCAAGTAATATAAATTCAAATCAGTCCCTGTTTTCTCGCACAACAAACTTGAGAGAGAGAACTCCGTAGAGCTGCGGTAGTTTGCTGGAGCGCAGTTTCTCACCCGTAGAGCAGAGAGAGAGAGAGAGAGAAAGAGGGAGGGAGAGGGAGCTATAACGGCGCTAATGAAGATATGCGACGCGAGGGTAACTAGCGTACGCGAGTGAGAGAGTGAGAGAGAGTTAGGCGTGTGTATCCGCGCGGAATATCTTGGAGAACGTCTTTGGAGTTTTCGAGGTATACGGTGCGCATGTACGAGAGAGAGAGAGAGAGAGAGAGAGACAGAGAGAGAGTTTTGGAGGAGCTGCGATGGCGGAGCGCGCGCGAGGGAAATGCCGAGTAGCGATGCGGGTACGCGCGCGCGCGCGCGAGCATGCAAGGAACGAGATTTAGTTTGGATAGCGTGAGGGTGGTTATTACTCGGAGTCTTATCGCGTTTGTAAAATGGAAAATTGTTTGTACTAGAGGCTGGTAAGTGATTGGTACGAGGTGATACGGAATTTTGAAAAAGAATTTGGTGGGCGTAATTTTGAAATGTGTATTATTAAAATCTGTATGAAATTAAGGGTGAGAAGTTTTGGATTTGGTCGTCTTAATTTTTTAAGATTTTTTATTTAAAAATTTTGCA
This sequence comes from Torymus texanus, assembly GCA_036873485.1. Lineage (NCBI taxonomy): Eukaryota > Metazoa > Arthropoda > Insecta > Hymenoptera > Torymidae > Torymus > Torymus texanus. Next base: position 17,268,947 of record JAYJLV010000056.1, read on the forward strand.
AACATTATTATATTTATGATCAAAATTTTTATTCAAGATCAAACAAATAGTTCAATGTATTTTCTCTAGACTATTTAGTTGATTTCAAGGATAATGAAGTAGAAAGAGAGCCATGAAGATACAAAATTAATACTATTTAATTCAAATATATTTTATTGCAAACAAAATCCTCAAAATTCCTTCGTTGGGTAATTTTAGAAAAAATATATCCTAAATTGTCAGCTCAAAAAATAATCAAGCTATTATTACATACGGAATACTTTCCTATATATTTACAAGCAAAATTTACACCTCACCCACGCCAACCTTAAATTTTTGAATCTACAAAACTAGAAACTACAATATTTCCCATTCCACTCCACCCCCTATCAAAAGCGAATTTTTCCCCAGCAACGGCCTCTGCACCTCCCCAAGAATATTTTACCCTAATAGGGCAGTAAAGTGGATTTTAGGAGTCTCTCTCTCTCTCTCTCTCTTCTCTTCCTACCCTCTTCTCTTTCTCTCCGCATAGACACACGGGCGCCTCTCGCGCAAGATCCCTAAATATTAAGAGGGCATTAACGTGGTCGGCCATTTTGCATCATCCGACGGCAGGCGCTGCTGCCACTGCCGCCACCACCACCCACCCCTACTACTACTACTCTTCCACTCGCTCTCTCTCTCTCTCTCTCGTGCAACATGCACGCGGGTGCTCCACCCCCGCTGCTACGGCGTATATTATTATATTATAAGGGTTGCCAGGCGCGCGCCAACTCGCGTCTTCGCTGGCGCTCGCGCAAGATTATGGAAATCGCGGCATTAAGGAGTTTCCGAAACGAACGCTCGAGGGGCTGCTCTCGGTGAGAGAGAGAGAGAGAGAGAGGGAGAGAGAGTTTCGAGGAGACGTGAGCTGGGCGTTGGGTGGGTTTAATTATTTCGGAAAGAATGGAGGGTGTGATGTGGTAGAGGTAAGGAGTATATAGTCGAACGCAGCCGAGCGAGTCAGAGAAGCGTGTGTTGGTTTAGGGGAGGAAAGTCGAAGGGAAAATGGGGAAGGCGGTGTGACTTGGGAATACGACGGTTTTGTATAATCTCGTTTGACAGGAATGCTTGTTATTGGGGTATTTCAATGCGTTATATATTTATTTATATATAGATAGAAAGTTTTTTCATTTTTTCTTATTAGTTGTAATCTTTAATATCTCTCTTAAAAAAATGATGGATGAAATCTGTCATCACAATAAGACTGTTTTGATTGGTTGTTGTAGACTCATTAGATT
>JAYJLV010000056.1:17270305-17290185 GCA_036873485.1 Torymus texanus
AATAATTAAAATAGTATAAGAAAAATTTCATTTTCATATTTATCAAATTTATGTTATTATCGTTTAATTTATACTGATTGATAGAAACTTTTAAATTGAAATTAAATTGATCGTGTGCTTATAACCTCAAAAATAAAATGAATAAATAAATAAAATAATGAAAACCAATACGCGCGAAGCGCGTTGAATATAGCTAGTTCTGTATAAAAGCGATGTACGTTGTCAGAATGGATTTACAGTAAATTTTATATTAATGCTAGAGAAGACAATAAGTTTGCATTTAAGCTGCAATTTCATGAAGGTTAACGTATAAAAGGGGATTATGAATGTATTAAATTTAATGACAATTTTTCACAGTATATAATAACGAACAGAGCTTAAACATGAAAGAAAATCATTTTAAGACGATTAATCAAAATTACAATTTCTGCTTTATACAAATGTTGTATAATATTTTATTCAGGCATGCATAGATAACTGAATAAAATATTAACATGAATAAACGCATGTACAATGTATCCAGAATATTAATTATTGCGGATCAGAAAAACCTATAATTTATCACATGTGAAACTTTAATTTATAGCAAGATTAATGTTTATGTGCGTATTAATAATGATCCATACAGAACGCGCTTCGAATCTCGGTTTACTAGTTCTTCAAATTTTATAATACTATAGTTTTTCTAAAAAGAGGTTTATATAATACTTTAAAAGTAATTGAAAAAAAAAATTAACATCTCATTCAGAACATCATTCAACATCCATACAAAGAAACTGGATCTCTCGTTGCCTTTACATTCGAAATTCTTAGAACACTCAGACTGAACCGAAAAACCGAAAATCCTTGTACCCCGGGACAACCTCAATCCTCTTCTCTCTCTCTCTCTCTCTCTCTCTCTCTCTTTCTCTCTCTCTCTCTCTCTCTCTCTCTCTCTCTTCCTGCAAAAAAGCCGGACACGCTGCAACGTTCGCGATATCGTAATACCGAAACGAGACTGCCGCTCGGTCGCTAGCGCACACGGGAAAACGAGAAACTCGCAAGTAATTCCTGGAAAGCCGCTCCCTCGCCGGTATATTAAGGTCGCGCGAATCCCCAATCTCGAACTATTTGCGGCACGTGAAAAGTCGGGGATTTGAGTAGTCTCTCTCTCTCTCTCTCTCTCTTCTCTATACATATCGGGTCCCGGGATATTCGAAAAGCAGCAGCGCCGCGGAGACTATATATATACATATACGTATATACGCGCGGAGGAAATTCGACGCGGGGGTGGCGGAGAAGAGAAGGAGTCTCTGTGCTGACGGTGCGCGGGGGTTGGAGGGAGAGAGGAGCCGACGTAAGGGTAGAGAGAGAGAGAGAGAGAGTAGGAGAGTAGTTGGAAAAGCGGAGGGAAAGAGGAAGCTTCGCTTCCCTGCAGTAGCGCGCGCGCGAGAGGGAGAGAGAGAACTAGAGAGTATGTGTGTATGTGTATGTGTATATATAGATGTGTATGTAGCGCGCGCGTGCATGGCGTATGAGAGATAGAGGAGGGTGAGGCGGAGAAGCGAGGGATCAAGGAGCTTTCACAACGACTGTGCAGCACGGGAAAAGTTGATGGTTCTGAGGAAAAACAGACGGTTTATATAAATGTAATGAATTGTATTTTTTTAGATGGGATTTGTCTTTTAGGAGAGCGAAAATTTTATTTTGTCTAGTAATAGAATAGACGTATATTCGCATTCTTTTCTTGTTCACTGAGATAAGAAATAAATTACTTTTCAATAATTCCGAACCAGTGTTTTTTCCTTTTCAATCAATACTAGGAGTACATTAATTCTACAGAAAGAACACTAAAATATTCACTGTTTTTTGTACATAGCATCTATACATACCCACAACGATAGCGCTATCTATCTGTATATACACACATCACTCAAATATTGAGTATTTATGCCCAAGTCAACCTAGTCGTATTGCTATATACTGAAATTACATTCAACTCGGAGTATTTTTGAGTAAATTGACTATTTTTTTATATGTAAAGAATTAAGAATGCAAATCTTTAAGTATATACAAGTTAAATTTATATCAAAATTTTATCAACAAAAATTTTTTCAAAATAATTATGACAAAGAATTTCTTGCCATAAAATTTTTATTTCAAACTATAAGTGTTGCAAAATAAAAATTTCGTACCGTTATCAATTGTAATAAAGTTTTCGCCAATTAATGCAAATACCTTATTATGCCAATAAAATTAAATTAAAAAACGTATAAACAAGTATTTCTAATATTTTAAATAGTTTTAGTTAAAAGTATTTTTAAACATATCGGTTTTGTATAAGCTCTACTATAGTTAATTATGAAGCATAAAACTGTCATATATTAGTTCACGTTACAATGCATTCTTCTCCCTTTCCAGAATGTAGGTTGTGCTTGACACTCGATAGCTTTTAAATACATCAAATCTATTCTAAAGAACTGATATTACAAAGCGTACATTTACACGTTTATTTTCAATTTCGCTTCAACTCTGTTCTATATAAATGTCAGGCTATTGTAGCGATGACGCTGACGGATTAAAATATATATTGAAAAAGAATTAAAATTCAACTTTTGGAAATCATCATTTTAAAACTGTCGATATTTTATTATTGATTTGCGGCTATTTTGATGACGAAAAAAAGAGAAGCCAAAGAGAGGAAACATTTCAAGTAATTTAATTAGAGTATTGAATTGAATTACGAAAGCTGTTGTTAAATCAGCAATACAGTTATAACATACACCGGCCCATGATTAATTATGAAATAAATTTTATTTCTAAAAGTTTCATATATTAAATTTTTTTCAAAATTATCTTTATATTATATGAATTTTATGTCTGCACGTCTAATTATTAAAATCAATATTATAAAAAAAGAGAAATTAAAACAACTTTTCTCTAAAACAGTAAATAAAACTATCATATCCTTAATCTCATACCTATACAAACACCTAATAATATTTCTAGCTTCGACACACACCAAAACACCATCGCAATCCATTCCACCCCAAAAACTCACTAAAAACATCTATTCTCCCATTCGCGAAAACTCTAAGACTCTATTCGCACACATACACACACATACATATACTTATACGCTGATCCAGCAATGTGAACCGCGCCTGCTACCTATATATACGCCACCCTACACACACGCTCGCGTATAGCTTCTCTCTTCCCGGGGTCGAAAGAGAGACGCGCGGCGTGCGCGAGGGTGGAACGAAGAGAGCGAACTCCAACACGCGCCCAGGAAAGGAGGAGACGCAGTAGCAGCAGCAGCAGCCACCGCCGCTAGAGTCTAAGGTAGATTATATTATTTCTCCGCCCCCGTCGCGTGAGCGCGTTCCCTCTCTTCCCGGGCCGCCGCCGCCGCCGCCACGCCATTTTGTGAATGTTAAATCATTTATTGATCCAAGAAGGTGCGCCGTCGCCGTCGCCGTCGAGGAAACTCGAGAGCAGAGAGAGAGAGAATATAAGCTCCGGTGAGCATAGGAGAGAGATTCTATACTATGTGCCTTTCGTAGAGGCGGAGGTGGAGAAGAGGAAAGAGCGATGCGCGCGAGAGAGTGCGCGAGAAAGCCTTATATTCTCCATGTAGCTAAGGGGTGGGAGGAAGGGAGGCTGAATTTATGGCGCGGAGGAGGTTGCTGCAACGTATAGAGCGCACGCCGAACTTCCTAGCGCGAGGAATTGAAAGGAGTTTTCGGGAATTTTGCGGGATATCGAGGGGCGCCGGAACGATGCGTGTATATATATATATATATAGATTCGAGGATGCAATGTGTATATATATAAGGGGTTGTTCCTTTTTGGTTGGTAGTAAGAACTTTCTGGAAATGTATTATGAGAATAGTGCAGGTCTTTTATTAGTTTTTTTTATAGCGAGAGCTGAGGGGTTATATTGCCTCGTACAGACGCGCGGCCCATTTTATATGTGCATACTAATTTCGTTTCGTATAATAAACTCGGGGAAATGTATATATGAATTTTTGCGGAAAACTGGAATACATCAAGATTTTAATTAAAATTGTGAAAGGGAGAGAGATATTTTTGTTGGCTGATTCTAGATAGAAATGCTATTTCTTTAACTATAGTATATAGAATTTTGTGTGGTCACTTTGAAAATTGTTTTTAGAAGTTGTAATAATGATTAAATTACGTGAATATAATCTAAATTAATGCTACTTATTTATATAAAATTTATATTTGATGAGCAGTATAAAAAATATAACTCGAATACTTATATTCAATAGTCAAAATAATAACCAGAAAAATTTATCCTGACTCATTAATATCTCTAAACATAATTTTTGAAAAATTACGAACTCTTTCATACTCCAAATTGTTTTCTCAACTCAAAATTTCTACCTTCGCACACATTTATTTCCTAATTAACGCTTTTCCAGTCACTAAAATAACTGCAAATACCACTCCACCGTCCAAGAAACTCCATCTGCACCCATCCGTGTGATTTTTCATCATTCTTTTTGCCCTCTCAAATTAACTCAATTAGAGGACGCCGCTATACTGCCGCCTTTCACCTCTCCACTCGCGTACTGCATATATATATTCGTAGAAGCCGAAAATGAATGCGCGCTCGTTAGAACGATGAGTTAGTTTTACGTTATTGTTTCTCGGCTCCTCTAGCCAGGAGAGTGCAATTTCCCAAGCGCAAACGTGAGCTTCGCTGAATTTTGCTCAAACTGTCTAACGGACGCTTTTCCGCGAGCGCACTTTTATTTAACTTCGCGAGTGCGACCGTTCATTGTCCGTTTGTCTGCTGCTGAGAGAGAAAGAGAAAGAGAGAGAGAGAGAGAGAGAGAGAGAGAGAGAGAGAGTGGGAGAGTGGCTCTTTCAATTAGACTCAAGACAGCGGAAAATTTGAAATTTTCGCGCGCAGGCGCCTTTGTAGAGAAAGGCGCGAGTGCGCAGTGTGTTGAGAGCGGATGCGCATGGGGGAAGTGCGTTTCGAGCTCGGCGAGATTCAAAGAAGTATAGTAATTTTAATGCGCAGAGGTTGTATAGTATATATAGCGCGTTGTCTTTTGAGAGAAATTTAATTAACGCTGGAGCTTTGTGAAGAGCGTGGTAATTTTTTACGTATAAATCAGCCGCGGTTATAATTTCTGCTATTATAGTCGATGTTGGTTGTTTTTGTGTTTTGACGTAGGTATTTGTTTGAGCGTGGTTAATAAAAAGTAATGATATTAAATAATAAATTGAAGCACTTTTATGACATAAATGAAGATTGATACATACGGATATTGAAAGTTATATTTTAATCTAAAGTTATCTACCTGCCAATCTTGTTATCAATCAAGTTATCTTCAAATGTAACGATTTCTGTGGCTTTGAGGCATAACCACATAAGTACGCTTTTCAAGTTTCTGAGAAAAAAGGGTGTTAATGTTCAAACTTATATATAAGATCAGAAGAAACGAGATGAGTCGTGATACTGTACTGATAAATTGACATATTCAAAACACATATTTACACGCTGGTTTGAGCAGGTTATACGTTTTCTGGTGCGTTAAAAATGAGGAAGAACTCAAAAAAGTATTGACAGATGTCGTTATACCGGGAACTGTGGACTTATCTAATAGTGCTGTTCTCGTTCATTTTGATGCATATTCTTTAATTTAATTATGAAACGGATCAATAAATTACAAAGTTAGCAATTGTTGAACGAATTCTTATTACTTAATCAAGAAGATTTCTATTTTCGTGACATTTCTATTAAATTTACGACCGTTTGGAATACTACAAACGTTCAACAGCGCGGACGATCGTAGTCTAATATTGTAAAATTTTAAAATGCTTATAACTCGAAAATATATATGAATGTTTTAAATTAATATATAAATATATAATAGCCATCACATTCATATTCAATTAGAATAGATAAAATAAATTACAACTACGATAAACGAAAAAAAAATGATAGACTTATTTCATTATGCTGCACACAAATTCTGAAAAATGGACTTATGTGGTTACGTTTTCGGTATATTAAATGAACTTATGTGGTTACGCCTCGGAGCCACAGATTTTTATTTGAGACTTGAAAGAAATTCTAATTTTATTCAGTTTAAAGTCTCAAGTGTAACTAAAAAAACAATCGAAACGCCTTCTTTGTGGTACAATCAAATCTCGAATACGGTTCGAAAAAATCCATTCGTTTTCTATCTTAAAATCATTCTTATACATAGCATCTTTCAGACCAAAAAAAAAAAAGAAACTAACTACGTAACTACCAAGACAACAAAACTTGATTACCCGCAATCTCAGTGCACCATCGACCGAACCCCCCGACATAATCCCCCCAAATACATATAAATTCGGCTCCTAAACAGCGCGACTCCAGCCATTTGTCTGGCCTCTTCTCTCTCTCCCTCTCTCTTTGAACTCTATTACAGGGCGAAATTTTACTCCAAGAAATTTACAGAGCATACTTAACGACCCTTCGTACATACATCCACACATACACGTATACGCACAAAGAGCTAGCCTGTACGCGCTCGCTTCTCTAGTTCGGGGCGAAATTCGGGCAGAACGAATTTATGGCCTCGCGGGGGTTTACTGCGCGCACGCGCGTATATATCTATACACACACGCGCGCAGCATCCTCACTCTCGTTTCCACAGCCTCTCGAGAATACCGGATACCCTTACGTATATACGTATATATACATATGTGTGTCTCCTATACGTTTGTATATACATGTGTGGGTGTAAGGGTTCGGTCGGAGACGCTCGCCAAGGTTGACGGTAGCGCACAGCGGCGGCGAAAAATCGGAGGGCGGAGAGAGAGAGTCGCTCCGACTGCTATGGGCGTAATGAAATGACGCGGACAGGCCTTTCCGGGAGCAACGTAGTATATATATAGGCGAGGGTGACGGTAAGGGACGTGGAACCGAATGAGTGTAGTCTTTCGATCCTTCTTAGAGTTTTGAGAGGGTCGCTACGGAGCATTCTGTACGGATATTATGTGGAAGAGAGAGAGAGTAGAACGACTGAGTATATAGGAGGAGGGTATGGGTGTTATTGATTTTGATTGTTTTTCGAGATGAGTGGCGGTTGTGACGGCTGGGGATAATGAGATATATATTGTGGCGGGAAAATGTATAGATCGAAGGGGGGTGGAGATGGGGAATGGAAGTATGAGCCATTTTGTAGGAGAGAGTGTTTCTTTAGTTTTGGAGTAGATTTTATTGAGTATATATTGCAGGTATGGTTAAATTTTTAATAAATTTGGTATGTTTTAAGGTAACAGTTGTATTGAACGAATGGCATCATACATTTTTGAGAGTCGGGAATATCTATACTTGACGAAGATATTCATTATTCGTTCACTTAATTATGATATAATTAGTAAAATGAAAAAAAAAAGATATTTCGGGATCGTGAAATATTATATACGTTTCAAAATTCTTCGGTCATTAAATTCTTCACTGTTAAATATGCAACTATATGACTTTCAATTTTAATAAAGTATGCGAGTATGAATAATTTAAATTTTAATGCCTTCACGAGAAGTTAAAATAATGCGATTATAATTTTCAAACCAACTTGAACTGTTTGAAATACACAAATTATTACTTTACGTTAATTGAACTTTAAAGAAGAAAAGTTCTTTTATCATTTCCACGGACAAAACCATGCATATAGTATGTTTCGTATGAAACTCGCGACAGACAATGTAGAAATTAATGATAAACCACAAAATAGTTTTATTTCGGACTAAAGATTTATTTATCTTGATACAAATTAATGTTCTCGTCGTTCAGTAGCTTACGCGTAGGCTCGTTACTAACTGAAAATCAACAACTATTTTGTTTTAAACAGCAACATTTACTTGTTTTTTTAAATTAATTGTATTCGAAATAAATATATGAGCTTTTCCAAAAATTATTTCCCTTCTTGCGTCTTGGACAAAATAAAAAATTTTTTTTGAAGGAACACTCTAAACATAAATTTTTTCATGTTCTTTAGGGATTTCTAAACGTACAAAAAAATAGTACATGCTCGATTTGAAGGTATCATTTTTGGCTGACGATAATTAAATTTTTTAAAATGATTAAAAATAGCTCTCGTTTGATCCTGAATCATTTCACAAAACCCAACTCAATATAAAATTTGGAAAATAGAAAATAAAACTAGAGTGAGAGCTTTTCAGACCTTTTTTCAAAATTATAGCAAATGTTGATTCCTTCAAAAGTTACGTCAATATGAAGTTGACCTTGAAATTAACAAAATACTGTAAACATGTACAGATTTAATTATTTTTTACTCTTTTCCACCATATCCGTACAAGATTTTAATATACTTAACCAACTAAACACTCGTATTTTCAAAAACCGCGCGACTTCGGTGCGCGCGCAATCTCATCTCCTTTTACGGACACCGTATGGGAAAAACACGCGGATTTTTCGCCGGTCCGGCGCGCGCAGAATCGTGAAAAAAGCTCGGGCGCGCCACGGCCGGACAAAGGGATAGAGAAAGAGAGCGAGAATGAGAGAAAGAAGAGGACGTCGGGCGAAAAATGCGGGAGAGCCGGGCTTAGTGCCGCCCCGAACACGGAAAAATTCACGCGCGTATACTCGGCATTCCGGAAGCTCGAGTGCTTCCACGTTTGTGTGTGAAAGTTTTTTTGAGTTTTGAGTAGTTAGCGGTTTGTAATAGTGAAGTGATAATGGATACAAGTGTAGTTTTGAGTAAAATTGGAAAAAAATTAGTAATGTGATACAGTGCATGTATTATTCTAAAATTTGTCGAAAAGAGGTAAGAGAAACCGAACATTTAATGTAGAAACGTATACATAAATATATGTGCTTTCGAATAGAAATTCATTTCCGGAAAATATTTTCACAATTATATATATATATATATCCTCCATCTCACTCTAAAATTGATTGTTTGTACACAGCTTGCGCGCATCATAGCGTAAACATAAACAAACCGTACATAAACATCCAACTTTCCATGGCGCGAAGGCATGAAAATTTTCTAAAATATTCCAATTTAACCGTATATACACCTCTAATTCGCTCGCATGCAACCACTATATATAGTTTATTCCACGAATCGGCCACCGCTAGGGGGGGGGGGTAGTAAAAAGGCGCGCGAGTTCGCGTCCTGTAACTATTACCATCTATACCATCTACCACTACTATTATTTTGCAAAATTAGCCCGACGAACTATTCACGTTGGAATTCGCGGCGGTGGCGGCAGTGGCGACGCACGAAATCTGACCGTGTTGAAATTTCTCGAATAGACGAATCCGCCCTTCGCGAAAGGGGCAATTCTCGCATTCCGGTGAGTCGCAAACAAAACGCGCGCGCGCGAGCTGGACGATATGGCGATCGAATTAATTTCGAAGGATCATAACTAATTTCTGTGGGGTGATGATACTATGGGGGTTGGGATTTGGTATATCGATTGTTAATGTTTATGGAATTTTTGACGTGATTTTTTAAATGTCAGTGGTTGTTTTGATAACTCGATTTTCTGAAATTTTTAGAGATGCGAATGCATGATTGGTTATTTAGTGCTTAAATTGAAAGAATTTGTTTATGATATTCAGTTAACCAATCTGTGATTGGTGTCGGAGCCAATCACAGATTCTCGTACTAAATTATTAATTATTTAAATTTATGTTCAAGTTTGGTAAAATTATTACTATTATTAGCTGTTTGCAGTGATTCGAAGGCAGCGAATGGTTAGAATAATTAGTATGAATAAAAAATTTTTAAAAAGATAATGTAAAATATTCACTTTTCGGTAACGACGTAATTTTGGATAGGCTCCGACATCCCTTGTTAACGAACTATAATTTATGCATAGTAATTTTGTTAAAAGAAAAATTAGAATAATGTATCTGAACGAGCATGTAATTAAAAGAAAAAGGTATATTATATTGATATAAAAAAGTGTACTTATATATGTTCTGTAGTTGTAAATGCACGCTGATCATGAATAATTTTATCTGACATAGAGATAAATTTCTTTTATATTGAATTTTGGCATGAAATTCGCTAAAATTTATTTTAAAAATTACTGTTTGTATAGTAAAAATTCCAAAAACTAGACACTTATACCATAAAAATTAGTCATTTTTCATGAAAATGTTAATCTGCCTTACGATTTCTACCTAGAAAAATAATTTTTAGTTCAAAAGTTGTTCTTACACAACCGTTAACAATGTAAATCTCCCTTTCACTGTTATAACCTTATTATGCAAAACTTTTTTCAATTCAATTTATCCCCTAAAATCATTTTAGACCTTTTCCCACCCAAAACCCTACAATTAAATCTCAATAATTCCAAACAATAACTCCCGCCTACTTCTAATCTCATCATATAAATAATAGCGCTTGTACTCCCAAATCCTCATTAATAAAATCAAAAGAATCCCCAAAACCAAAGTGCTCCCTTCCACTACTACCCCACCGTTCGGCATTTTTCCTCGTAAAAGCGTCTATCAAGCGATATAATTCACGGCGAAATTATACGACCCTTAAAGCAGCCTCGCCTCCGCCTGAGCGCTGCAAAACGAGCAAGAGAAAGGCAAGCAGTAGCAGCAGCAACGGCAGTCCCTCTCTCTCTCTCTCTCGCCTGCTCGACTACACACAGAACCTCCGGCAAAGCTTCGACTTCGCCAGAGATAAGCTGTCGCGCGGGCGCGCGCGCTCTCGCTCCCGGGGAAAAGGCCAGGATTTCAATTTGGCGAAGTTCTGAGATGAAGGGAGAAAGCGAGTGAGCGAGTGAGAGAGAGAGAGAGGGAGAGAGACGCTAGCGCGCCATACTTTGGCTCTAGCGTAGGCCCCACCCCTCCGCATGGGTTTATATATATATATATGCATGTATATGTGTATATATATATACGTATATAGAGCTCCTAGCCTGGGGTCGGGAATGATATAGGGGCGAGCGAGCGAGCGAGTCGCGACGCCATTTTGAATTAGCCGCGCTTAGAGAAGCCGGGAAAGAGAGAGAGAGAGAGCGTCGTGAAACTTTTATGGAAGTCGCGCCCTGTGCTGCGGAGCGAGAGAGGGAGAGAGAGAGAGAGAGAGCTTGGGTTGCGAGACTGCACTGCGCAGCGGAGGCAGCGGCCTCGTTCGAATGGTTATCGAGTCGCCGGGAAATGCTTTTCGGATTCCGTTGGGGCGACGTGGTGAGAGGAAAAGTTGCACGGTGCAGAGTTGTTTTTCGAAAAACTAGTAGAATCCTTTTTCGTTTTATAATCTTTTTACGGATTGATTATAATTGTGTTTTTTTTTTTGCAAAAAGGAAAATGTATTTGAATGCGAAGGGAAGATCTATAAGAAGTAAGATTAGTGAAATCTTGAAAAATTAGCATTGTAGTTGTATTTTAGGAAAATTCTTTTATGTAAGAAACTTTTATTAAAAAAACTTTTAAAAATACTTTTTAATAATTTATTAGCCTTTATATATTAATTGGTCAAGAAAACTTTTATTAACAAAAAAAGCCTAACTTGATAAGACAAAATTCTGGTTTCTTACTTCTACTAAAAATATTTAAGCTACAATATAATAATTGGAAAATTAAAAATATTATAAATTCAAATTTTCTCTTGTCACTTGAAGTTCGGGGCTTATTCGTATTTTCGTATTATCGTCTATAAGGAAGTATCCTTATAGAAATCTATTTTAGGACATATTTATAAAACAATTTCTGTAAGGTTTTCCGGTTGAGCTGACCTTTTCCAAGCGACCAAACTCTAGTTAAGTGAAAATTCATTCTAGCATGAATGAGATGCGCAAAACGTTTGATGGTAATTAATAAAGGCTTTGGGAAGGGTACGTGTAATTTTTTCGAATTTTGAGTACCAAATTAGCTCAAAGGCTACTTAGAAATTATTATAAAGGCGGATGTCTATGGTACAAAGGTTTGGTTTCTAGACAGATCCTATATGAGAAGCTCATGCATAGTATCACATAGACCGTAAGGAATATTATGCTAAAAAAACGGCGATAAAATTATGAAGAAACCTCAAAATCGGATAAAAGACGTATAAAGGCATATTTTATAGCTAACGTATGAAATAAATGGAATCAGTTTTACAAAAAAAAAAATTTATAAAAGTAATATAATTTATATCTAAAAGTCTTACTATTATTATTCAAAATACCAATTTAATAAAGTAAATGAAATGCCAAAATTTATTTCTGATTAATGCATAAAAATTTCCATAAAGTAAGCTCAAAAATAAATAATTTTTAATTAACGTTTTTACCAATAAATCAAAAAAATATATTTATTAAATTCAAAATTTTTTAGATACTTTAATATACTTCTATTAAAACTAGTATTATGTAAAAATTTATCAGCATTGAATAAATTTAAATTCTCTGCATATAATTTTGAATGAAAGCATTGTGATATTAACAAGAGACGTTTTATAAAAGTATTATAATATATAAAGTTCGAAGAATGACTTTTGTATTTTATTGAAGACAGTCTCGGAAACGTCAGACAGAATCCGATCTTCGTGACGTCTTTCCAATAAAATAAGCTGAATCCAGCACAGACGAAGAATTGATGAGAAAACTTTTGTTTTATTAAAAGCTGGCTGTCAGAAGCTGTCGCAAAATTTTATGAGAAGAAAATTCAGCTCCTCTCTCTCTCTCTCTCTTCTTCTGTCTCTCTGCTTATGTCTCTTCGTTAGTAATAAAAAGCTATTCTTAAATATTTAATAATATCCCGAGTTAAATATCGTGTCGCTATTCAAGAGTAAAGGACGCAGAAACCAAGAAAATCCAAAATTTTGCTGCAATTTGACATTTTATGCGATTGACAGCTTCTTGAATGATGCAAAAACAGACCTTAGCAACTGCTCATTATTCATGCAGAGTCTATTAGATATTTCCATATGTTTGGCGGATCTTTACGAGCTAACTTAATTATGTCTAGTCACATCGTATATATGAAAATGACGTGCTCGTACGACATTTCTAATTTTAATAACCTATGATTTATTAGCTAAGCAAAGAGACTTTATTAACAAAATGTTCAACATTCAACAGAAATTAAAATTAACATAAAATTAAAACGGAATTTCAATCTTTGATAAGAATATGAAAATGTGATAATATAAAATTAGATTAAACATCAGATTTATGATAAAAATATTCTGCACTTTCGCAAATACTATGATCGGAAGTAAATAGTTACAAATATTGAAACGTTTTGAAATTACAATAATTTTGCTTCTTTATAAAGAAAGCCTTTGAACAACGAAACAAATTTTCGAGACAAAAATATTTAAAAACACGATTTAGGGGAATGTATGTTGAAATTCATCAATTTTGAGGCAATTCTTTCCGTGGTTTTGCGTAATTTTATGTGTAGATGTGTGTGTGTGTGTTTATGTGTGTACGTGCGTGCGTGTGTATGAATGTCCGGTCGGTATCTCTAGAATCTGTCCACCGATTTTCGTCAGTCATGGCTCATTTTCTTCGTGTCGTTTGAGATTTGCACGTAGTTGATTTGAATTAAAACACAGATTAGAATTTTATAGCTTTTCTTCTCTTTTATAACTAAAAAATTATTTTGATTTTTTAAAAATTTTTTTCCATGTTTAACCAAATATTAGTTAACATTATAAACTTCTCTTAAAAGATCTTAAAATTACCTACAAATTTGTTTTAATCTAAATTATTTTTAATTTGTGATTTCTTATTGAAGCCCGCGTAAAAAATTGAGTGTAAATGTGGACCATATCTCGCTACGGTGCCAGAACCAAACTTCGGTCATACTTGAACATGATGTGTCCCACATATTTCTTATATTTATCCCATACTTCAAGAGAACAAAAAATGGATCTGATATAGGCAGTATATGGGAAATAGTATATGGCCGAAGTTTGGCTATAAATTCTTTTTTAGACGGGAGGAATGTACTTTTTTTTAATTAATATCTTAAAATGTATTAAATGTATAGATTCAAAATTTTAAACACTTGTTAGACTTATGGTAGGAAAATATTGTGTTAAAGTCTGAAGACATTAACTTCATTTGTTTTTTGAGAAAAAAAGTATTTTAGACAAAATAGCGCTTTATTCTCTAACGATAGCATGGGTAAAATAATTTTCGTACTATGGTGTCCTTTTTATATCTTCAAAATTAGTTTGCTGTTTAAAAACATCTGAACGTAGGGACCATAGATATTTAAGGTTAAAAATTTCTTTTTAATATTTTCGAATAAAATTTTTTATGGGCATTTTAGAAAAATAGTGTATTTATTAGTTTTATTGCAAATATTCATAATGAAAATTTAGTGTTACAAAATCAATTTGTGTCATGAAAAATTAAAAAAAGGAATAAATACATTAGTCTAAAGAAGCTAAAAGTGCCAATGTATTGACAACGTTTTTTTTGGAATCACACTGAGGGAAAATTTCATAGCTATATATGCCTATATAAGAACTATAAAATTTAGTATTATTTGACTATGACTTTTGATAGTAATGAATGCAAACAAAATCACGTTGGTAAAGATATTTATAAAATATATAATTAAATAGTACATTTAAAAAAAAAATTCATATAGCATATGCGAAATTGTAATTTACAATGTTGAATTTACGTATAGTTTTCTTAATTTACTTAAACTGATATATTTGTCATTGGCATATTTATGCTTCCAAAGAAGACGGTACAAAAATCCTTATTGGATTTTACTATGCAATATAGTATCTATTGCCAACATATTTTTTCTCAGTTCGATCACAGCTAAAACTTCATTAATCCTCCGTGCAAGTATTTCTGATCCGTAGTTGCTCCACCGCACTATTCAAAAGGTAGAGCGCACCCAAGCCACAAAAATTCTCATCTTACCACGACAGCTCGAATTATCCCTAGACTCATCGCTCAGTACTACAACCCCCCGACAGATGTCGTTACTTTCTCTTTCTCCGTAACGTCGGTAAGAAGATTCCAGCCTTGTTCACCACCTCCCCTCGCACAGGCATTTTCAAACATAAAGTAGCCTCCTATACACAAATACACCCCTCCATGATTCCCAGCCTGGCATTAAAATACCCCTCCAAGTACATCCACTCGTTGATGCGAAAGAGAAAAAACAAAACACAAGTAAACGAAAGCGCAAAAACGGACGTTCCAACGAAGACACACAGGTAAACCAAACGAGGGAGAGAGAGAGTCATCCCTAAATTTTCCGCACTAAGCGGCTGGGCTCACGCGGAAAAATCTATGGCCTGGCTTATACGGTATGCGCTCGATCTAATTGCCCGCAGGCAGACAGCGAAATAAGTGTCGTGCGAAGGGAAAGAGAAAGAGAGGTGGAAAAAAGGAGAAAGACGTGCAGTGGCGGTGGCGAGGAAGAGGTGACGTCGTTATACGAATTCGGGGAGTGAGAAATGGAGCAAAAAGCGTAGAGACGCGCACGCGACCGAGGGTAGTTTAACGCGATTACTATGAATAAAATGTAGACGGTTGCTATAGCGTTCGTAATGAAATTTCGGTTGTTGGTATAAATTTATTCTTTATTGAAGAAAATTTGGTCTTACGTTTGGAATGTTTATTTTATGAAAAAATTTACAAGTACTACATAATTTTTGTACCTATCAGTTGAAAAATACACCATTTCTGTTTTAATTTGTATAAATATATAAAAAATTTTCCTTTAATGTTTAAAATATATATCCGGCGTTGCCCATCTCCATCCAGCTCACGCAAAAACGAAATATCCGACATCAGAAATAAAAAGAAAATATAGTGAAGAGGAGAACGGCCGAACCGAGGCACGAAGGGTGCGAGAAATTTATAATTTGCCAAAGTTTCCTCTGACCGAGGCGATAATGGGCGAGTGCGCGCAAAGCAACTCGCGCTGGCGCTAACTTTATTCCTTTTTAAGTTTTAAATAGTTTCTTGCGAGTTTTAATTAGGAAATTCATCCCTCGTCCCATCTAACGGTCTATTAAGCGCGGCTCGGTCCGCGGACAAAGGTGATGCGAGGAGAGGAAAGGAAGAGCGCGACCGAAAAAAGGAAGAGAAAGGAAGAAGAAGAGGTGAAGGAAAGACGAAGCGTCGATCGCGAATTATCGCTGCCCGAACGCCTGCGTGACGATGTAGCGTGAAAGTGCGAGCGATGAGATGATGAGGGTTGCTGGGTATAGGATTTGGATTGTCATCGTACTGGAAGGCAGAGGTGGAAAGTTTAGTGCGATTTTAGGAAAGAAAGAAAATTCCATAAAGTCGATCAGCTTTTTATTTATTTATATAGAAATCGTAAATATTGTCGTTTTCGTATGAAGAAATTTTTTTTTAAATCAATTCTTGATTATAGTTCTTTGATGTAACATTTATACTTTTGAGATTATAGAAAAAATTGTTTTGTTTTTGGTCAAACAACAACAAACTAATCTAACATCAACGTTTATTTACACTGCAAGATAACACTAAACTGCTCCTCTTTACGTCCAAGAAAACGAACCCTCACCACTATATACCGCCTCCTCGCAGCTTTATTCTCCCTTCTTTCCTTCTTTCCATTCAGCCCCTCGACATTGTGTCCTATCGCCGGCAGCTTATCCCCGAGAAAACCCTCGGCCCCTCCAAGAAAGAACACTTCCCTCACCCTCTCTCTCTCTCTCTCTCTCTCTCTTCTATCACGGAGATAAGAAAATACATAGCTCGCGCAAGCTCTTATAATCAAAGACGACGCGGATGAGGGGGAATGAGTGAAGATAGAGGTAGCAAAAAGTGGATCGATGGCCGTTACCGCGGTCAAGGAGGGTACAATGAAGCCAATCGCCGATGATGAGGATCTTCGCTGGTTTCTTATTCCCTGAGGTGCGGTGGTTTTCTTTAAGAAAGGAAACGGAGGCAAGAGAGATGAATCGAAGCTGTGTATAGGGTTCGATTACTTCTTTTGTGGTGTACGCTGGTCTTTTGATTTTTGAGGAAGGATGATTTTTAAGGGATGGTGAATGAGCTGAGATGAATGATGAGTCGGAGAGGTTCGCGCAAGGATGAATATAAATTCGAAGGAAGAAATTTTGGGATAACTTTCGGGGTGGGAGGGGGAAAGGGGATGTTTGTATGAGTTTGAGTTTCTTAGGGGCGTTGATCAATCAGTGATTTTCTTTGGACGGTTTTCGTGAATGCTTGCGAAGGATGTAATCTCAAAATTACGGAAACTTATGGGAGTAAAAAATGGCGAAAGGGCTCTGTTAGAAGTTATTGAAGTGGTTCTGTTTATTATTCGGTCGTATTTGTTTGATTTATTATTTATTATTTATACAGATAATCAAAATTTACATGTTTTATTACATAGTAGGAGAGAAAGTTAATTGGCATGTTAATGAAATGCTATTTAAATTCATAATTATTCGACAATGTTAGAGTGAAAATTATTAATTTTCTGTTCGTAAAATCTAATACCATATTTACTGATTTAATATGCCAATCAATTTTATTACACTATCTTCTAATCAGATAATACTTAAATATTCATTATTCAAGGTGATATAATTACAAGTCGAACATTAAATTCATTTTGCTTATAAAATGTAAAAATAAATAAAGAATATAAACTTTAAATCATTATTCAAAGTGATATTAATATAAATCGAATATCAAATTATTCATTAAGCTTATAAAATGTAGAAATAAATAAATAATATAAATTTTTAAATAATGGTAGAAAATATATCTTCTAACTAATTTTATAAATTTTATCTGAAATCGTTAGAAATTCATTCCACTTAGAGACACATAACTATCCCATCAATAAATAACCATTAAATTACCTATTCCAGTTTTCATCACCAAAACTTTACACCAAAACCACACAATCAAACCTTCCTTCTCCTCCTTCTCTGTTATACACCTCCCATCCGGAACCCCCGATAAAAGAAAACTGGAAGCCTCCTCGCAACCCCGGCCGCAAATAAACTATACTCTCCTCTTGCCTCCCATAACTCACTCTCGACCCGGACATAAAGCAGGACGGCCGGAAAATGATTTCGCCTTTCCGGTCCTCCTTCTCCTCCTTCTCCTCCTTCGTCCACGGTAATAGCCCCACCCGCGTGTACATAACACCGCCAAATCCCGCGGGCCGTAAAAACTATACGGTGTCGCTGCTGCTGCCGGCTCCTGCTATCTCTCGGCCGTTTTTATGCCGTTCTAAAAAGCGCGCACGCCCGCCAGCCACGAAGAAAGCGCAAGAGGGGGATTCGCTCTGTGCGAAGGGTGTTTGGGTCAGGGAGAGAGAGAGAGAGAGAGAGTAGTAAAAAGCGTGCGCTGTGACGCTGGAGAGGCTTTTGTCGGTGTGGTCTTCTTTCGGGTGGCGGTTTACGGTGGAGTTGATAGGGGAATTAGAAGTTAAGAATATTGTCCGGGTGTTGGTTTTTTTCGATCGAGCGGAGCTGAGGGTTGCTGTATAGGGTTGTGGGTAGGACGGGGAAATAGAGAAGTTTTGTGTCAGGGTAGGGTTTTTTTGTGTAACTGGTATAGTAGAGTTGTATAGAAAAAATAGTGACGGACATGGAATATCGCCGGTAGTTCGTTGTTCAGGATTAAAATTAACTACACGTTTTAACTGACAAAGTTGTTATTATTTAAAATCATACGATGGTGAACTAGTATTGATTTATTATAAAATTATATTATTATTTTACTGAAATAAGAAGAGTTTATCCAACGACATTTAATAATATTTATAATATTATCAAATTAACATTATGATTTAATAAAATTAGGAAAAAATAAATCTAACATCTTATTGATCGAGTTGTGTGCATCGTAAAAATAGCAAAATTAAAGTATATTGGTATGTAATATAATTGGTGAAAAGTCTTTTTAATGTTTTTTTCAAAGCAATTATTGCATATAACTAACCGTAAACATTTGCAAAGTATTGATATAAAAAGTTTTACATGATAATTGTGAAATCGACTAAATTATTAACTTATTGGTTTATTATTTATTGACTTTTATCGCTTCTATATAACAAATCATCTATTTAATATGACAAAATCAGAATTTATTATATAATTTTTCAGTACAAATCATGGACAAATGATGAAAAGAAGACGTACAATATTACAGTACCTACTAATTACATGTTGACTTAGACTGATACAATTTCACAAATCAATTTTATTCATGTACAAAAAAGTTTTTCCAAAATTTACATTACTAAATTAAAATAAACATATAAAATTTGTGTTCGTCGCCACTTACATGCTACATTCGCGGCTCATAGTCACAGATTTCTAACGGTCGACGACTTTGTTCAGCCCTTACGAGAATGCCCGCTAATTACGAATTCAAAAAATGCTGACCATCTTTACACACGCGCTCATGCAGAGGGGATGAATGAAAACGGCCCCGCGCGGCCTCGGCAAACCTGTTTCGAGAGGAAAAAAAAGAGGTGCGATTACCTTTGCCCCCTTCCACTCGGCCTCGACCTCCTGTGCTATACGTCCGAGTTGCGTAATATTATGTACCATTGAAAAACACAGCTTTATAATATAGTTGGGAGCCCGCGCGTATACTATAAGTTATATTTTGTAAATAAAAATCGCCGCTAGAGTAAATAATATGATTATTCGAAATTGTTTTAGAACTGCATTTTAGAGTGGAGGGAGGTAAATAATTGAAATTTATATAATGATGTGTATGCAGAAAATCAACTAAAATATGATAATGTGGTGAAGTTTGTGCTCTAATATTATATAGTTAAATAATGATGAAGAATTCTAAATAATAATACACCGAGGCTTTGTATTATGTAATTATATATATATATACACACACACACACACACACACACACACACACACACACACACACACACACACACACACACA
>JAYJLV010000056.1:17290285-17308586 GCA_036873485.1 Torymus texanus
GGTAGATGAGAAGCCGGCAATATGTATATGTATGTACTATATATATATATATATATATATACATGTGTATATTGTTGTCTCTCGTCGGTGGCCGGCTGGCCGGCCACTGTGGTAGACGCTAGCGCGCGATCCAGTTTATCGCCCGGCCGGGAATTTGGGTCAGTGTCGCGGACGAGGGATGAGGAGAGAGAGAGAGAGAGAGAGGTTCGCGGTTGATGAAAGTGAAGGTGTAATGACGGAGAGGAACGATGGTGGCGTTAAGGAGAGGAGAAACTGCACCTGTGTGTACGTGCTGTTGTTGTTGTTGTTAAGTTGTTGTGGTGCTTTTGTGCGGTTGATTATATGATAAATAAAATGTAAAAGTTGGCGCGTGAAAAAAATGGATTTGTAGAGAAATTTTTAATAAGGAGTAATGTATATTTGAAATTAAATTGTTTTGTCCATTGTGATAATTGTTACAGAGTAAAATATCTAACAAATTTTCAATATAATACTAATTCGTATTATATACCACAAATTAACATTAACCACCAATTTCCATATACCCACACCTCAACAATCTCTCCTCTTTTTCTACAACCCCAATCCACGTAAACCTCGGCCTTCGCTGACGTATGAACGGGCGGCAGAATTCTCACCGCGAGTTTTTGTACATGCCGAGACGAGCGTCTTTCGCTCTCTTCTTCTCCACCGACGTTATACAGACAACAAAAGCAAACCGCGATTCCGTACATACCTTCGGCATTACTGGCCTCTGCGTTGTGGCTGTTTAAAAGGCGATCTCTCCCTCTCCTGTGCTCCACCCCCGCGTGCTATCCTATACTGTGGCTTGGGTAAATGTGTACCGTGTTTTCGCTTGTGCCGTGTCTGTTTTGGTCTGTTTGGTCGCTTGCAAGGAAGATGGATGAGGTTGGGTAACGGAAATTTTTTTAAAAAATAGGGGTTTTTTACGAGTATAATTTTTGGTCTATAACGAATTCTTCATGGACGATAAAACATAATTTTATATGAATTTAATAAATTCGAATCGATTATACTATATAATTTATAGTATTTATCTGACTATATACTTGCAAATCGAAATAATTTAAAAAATCAATCTATAATTTCTTCAATAAAAATGTCTGACTCTAAAAAGCTTTTACCTTTTCTACGCGTATACTCGGCTCCCTTTCCAGCCCTTTCCGACCGTCGCTTACCTACTCACTTAAAGCTCTTTTCGCCTGGAGGAGTGAAAGATTGAGCAAACAGATATACGGCGCGAGGATGCTGCAGAAGAGTAAGGGACACGCTGATAACGGCATTTAGCGAGGCCTTTTATTATGTTGCACTTATATCTTAATTCCACGGAGACCTTTAGGATAAAATAAATTTATACTTTTGTCTTTTCTTTTTTAAAGTTCTGTGAATTTTCGTAAACACAGGTTTATACAGAAATTGTTAACATTATTTTTGATATCATGTTTGTCCACGCGTTTATAACTAAATAAAATTGTATTTGACAGCTGTACAGTAGCCTATACCAATACAAAAATTCATAAATATGTAGCTTTTATATAAAAAAATTAACCGAAAAAATTAGAACACCCTACCTAACTTCTCCATAACAAACCATACTTTTATTCGCTACAGATACCCACCCCTCGTACAGCGAGAGTATAAGTACTGCGCTCTGAACCATTTTTCACCCCCTCGCGACGTAAGATATCCCGCGCGGGCGGGCGGACGAACGGACGCTAGGGGAAGGGGGGAGGGGGTGGGGGAGAAAAGAAGACAATGGAAAAAGCCCGGCGCCATCTTTAATTTCATCGCATCGTCCCCTTTTCTTTCGACGGGGGGGAGGGCGAGAAAAGAAGCGAGTAACTCCCGCGGCCGGTCGATCAATAAATTCTGAGTGGGAGAGAAAGAAGTGTTGTTGTTAGGAGCGATGGTCGCTCGTCCTGCCATTGGGGTATTGGAATATATTTCACCAGTCTCTGATTATAATGGTGAACATTAATTTAAAAATTTCTTTTTGTAATACATGCACGATTTTCTCGATTTTATCGGCCTAAAAAGAGGTCGTAAAATGACTTTTTTGACCAACGAAAAAAAATAGATTTGCGCTCATTGCTCTAAATCTGCGTTAAATTGCAAAAATTAAACAAAATCCTTCATAACTTTGTGCGTGCATGTTTTTCATTCTTGGTTTTTTTTAAAGATGAATCCAATTTTAAGAAAAACAAGAAAATTTAATTAATTTTTATTTATTTAATCTTAATTTTGATACAACTAAAAAAAATCAATAAGGCTCGCTATTTAGTCTCAAAAACTCCGAAAATCAATACACATATCATAAAAAATATGGTGTGCACCTAGAGTTAAAAGGGCCCACTTCACGCCCTAGATACATAATATAATATTTTAAGGAGTTCCATAAAAGCTATAAAGATATATTTAAGAAAATGAAAACGTTTAACATATTTATTCATCATTAGTAATATCGTTGTAAAATTTGTGTTAAGTATATGATAATTGGAATTTCGTTACGATAATAATTATGTTTTGGACCTTTGGAAAATATTTATGATACGGATGAAAGTGTCATAGATAATTGATTATACCTTAGATAATATTGATGGAAATTTAAAAGTACTTATAATCTTAAAGTTTATCGTCTGATAACTGGTGCAAGATAAAAGCATTATATATAGCTATATTGTATCTTGTATACTGACTAAAAATCCTAACAAACACGACAGCTTTATATTCATACTACTAAATAGAAAGAATTCAACACAACTATAGCAAAAAAAAGTATCCTTGAAAATTCCCTAGTCAGTCTCACTTAAAAATTGCAAATTCACGTCAATTGCACCTATTATAGGTACACACGCCACACGGCGCCGGCATTGTCACTATCTACCATATCAACGCTCAAATATTTCCACTCCCCTCTACCATTCAACCTCTCACAATCATCCTTTTCATTCCCCACCATCATCCGAAACCTCATAAACTCTAATAAAGAGCAATTGAAAAAAAACCCCGACGACGATCGCTCGTGCGACTATTGATCTAATGTAGTTCTCGGGCTCTCGTATCACGTGCTTAGATGGCGGCACAAATCGGGCTATACTATCGACACACGCATGTACTCCGTGATGATCTAACTAATACTATATACCACTTCCACGAGCAATAATCCAAACAATCGTGACAGTGTCTATATCTACGAGACTCATTAAAAGAAAAAAAAATATAAAATCGGCATGACTCTACAGATTCGCCTGTCAAAGCCGTGCTGTCCGACAGGCAGATAAGATCCACTATATACGTTTCCGTATCTCGAAATGCTAATAATATACGCGGTACGCACTGTTGTGAAGGTAGATAGCAAAGTTATTAAGTCTTTTCGTAAAATACGCGATCGGTCACGGTAGTCGGTAGTAAAATCGAACTGTACCATAATGCAGTGTAATGCAAGTATAAAGTACTGTGCAGTGGTGTTGATAATCCTGCTAGTGGTTGCACATGCTGAGAAGAACTTCAAGGAAGGTACGTCCCTCCATCGTCAATGACACTTGATTGGCTGAATTGCTTGTAATGAGATTATTATTATTATTAACCACGAATGTGGTGTAGACAAGAAATACTGGCACGACGTGGCTGCACAAGAACTAAGAGAAGCCCTTGCCTACAAATGGAACACTAATGTGGCAAAAAACGTGGTGTTGTTCGTAGGCGATGGCATGAGTCCAGATACCATTGCAGCAAGTAGGATATACCGGGCCGGTGAAAATAGTTACCTCGCGTGGGAAAGGTTCCCTCATGTTGGTCTGCTCAAGGTAAAATAGTACCCTCCTTACCTTATTACTACCCTTAATGTACCATCTTTATATATACGTGGTAATTTTTCTACCCTTATATAAGAAAAAATGTATGTTCTACTGATGTGTATACTTTTTTTTTCCTCTTTATGTTGGAACACACGCAGACGTACAACACTGACAAACAAGCGCCGGATTCAGCGTCGACTGCTACAGCGCTATTCGGTGGTGTCAAGACGAATTACAATGTGCACGGGGTAGATGGTAGCGTGAAGCTCAATGACTGTGAGGGGAGCTTAAATGCCGACAACCGGGTCGAGTCTATCATCAGCTGGGCCCAGGCGGCTGGCAAGAGCACAGGTCTCTAGTTTGACGACCGTCGGTCGATTAGGATGTGTATCTGTGTGTTTATGTTGCTAATAGTGGTAGCAGGAGTGATTGATTGAGGTAGTGAAAGAGTGAGGAAAAGGAGTAAGGGGTTTGGTATTGGTTCAGAGATTCTGTGATATACTTAATCCATTGTTTCTTATAAACTGTCATTTGGTTTACTATTTAAATTACTTTTGGTGAAAAACTTTATTGCAGCATTTAAATTGTTGTTTTTTATAAGTAATTTGATTACTATATTGACTATATTGTTATTAAAACTTAATTCAAAATTTATCTGTCGTAGACAAACTTTCTTTACTTTATTATTGTAATTTATTATTCCCAAATCTATATATGACTAATTTATAGAAATTGTAGAAAAAAATTTTAATTGTAAAACAAACGACTTTAACTTTTCTAATATTAGAATCTTAAATGCATTTACAACAGAGTAAAAAAAGACTTTCCACATTACCATATCTAATATTAAATTAGAGAAAATTTTCCTTCAATCTATTTGTAACTAGAAAGAAATTTTTTAATGGCACTGATATGGCATTATCTCTCTGAAGCTTTACTCACTCTCTCCTCTAATTGTCTGAAGTGCAATGTGCAGCAGAAAATATTAAACACATGATACATCCAAAACGACACGCATAGCCAAATCATACATTTACGTCACCCTCATATGTCAATCGTTCGTCATTCATTCAAGATATACAGCTTGGTATTATCCAACAATAATAGCGTGTAGCGTTATTGTTGAAGGAATGTCATTACACTCGTAAGTTATCACATAAATCATAATTACGGTTAAAAAAAACGCATACACGAATGATCCTCGTTTTATAACGCTGCGTTATACAAAAATTCGCTTCATTTCAATCACCACATTGAGAAAACAATTTAGTAAAAATTATTAAATGTTTTGTAAAAATTACGATACTGTCTCGTAAAGCCACCACAGACTGTAAAAACCCAAAAGATACCATATTTTATAAGAATTTTTGCTAAAATTATGGGAACATTTACTATTTTGTATTGTAAAATTTATTGTAAAGTATGGTAATTTTTTTAATCTCTACAGTCTATGTTGCTTTACGAGACAACATTGTAATTTTAACAAAACATTTAATAATTTTTACTAAACTTTTTTCCCAGTACAGATATATAATATATATATATTTTTTTTTCGTCCAAAACATCATGTTAAAATGCTCACATATACGAAATTTCGACACTCATATATCCTTACCAGGATTCGTCACCACAACGAGAGTCACCCACGCGACCCCGGCCCCACTCTACTCACATGGGCCCAATCGCAAGTGGGAGTGCGAGAGTACGATGCCAAAAGACGCAACGAACTGCAAGGACATAGCCAGGCAACTGGTTGAAAACGAGCCCGGCAAGAATATCAAGGTCCGTATGTAAATATATATTATACGTATTCTTTCTTTTTCTCTTTCCAAAACAAAATTCACTAATATATGCGTTAATCCCCGCGTCTGTTTGGATTATTCAATATCGATACTTTTGAGCTCTCGACTCGCGCGTACACAAGTTCGACGGTGGAGTGTGATAACTTATGTAACGTTAGGAGGAAAGGAGAAGCATCATTTGTTGTCGTCTGCGTTGGTTAATTAGCGAGTGATATTTATATATTTGAATGAAGTATCTTTAGTGGATTCGATATAGTGAGTTAATAAGTTTAAGATGAGAGAGTGTTGACATGTAATCTTAATGGTTATTTCTGCATTGAGAATAATAATTAGAAGTGAAAAAATACACTCGTATGATGCTTTATGTTGCGAAATAAAAGCTTTAAATTGATTTTGTAAAAAAATGATAATTTATTTGAGATGCGTTCGAGTTTAATTTTCATTTTATATGTGCATTAGTTCCGTGACTATTTTACGTTTTTGTACATTTTTTCGCTTAACGTCCTAAATATAATAAAATTAAATTATATATGAATTATAAATTTAAAATGTTCAATGATACGGAAGGGAATATTTACTTCAAAGTTACATCTATATATTTGCTGTAATACTCGGTTTCAAATTTTCATCAACTCGAGCGCTTTCGAACCCCTAAAACTAAATCTCTCTCAATTAAGACCCTGAAATAATAATCCTTACAACGCCTCCACCGCACGTCTCTGAAAAATTCATTTCACACCTACATACAAAGCACATGACGCACTAACAAGCTCCAACTATCCTTCTTCGTTCACACCTCTTCAACTTTCCCTTCTCATCCTTCCAAAAAAAAAACTCTCTTTATAGCCTAACAAAACGCGAAACCTCTTATCATCCACAGGTGATAATGGGCGGTGGTAGGCAGATGATGCGTACATACGTGAACGAGACTAAACAGGATCCGATCGACAATTGGGCTGGTCGTCGTAAGGATGGACGCGACCTCATCGCCGTCTGGGCGGCTGACAAACGGACCCGCAAGCTCGCCTACGAGGTGGTACAGAACAATGAAGACCTGATGGCTCTTGACTTCAAGAAGACGGATTACCTGCTGGGGATTTTCGCAAATGGCCATATACCGATGGAGTACAAGAGGGATAAAAGTGGAAAAGGACAACCGAGCCTGGAGGAGATGACTGTCGCAGCGCTGAAGATACTAGGGAAGGAGAAGAATGGGTTCTTGCTTGTGGTATATTATTATATATATATTGAAGATTTTTTTGTATACTTAATAATTGCTGGTTGATTGAATGTAGATAGAGTGATTGTAATGAAGAATTATTAAAATTATACATAAGGTTTCAACATTTTTAAGAAAACATTTTTAAGGGAACAATGAACTTTTTAAATATATAACTGATGAACTTTTATGACATATGGCTTACCCAATTATCATACTTAACATCGGCATCTTTTACTTTCTTAAATATACAATCATAATTGGTAATAGCGGACGCTCATAACTCGCTAACGGCTACTTGCGCTTGAAATAGCCGCGCTCGAGCTAATTTTAACGAGCGCCGTGTATGCGAAGAGTTCAGTGTAACGCCGACGCGCGTCTAAAGTAGTTATAATCGATGGCAATAGTCGGCTTGAGTAACCAAGATGGGTAATTATTTCAAACGATATTCGGACGAATGTAAATATTAATTATCTATATATATATACCGTCATTTAGATAATGAAAAATTATTATCTGCAGTATATACATATAGAAGTTTACGTGCTAACAATATTTGTTTCTTTTGTCACGTATTTTCTCCATGGTTTTATTCCACAGCTCGTCTTTTCAATATAAAGAGCTTACGCTATGAGATTTCATTTTAATATTCTGGTAAGAGAGGAATTTCAATGTAAGCAATGTGTGAAATAGGACTATATCGTTGGATATTTGACACCGTTTCGTATGTGATATACGATTCTTTAGAACATAATGAATAAAGGAAATGATAATGTGTTTCCAAACAAATATGATTTATTAAAAATTAATCGATATTTATTACTTTCAATAATCAATGATTTTTTGTAGGATTGCAATTTATTTTTCAAATTCGATAAACTAGCTTTATAGTCATATTATAGTTCTATAAACTTGAATGAAGAAATGTAAAATTATGTTACGAAAAGTATATTTTTAAATTATCCTTGATAAAACCATTAATACCTTAAAAATTACCAAATATAAATAAATATATAGATCGTTTATATCAACCAGAAAAGTGAAAAACAAATAATGTTAGGGCCAACGCAGTTTTCGCGACTTAAACGCGTTCAGTAACTTTGCTATAAATTTTCATCTGAACCAAATCCTTCGCGGTATCAAAACCATGATACTCACGAGCAACAACCAAATAGTTTATCGCCCGGTGCACTTAAGTTATCGCTTTCTCGCGTATATACAGAGAAATTTGACCCCATCGATATAACATATATATTCGCGAGATGCTTTTAGAACACGACGACATGTTTACACGTAAAATCCGGGGGGTCTTTGACATTATATACTCGCATATATATGTAAACTTATCGGTTACGTTATTCAAATAAGCGTGCTCGCGAGTAGCACTAATTATCTTGCACTTTTGCACACGAGGTGCTTATGTGGTGAACTTTGATCGATCGTGAAATGCCGTCGCGGCGACGCTATAGAAGTAGACGCGAGGCGTGAACGCGAAAAACAAGCTCGAGTGGTACGCGCCGTCGTGTTATATAGATCTAAATTACTTGCTGTATAGATATATGGTAATTTAGAAAGCTTATATATAAATGATATGTTTATTAAGATACTCTGAAGTTGAGAATAAATTGATTGGGGATGATTAAAATGAGATGTTTCGGTAGATTGTTTTACGTTTTGATGGCGGGGGATTACTTTCTTTTTTTTATCAAAATTGATTATTGTATTGTGTAATTATGAGAGAGAGAGAAAAATTGGTTAGTCATGCTTACGAATGTTTACCTTAATTAAGGGTAAGTCAATGGAAAGAGTATAGGAAAGGAAACTAGTGCTAATATTGATACATTATAGTCTGCGTATATATATAGTGTATACAGAGTGACTCTCTAGTTTTACTGAACTTTGTACTGTTTAAGCAAGAAAAGATGCCGGTTTTAATTTCATAAAACTTTTTCAAAAATTTTTTCTATTGGTTTTAATATTTGTTAAAGCTCAAAAATATACATGCACTTGCGTTAATATATTAAAATTTGATTTGCATTAAATCGTAGTGAGTATTAAAACTATATAACTTATAATATTAATTTATTCATGTTGGTAGATAAATGCGATATCACGCATACGGATCGATATCTCGGTAAACCGTCGCACGCTAAAACATGCAATATAACAAACTTTAAACCAAATCTAGAGTATGTGGAAACACGTATTCATTGACCTGATACTCGCTTAATTATGAATACCAGATAGTCCCGTATTAAACTAGATCCATTTCAAAATAAAAAAAAGAAACATCAGAGCAAATAAAAATTTGAAAAATACGGTTATTAAGCTCAGTGTGTACAAAATTAATTTTTAGTCAAATTCAACTCATATATATCTGCTAAAACCAATTAAATGACATACTTCTTATATTAGAAATTTTTTTTGCTACGAACAGTATTTTTCAATTCAATAACGAAAAATATAGATAAAAATATCAAATTTTGGCTATTACTTTACAGAGTTTGGCTTTGACATTTTGACGTACAATGAGTTTTCTGACCAACTACACTTATAACAATTTTCAACGTAAATTTCTGTAGTTATCTATTATTTCTATCACTCCCTATTCTCTAAATATTTTTATTTTAAATAAAAAGCAATTACAATAACTGAAACCTATAATATTGCAAAACTATAACGCAATTAAAGAAAAAAGTTACATTTCAAATTCAACCAGCCTCATATAAACAATAACCAACCCTATATCACAACACACACGCACCAAATTTTCTCTGTTCTAGGTGGAAGGAGGATTGATCGACTTTGCGCATCACCGAGGTCACGCGGCGCAGGCCCTCCTCGAGACAATACGACTCTCAGATGCGGTGAACGCTACGTTGCAGCTCGTCAATACCAAGGACACCCTCGTCATCGTCACCAGCGATCATACGCACTCGCTTTCTTTTAACGGCAACAGTCCGCGCGGCGGTGATATTCTAGGTAAGGAAATTAAAAATTTACAGTGGGAAAAACCACAATGAGTTCGATCAATTGGAAAGTGAGTCGGATGATATAGTTTCTCTGGTATTGCTGTTTTAATGTACAGAATGAATTTCAGAATATAATTTTTCCTATTTTTAAAGAATTAATTATTTAAGTTGAGGGATGTGCTTAAAATTTTTAATGAAAATCATTCGTGAAATTCGCAATTCTTACATTATTTATATATGATTTTCTTTATATTTTTTATCTTTATGGAGGTATTATAACAAAAATTAAAAACTTTTGCTTCAAAACTAATAGTAATTTATCAACAACTGCATCTAATAAAAACCTATAATACGTACGCGGTTATCGTTAAAAATTATAAAAAAGAAAAAACCCATAACAAAACACCCACAGGAATCGCAGAACGTTCGAAGATAGACAACATCCCGTACACAACGTTGAGCTACAGCACAGGTGGACCGAACAACATAGCTTACCAGTTCGACGGCAACCGGACCGTCCGCATGGACCCGACCCTGGAGGACACGACGCATTTTGAATACAGCCAACAAGCGGCCATCATCACAGACGAAGCTCATCACGGTGGCGGCGATGTCGCCGTTTATGCGCTTGGTTAGTATACACATAATTATACCATATTATCATCAGCTATAATATATACAAAACATTTCTCGTGGACTTTGTGATGTTTTCGGGTAATTAAATTTCTTATTAATCGGTCGCGTGCATAGACGTGTACTTTCCCCGTTGGTATTATATTGTATATCATGTATACAATTCGAGGCGCGGCGATAAGTAGATGACTGTACATACGCGTATATGGAGATGAAAAAATACGCGCGACGGCGGGCGTTGATATAATAGAGTGGGTAACGGAACCAAAGTGCACGCCCGGCGTATATTTATAGAATTATGTAAGGGGAGCAATTCATGCTCTTATGTTTGTAATTGTCAGTGCACGCGGTATTATTCAATGTATATATGGAGAACTTCGACCATGTGGATTATTTATCCGTTCACAAGGATGTGTGTATATATATAAGCTTTTATTTTTCTATATGTAAGTGCTAGTTAGACGATAATTCATTGAATAACGTTTGTTTTGATCGTATCGGAAACAACAGAATAATAAAGCCGCGTATATAGTATTTTACTAACCGCAATTTATTACAGCAAAATCACGACAACATTGCATAATATCACGACCCTGTGTGTGTGTAAAATATTCATGCGCGAATTTCTCACGTTACTTTAGACTAGAAAAATCTTTTAGCTATATATTCATTTACTGTTTCAAGGTAAAGCAACAGGTCAGGTGTAAAGAGATCGATAAATAATAAAGTCATGTAGTTATTTGAAGAGAATAATTTTTTTTTAATGATACTTTTCTGACATAATTGTTTTTTTTTTAATCATTTTCACAATTTCTTGCGTATATCACAAAAGGCGTATTACAATATACAATATAATAATAATAATAATAATATCCAAATCGCACGCACATCAAAATTACATATGTATCGAACTACCGCGTAATCGACATGTTTAAACATCAACGGAAGAAAAAAAAAATACGCTATACACATATAATTATAAAATATGCAATATACGTGTACATGTGTCGGTCATCATCCATCCATCCATCCATTTTCACATTTCCCTACAGATTATTATTATAAACCTTATTTTCATCGTGTTTATTATGCGTGTGTACATATTATACGTATTGTATTATCCCTCTTCCTCGCAGGGCCGTACGCTCATCTCTTCCATACGACGCACGAGCAGAATTATGTGGCCCACGTGGTGGCTTACGCTGCGCGATTGGGTCCGCACGTAAGCGCCAATTCATCGAGCCTTCACCAACATCAACAGGACCAGTGGCAACTCGTCTGGCTGGGTAGTCTGCTCAGCCTCGTGCTCACTTTATATGCCTATTGGCAGATGTGAGATGATCGTGGTAGTATATTGGCACCTCGTGAAAATATCGCGATTTCCTCATTTTATTTTTCTAGACAATATGTATGGTTGTCGTTAGTTGTGTCCAATGAGGGGCTGTTTTGTTGAGATAAAAATCGTCTGCGCTTGTAAATTTCTTCATAGGTGATATTGCGCGATAAGCTGATAAAGCGTTTATAAGCAGCGAGTACAATTTTTAATGTTGTCTAAAGTATTATATACGATGGTTTTGCTGAGCGCCGAGGTAGTGGCACGCACTTCGCGTCGTCTCGCACGTTGATTTTTATTGCGTTTTTCATAGTTATTATGAAAATTATGGTGCGAATTAACATCTTCTACCATAAAAATTCGTCACGTTTTGTCGTTTGGAATTCCTATGGAATCAATCCGACAGCGAAATAAAAATGACAATTTCATTGTTTCGCGAGACGCTTATAGAAGTGGATGCAACTCACTCGGCGCTTCGGCAGCCGAAGATATTTTCACAAGAATCGTGTACATAGTTTTTATTTTATAGATTTAATATTGCTAGTATTAAATCTACCTCAGCGCACAACATGTGAAAAGAGATAGTTACTTTTTGTATAATTATATTATAATAAATAAAAATTGTTACGATACAAAAAAACAGAGTTTTACGCAAGAAACATTTCCTTTGTTACAAAAAGCACATCCTGATTTTCCAATGAGAGTTAACGTGTGAGTTATTGCGACAAATCGCACTATTATGCGTGTGAAGGGGAAAAACATTGCAGAGGCTGGATGGCGCAACGCGTTTTAAGGTATACACATATATCGTTAAATTTTTTCTCGCGCTATTCATATTTACAAACAAGTACATTTAAAACGATTTTTTTCAGTCTTATACTGTAGAGGATAAGGTATCTTAAACTAATTATCCTTTAATTTCATCAGTCGACGCTGAAAATACGTGCAGTTTTTTTTTATTAATATTCGGGAGATTTCTTATGAAACATCTCTATTACGCTTTTATTAATTCCGATGAAAGTCCATTATCGGCTATTCGAGAGTACCCTTTGAACTTGGGCGATTTGTTTTTGCATTTCGTTTTCAACTTTTTTTCTCGCCTCAAGAGATGCATGTGGATTGTATGATAAAATGCGTTTATGTCTGTATGTAGAGCACTGCTTCTTTGTGTGAATTTTTCTGCACGATTGCATGTTGCTTCGTATTTTTATCACTGCACGTAGTCTACTACTTAAGAAGCTAATTTGCGTATAAAGTGGTACAAAATTATGACGGACACGACAGTCATTCAAGTTCGGCGCACAAGTACTTTGCGTAAATTACTAATAATTAACCTTAACCGATGGGAAGAAGAAGACGCTACAAGAAGCGAGGAGCATTTCGTGTAAAGAAAATAAATGTATAGACGCAAAACTCCTTGCCAATGAAAGTGAAGGGATAATGAACGCAACGTCTTCGTTGAGGATTCCAGAATATTCTGCTCGACCGACCGTCAATATTAATTTTTACGAATTTTAATTGGACAATTGTTATTGCTTTACTAACAAGATAGTTAATAATTACTTGAATAAATTTAAAAATTGTCGGAAAATCAGAATATTCTGGAACAGTCTTAAAGATTTTCCGAAAGCCTCTTGCTGCAATTGTTTTTTACAATTTACTCGTATTTCTAAAAAGATGTTAAATTTGCTAGAAACTCCAAATCTACTAAACAAAGTATACTACTTCCTTTCTTAAATGTAGCATTAAAAAAATTAAAATTAATAGGAACATATACTTGATAGATATTTTGATTCTTATTGCATTTAAGAAGAACACGTCGACTATGTTAATTTTGCATAAAAAATTTATATTTATTACACAGTAGATTCTGAGTTCATTGCAAATTAGTCAAGAAATATAATGAAGTCAAGTAATTTGGAAAATACAAGGGCAAATAAATAGAGGAAGATACAGAAACCTTAAAGTCGAACGTGTATGGCGAAATGATCAAGACAATACAGTCAAGGCGCTAGGAAGAATAATGAAATCACTCTTGTTTCCTCTTTTCCCTCCTCTCTTGCCTTTTCCTTCGGACGGCTACTGTGTCGTGGAACATAATTTTCATGGAAATGTATCCTAAGAATGCCAATGAAGTGATGAGAAAGATGAATCCAGGGGTGTACTTGCCAAAGGTAAGTAGACTACCTAGCCCAACTATTTGGAAAGCAAGTATCAGAGGTGCCAGATAAATTGCAATTATAAGTAGAATGGAACTTTGTTTTGGCTTCTGTTTCTTGAACATGCATAATTTGGCTTTCACATCACTCACTTTATCTACTGGTTTTGGTACAACTAAGACTTCTTTCTTGGAAGGTAACAGTGATGTTTGTTGAAGACTACGTAATGCTGCTTGTCGTAGACTTGCATACACAAACAGGAGCCGTTGAATAAAGTTTTTCAGTATGAGGTCAAAGCACAGATTGACTTTCTTGGCTAATGGATGAGATTTTGAGTTCTCAAACGAATATAATAAATAAGGGAACAAGTTCAAATTCTGACAGCAATGACGTATCTTCTGTGAGAAGAGAGAAGGTGGTCCACTGTAAGTTCCATCTGTCAACAAAGGTACGCCTGGATAAGTAAAAGAGAAATATTTTGTTGACTATTTTAGAATTAAAATAAAAGGAAATAAATTAATATTAATGTAATTTTAATGTAATTATTTTTAAATATTTAGAAAAATAAAATAAATTTCCATAAAAAATTAAGAAATTAAATTGAAAATAATGGTAAATTAAATGTGTTAAATTTATTGATACACACCTTTGAACATATCGGACACACGCCTGACTAATGTAGGAGCCTTTTTCATGGAGCTTCCCTCCTCTTGAATAAAACTAGACTTCATTTTGGCCAGCAATTGTAGTATGTTCAACAGTATATCAAACAAATTTCATGCAGATTTATTTAGAGCTTGTTATTCTTCACAGCTTTTTTAATAAAAGATTGTTTCACCGGATGCAGTTATCACTCCTGAAACAAAAAGTCATAGTAAAAGTTAGATTAGATGCTTCAACATAATATGTAATTGAAATTAATTTTATTTTAAGAATGGATGAAAAACCTTTGAATAATTGATCTATGTAATAACCTTAGTTATTCAGAAATTAAATATAAAAAGTAGTGAATTTTATCAACTTTTTTAATAGAAATAAAAAGAGCATTTAAAAATATAAAAGTGATAAAATATAATTTTTTACAATATAATTATAAAACAGATTTAAATAATATTTATTAAAATTATTGTAAAAAATAAAAGCAGTGATACTTATGAAAGAATTTAATTTCTGAATAACTCTTATTGCATCTCACTGACGAAAGAGAAAGACTATCTCTGACTGCAGTGAATTCTGCCTGATGCAAAGAGACCTTCGACCAGTATCATTAAACTGACAAACTTTGATCACAGGAACACTTTTGCAAAAAATAACACAACTCCGATAACCCAAAGCACTCAGATTACAGCTATGCCAAAAAGATTTGCAACTCTCTGGTAATTACAAGATTAATCTCTCTTAATTTATAAAAAAAAAAAAAGGCAGATTAACGAGCAATAAGAGATTTGATAAAAGCAGTCTAGACACTTGTATATTTATTTCACTTGTCTAGTCGACATTTGCTTATCTAGATTTTTTGTCTCCATCATCTGACTTTGCACAACATTTTTCTTTTGTAAGTTCAAGCCAACTCGACCTTTAATCAGCAACAAGAGAAATCACACCAACTTTGAATGATTTTTAATTATTCAAACAAATACAAATCAACATTATCATTACTTTCATTACGTACACAACTTTTATATAATTTAATAAGGTATAACATAAAATTAAAATTTTATAGAATAATATAAATTATTTTTTATTTTATACAATTAAGATTTTAATAATATGTTTAATTTGAATTTAATCTCTGTTTAAATATTTAAAAAATTTATCTATGATTAATCTATAAAAAAATTCCCACTAGGAAAAAATGTGTGATTCATGGAATTGCTGGATTGCTTACAAGCTGAGGAACACTATGCAACACCTATATATTTAAATAAAATGCTAAATTATTAATCAAACCCAAAAGCCACTACACTGTATGAAACACAAAATGAATTTATCACCACTGACACAATTGGCAAATGATTCAAGCAATCTTTTTAGCATAATGAAAGACAGCCAATATTTACATCAGAACCAACTACCTCTCTATTACATCAATTTATGAAAAAAGTATCCTATAGCATGTATGTATTTTTAGCAAAGGCACAGTACCACACTGAATGGATGACAAAGTATAGCAAAAAAAAATATGGAGCATGTTAACTTTCTCTTTTTTTTCTGAGCAAACTGTCCTCCCCTAAAAATATATCAAAGACAATCCAACAACAAACTACATCACATCCGCAAGGCAATCTCATACAAAAATAAACCTCCTTGGATCTTCCCGCCGCTCCAATTACAATCTACACCTCTCAATTTAAATGAAAATAAAACCATCCACACTCACCAAAACACACAGACCCACACGCAGAATCTCCCATACAGCTACCACAATCTTTGCTCCAAAAAATTATTGCAATTCCACACGGAGAACTCGCCCACCTTTATTTTTCTCTCCGAACGTGAAGTCTCTGCGTATTAACACGAAACCGCTTCTTGGACATCAGCGCAACAACAGTATATGTATACTCCAACCGTGTATACGTATATATATATATTCAACACACAGTGTAAAGGAGAATCGCACAAACTTGGTATTACCCACACGACGTTCGCGGCACGAATAAAACGAGCGGCGCTCTCGCCCTCGACTTTAACCGGCGCGCAGTCGGCCTTCCATCTCTCTCTTTCTCTCTCCTCTATCTCTCTCTCTCTCTCTTTCGCTTGCTACTCGGCTCCGAGAGCTCCCGGTATCGACCCCATTGCCGCGAGTGTTATACAGTGCAGTTCGCAGTATGTATGCGTAGAGGAAAATTGCCTCAGCTAATCGAGAGCGGAAGCTCTTTAAAGCGCGATGTCCTGGAGAACATGAGTGAGAGAGAGAGATGTGGTATATACGGAGAGGGTCGTCAATGTGGATGAAGAGTTCAATAAGATTGTTTTTCATGCGGGATAGGTCGAAGGTTCTAGGAGTTGTGCTATGTACTGTATATATAGTGTAGAGAAGGTATAGACTCGTAGATATATGACAACACGCGGTTACCGCGTGTGTATATATATGTGAGTTTGCGAGTCCGGATGTACCTATAGACTGTGACGAACTTTTTCAGGGAACTGTGTTATTGGAATGTTTTGAAAAAATTGATTAGTGCGTGCTTTTGGGCAAACAGTCTATATCCTTGAATTTGTAATTTAAGTTGATCTATGAAAATTTTAATGGTCGATAGTAAGTGAAAAAATTTAGCACAGCCGAGTGACGTTAATACGTGGTATTGTAAAGTAACCCGGAAAAAGAGACGTATTTGCACGATGAGTAAGGCTGTTAAAACGTGAAATGGCAATAACGTTATTTTAGTTTTGGAAGCGCATATACAGTTAACCTTAAAAGTAAAAATATTTCTGATAACCTTTGAATTTCACGATAATAAAGTCTTCACATCTTGAAAATTGTTCCTATTATTATACTCTCCGTTAAAAACATAATAATACCCAAGTACGCAACGTCACTTTGAAACGAAACATTAAAATTCGAAAGCTCTCCTTAGCCCTATAAACACAACTGACACAAACCGACAAGCTGACTTGGCCCTATATAGGTATACTTATAGAAACATTTGAAAAACAAAAACACGAAAAACGACTCACCTATATTTTCTGAGATCCTGAAGCAGTCAGATAAATATATATATGAATATATATATGATATATATATAAATATACAATCTTTGGTATCCTGGTGGTGATTCGGAGTTTCCCGCGATTCACAATGCTCTGAGAAAATAGCCCACAACTTCTTCTTCTCCTTTGAACAATTTCGTCGCTCCCTCTAACTGTACTTCTTATACAAATTAAAGACTGTTGGGAATTCACGAAATATGCCCATATTATGAGAACCAAAGCGCACTCCTCTTTCTAACTCTATTGGAGTATTTCTTTCTCTCGCAGCTAAAGGCGGAGGATGTATTTGAAGAAGATTCAACACACCGTTCACCTACAGCAGGCAAGACAAGACTGAGCATCAGACCGACGACGCCGATTCATAATATCTCACACACAGGCTAAAGTGTATATGTATTGGTGTGCCCAAGCTAAACAGCGTGGCAGCAGCGCTGTAAGAAGAGACACCGGTGGTGGTGGGGATGAAGAGGGAAGAAAGATAAGAGAAGTGGGGATGAGGAGCTAGACGGACCTTATTGTTGTGATAT
Source organism: Torymus texanus (assembly GCA_036873485.1). Taxonomy (NCBI): domain Eukaryota; kingdom Metazoa; phylum Arthropoda; class Insecta; order Hymenoptera; family Torymidae; genus Torymus; species Torymus texanus. The sequence continues at coordinate 17,308,460 of JAYJLV010000056.1, forward strand.
ATACGACAGTGAAAATGTAATACTAAGTAAGGGAATACTTAGGTGCAGGGGCTCTATCGAGGTAAGCGATGACGGTCACTAAACTGTCGAAGTAACCATTTTCCTTTCAATTATTTCAACTTTTTTT